>QRBJ01000005.1:0-390000 GCA_003709865.1 Chaetothyriales sp. CBS 132003 | reverse complement strand
GATACACGCACGCACCTTCCCTCCTGATACACACACGCACCTTCCCTCCGACACATACACGCACCTTCCCTCCGACACATACACGCACCTTCCCTCCGACACATACACGCACCTTCCCTCCTGACACCCACTGCCCCTCAACTCCATACAGCAGGCACTATGACTCGAGGCAACCAGCGAGAGAAGGCACGGGAGAAGAACCTGAAGGAGCAGGCCGGGGCAAAGAAAAAGAATACTAAGTCTGGCACCGAGTTTGCTCGCACCAAGGAAGACCAGGCGGCCATTATGCGCGCCAAGCAAGCTGCCGGTAAGTAGCTGTATCTCTCTGTCAATCTCCCCCCTGGAGAGAGTCTGACTGGTAGCGAATCAAAATACAGCGGAAGCAAAGAAGGCTGCTGGAGATGCAGTGAGCGGGGGGAAGAAGTGACGAATGCCCCGGCATACACACATATTACGGCTAGTAGCATGGAGTTTGGTGCAGCATCACAAATGAATACATCATATGCCCTTTTATCGAGTACATACATATAAGCACACATACACACATGTATATTGCGGCTAGTAGCAAGGAGTTAGGTGCAGCACCACAAATGAATGCATCATTGGTATATATGCCCTTCTATCAAGGATATACACATTCATACACATACAAACACATACAAACACACATATTGCGGCTAGTAGCATGGAGTTAGGTGCAGCGTCACAAATGAATGCACCATGCATATATATATGCCTTTTTATCAAGTATATACATATATTTCGGCCAGCAGCAGTCAGGGCCACCATCACGAATGAATGCATCATGTACGGTAGATATATATCAAGTCCCGTCCAAGCCGGTCGTGACACTGCGGACAAAAGCATCGGCCTCTCTTCTCATCCGGGCCACATCAATAGTGCCGCTGCCGTAGGCGCGAGCCAGCGCCGCCTGCACTTCTTCCTCGTCCTGCACCTGCTCCCAGATGTCAGCAGCACCAGCAGGGCTGCCCGCGCCCTCGCCTTCCAGCGCCACCACATCGCGCCAATAGGCATCGTCGGCGTCCTTGAGCCGGGCATTGCGCACCACCGCGTTTCGCGCCACATGCACGGCCCGCAACTTCGCCTGCACCATCTGCAGCGATACATTGGCCGCGCTTAGCGACTCGTGTAGCCGCCGGGCTGCCACTGCCGGGTCTAGATCAGCAGACGCACCACCACCGCTGGCGCCGAGCAGTGGCGAGAGAACAACGAGTCGGCCCGTCGCCGACGCCCACATCCCCAGGGCCACAAGTGCGTCGTAGACACACAGGCTCAGCGGCCGTAGCAGTGCGGTGGCCCAGAACAAGCCCGCGGGTGGAGCGTTCCCGCTCACGTGTGGCGTGTACGCCACTAGCACGTAGAAGTCGAGCGCGAGCAGTGCGGCGGCGCCAAGCAGGGCACGCATCCGCCATTGGCGGCCAGCATCATCGCCGCCGCTGCCGCCGCCCACCACGGCGCCAGAAGTCGCCAGCGCCAGAAGAAAGAAGTGCAAGAGATGCGGCAGCAGCACGTTGGCGGGGAGATGGTAGAGTAGGAACGACACGTCGTCGTCCGCCACGCAAAACGCGCACTCGACGAGCGTCGACGGCCCGAAGCGGAGATAGATCGCACGGAGCGCGGGCGTCGTGAGTCTGCCACGCAGTGCTTCGTCCATTTGGCTCAGCTCCCCATTCCCATCCCCAAGACTATTCGCGCGGACCAGCGCGAGCCGGGCAAAGAGCACATCGGTGGCGATGTGCAGGCGCGAGCCCGTCGTCTGGAAGACGTTGTCGTAGCCTGGACGCCGCGCTGCAGTCGCATCCAGCAACGCCATGACCACCCACAGCAGAAACAGGCCGACGGACGCAAACACCACTGCCAGGCCGCGCCGTGTCGCTGGCGCCACCCGTCTTGGTTGCGGCCGTGTGCGTATGGCCACTCTGATTGCCCGCACATAGCCGAGCGCGCGTGGCAGGACGACTGTGAAGAGCAGCGGCCAGAAGGGTTTGACGCTGTACAAGCAAAAAAACCCACAATAATCAGTCGCAAAATACAAGTAGGAAAAAAAAGAGAAAGAGCAATTACCCCCCCCCCGGCCCCTTTTCTGGTATCCCAGTAACTGACTCACCTCTCTAAGATGGGCATCCTGTCGGGTTGGTTCAGGTTGGGTAGGTTGTCATTACGATATTAATTACTGTGTGTGGGCAAGACAGGAGGGAACAAAAGATAACACAAAGACAACAACGAGACTAATTAGTTACAGACCAGCACAACCCCTTTTTGACACCCAACTCTTTTCAAAAGACAGTGACATTTAAAACGGGTAGTTTTCAGACTCTATAACTTATGCTAGCCATCTTCCTCAAAAGCACCCACGTCGGCCTCAATATGGCCGCCGCCCAGCCATGCAATGCATCTTGTCGCCCTCCTCGGCCAAAGGATCACGTATGCTGCTGTTATACAGTAGTACAATTACACATATTGCCGTCTTCCCCCGCCCCCCGCCCCGGCTCCCTGTCACGGCGTGGAGGTACGCCATGGATTAGGAGTACTCTCAGTCTCCTTGGGCGATGCACTCTGTGTCTCCTTGGGCGATGCCCAAGCCTTGTAGAACTTGGTCATGACAATGCCCCTCAGCTCAGCCCAGGGCTCGCCTGCGGACTCGGTCCCGTGCCTGTGCCCTTGGCATTGGGGCTTAGGTACTCCAACGGCACGCGCGGCACCTTCGGGCTCATTCCCGGACCCGTCGGCCCGCCCTCCTTCAGATTGCCGCCTCCGGACAATGCACGCAGCCGAGTGGCTTCCTTGATCTTCTCCTTCTCCTTGGCGCTTTCGCTCTTTCCTCCCGTCAGCCGCCGCATGCCTCGTCGCATGCCTTGAATGGTAAAGGCACCGCCATTACCACTGTCATTGGCTGATGTCGGCGTCGTGCCGCTGGCACCCGGTTTTGACGGCTGCGAAACGGTCCCGCTCAGCGGCGGGAACGGGCTGCTGCTGCTCTCCGAGTCCGACATGACGCCGTCGTCGAAAAACAAGCCGGTGTTGGTGTCAATTGTCGGGAACGGCTGCTGCCCCGCAGCTGCCAAAGTCATCAGCGAGCCGGCAGTCGGCTGCGACGCGGGAAATTGATTCGCCGGCGACGTGATCGACCGCGCGTGGAGGCCCGGTCGCAGGGGGGCGATGGTGGTGGTGGTGATGGTGTTGGTGGCGGTGGTGGCGAGCAATAGTGGGCCAGCCACCACCACCGGCTTCTTGGTCGAATTCTGCACCGAGGACGGCGCCGACTCCGGGGTCGACGTGGGCGTGAAGCTGGGCAGAGACGGTCCTGGCCCGCTCAGCTCGTCAATCGACGAGAAGGAGGTTTGCAGCGAGAAGCTCGGCTGGCCACGCTGGTGGTGCTGGCCGTGCTCAGAAAGGCCATTGTGGAAGCTGAGCGTGGACGAGGTTCGGTGGAGTGAGCGCTGCAGGATGGGAGCTGTTTGCTCGTCGTACAAGACCTCATTTCCGTCGTGCAAGTCGACGGCCACGTAGCTCGCATGCGCCGATGCCGTCGGCGTCGTCACACTCTCCCGGTCGACCTCGTCGAAGAAGTCATCAAGGCTGTCCAAGGTGTTGACGAGATCCCGCAGATTGGTCTCGGCCGTCTCGGCCGACCGGATCGTGGCTGACCGGCCCTGCGGCGGGAAGTATGAATCGGCATAGCCGTCATCTTGGTGGAATTCGATCTCGGGCGTCGGCATCTCCGTTTCCTTGATCATCTCCGTGTCGCCACAGGTATGGAAGACGGCGTGCACGTTGTTCCTCGTCATGCTCGAATAGACGGCAGGCATGGGGATGGACCAGCCCGACGACATGGGGATGCCGTACAGACTCTTGGTATGGTCGTACTCTTTCCGCACCGCCCGAGACGCCCCGGACACCATGCTCATTCGCAGATGGTGGCGCTCCAGCGGACTGCCCGACACCTCCATGATGTAGTCCATCACCTGCAGCGCTTGCGCACAATGCTCGGTGGGAAGGAGGCGCAGCAGGGGCGAGATGAGATCGGGTCCGTGGCTAGTGATTGCCGCATCCTTCATGTTGACGTGCGGGATGAGGGCGCACAGCACATCCATCACCTTGACCCTCAGCCACGGAGTCCTGTTCATCAGGAGGCCCATGGTGAAGATCAGACTCTGGGCATCATAGTTGGGGAAGAAACACGTCTTGACGGCGTGGACCATCTGTGTCAGCAACTCGCCCGAGGTGGCAATCTGCTGCGCGGTAAAGCGACGCATGACCGCGCAAACCTCGGCCAGGCCCGATCGCTCGGCGATGTCTGCCATCTTGCTCACCGCCAGGGCCTGTCTGGACGACGACGACGACGACGACGACGACGCCGCCACCGACACGGCGTCGGTGTCTAGGCCGTTCAGCATGACAGGGAGGTTGGCCAGGATCGCGAACAGGAGCCGGTCTGGGCCGCCGATGAGTTCACAGTCATCGGCCTCGGTGACCTTGTGCAGAAGCTCCAAGGACCGATCGAAGCTGTCGGCCGAGCGGAGCCCCTTGTAGACGAGCGCCTGGACGCCGTCGAAATCGCCCTCCCATTTGGCCGGCTTGGCCTTCAGAATGGCGGCGGCGGTGGCGGCATCGGCCAGATTGAGCTTCTCAAGCATCTTCTCGAGCATGCCCAGGGTCTCGTAAAACTCGCGCTCGTGGATGGTGTTCAGGCAGGCACACGTGGTCCAGAAGAACTGGGGATAGCGCAGCAGGATGGACGGCTCGAGAGCGCCGATGATGACCTTCAACGTGGTCAGGATTTCCAGCGAGAAGGTCTGGTAGTCCGACTGTTCGTCGGCAATCGTGTTGGACAGGCGCGCCAGCATGTCGGCCAGCATCTTGGGGTCGAGGGTGACGGAGATGCAGCGGAAGACCTGGAAGGAGCGGCAGGCAAGGTGTCTGACGGGGCAGATGGATGCCCAGCGCAGGGCCTCTTTGGCCCACGAGTCGCTAAAGTTGTCAAAGGCGAGGCCGAAGATCTCGACCACGTCCTTGCTCAGCGAGGCCATGGGAGCAGGCACGCGGCTTGCCGTCACTTGGTCGACTTGGGCGCCCGGCTGGCCGTAGGACCAGCTGACGGACTCATCGTTTCGCCGCACGGCCTCGACCACGGCCTCGATCTGCTGCTTGTGCGGCCTGAGCCGGTCTTCGTCGACCTTGGTGGCCACGAGTTCGTGGAGCAGGTGGACCAGCATTTCCCGCGCCTGCTCCTGCACCGTGGGCGTGTAGTGGTCCCAGAGGATGAAGACGGCATGGACGAGTCGGATGGCGTCGTCCCGGTCCAGCTTGACGGGCGGCACCATCAGATCGACGAGGAAGATGAGGGCGACCTGGCCCAGCGAAAGGCCGGACTGCTTGTTGCCGGAGGGAAGGAGCTCGTTGAGGTTGGCAGTGTACGGCATGTGCGAGGTGTCGGGGATGGGCAAGTCCGACGTCTTCTTGTCGTTGACCATCGTCTTGGGCGTCAACTGAAGCAGGAAGAAGCCGAGGACGCGGGCGCCGGCCGGGGTGCCGGCCAGGTAGACGATGATTTGCTTGACGTAGTCGACAAAGTTCTGCTCGCGGCGCTCGAGGCACATGAAGATGATGAAGTCGAGGATGAGCTTGACGTTGCCGGCATGCGGCCCGGTGGAGAGGGCCTGCCACAGCGCCTGGACTTCGTTGTGCATGGCCGTGGTGGAGCGAATGGTGATCTCGAACATGTTGGCCAGGAGCATGTGCGACTCGGCCGTGGGGCCGCCGGTGGCCGGGTCGACCTGGAGCTCGACGGCCTGCATCCACGGCAGGATTGAGGCGACGATGTTGCGCTGCTGGTCGGTCGACGAGGCCTTGTAGTGCAGCGAGAACTCGGAGAAGATGACGAACGCGAGGCCGGGATGGGCCTGGGCCAGGCGCTTGGAGTACTCGAACTGGGCCAGCTTGTAGACGGCGCGCGTCTTGTCGGAAATGCTGATGTCGAAGTCCTGCAGATTGGAGCTCTTTGCCTGCCGTTCATCGACCGTGCGCAGCAGCTTGGCCGACTTCATGCGCACGGCGCGCGACTCGCTGCCGAGGGTGAAGATGACGGTGCCGATGATGCGCCAGAAGTCAACGGGATAGTCGGGGTCTTGGATGATGACCTCTGCCACCACGTCAAAGTAGCTCTCGAGCGCCTTCAGGTCGTCGGTGCGGTAGCAGCAGGCCATGGCGTGCTCCATGATGACGGCTTCGTCGGCGTTGAAGACGAGCAGCTGGCGCAGCGCGTGGCGTCCGATGGCGTGGATTTTGTCGTTGGCCACGCAGAAGATGGACTCGATCCAGTTGAGCATGCGGGGGATGTTGAACGCGAGCACGGCGTTCTGGTCCGTTTTGATGCGCACAGGCCCCGCACACAGCGCAGCCATCGAGCTCAGGGCGGCGACGCGCAGACTGCTCTTCTCCTTCTCGGCGGCCGCGTTGATGCCGGAGCGGTGGCCGCCGGGGTCGCGAGGCGACGCGTAGAGCGGCGGCGGCGGCGGCAGCGGCGGCGGCGGCGACGGGTCGAAGGAATCGCCGTGTCGCAGGCGGCCGTGCGCGTCGGGCGAGAAGCCACACCACTCCTCCATCAGGCCAAAGGCCGACTTGCGCGCCTCAAAGGGCATCCAGCGAAGAGGCGTGGCCGTGCGGCGGGTTGCTTCAAACACCTCCTCCAGGAGGCCGCAAAAGTGGGCGCGCAGGCGGTTGAATCGCCAGTCGCCCTGGACGTCAGCGTCGCTGAGAAAGAGGCGCAGGTCCTTGGTGTACTGGACAATATTGTTGACGATCCACTCGTCGGCAACGACATCGTCGTGGCGCAGGAACGAGGCCGTCAGCTTGTACACGTGCGCGACCTCGGTGCGCAGGCGCTCGGCCATCTGAGAGCGCTGCGGGCTGCTGGGCGTGCGATGGTGGGCACCGAGGCCGCCGGCGCCGGCCTTGGCCTCGTCGTTGCAGGTGATGACGGCATACTGCAGCGACTCGAGCAGGGTGCGATAGAGCTTTGGATTGATTGCGCCCAGGGCAAGGACGACGGCGCTGCGAATGGCCTCGGGCCCGGCCGAGAGCATGGGGATGACGGCGGAGAAGAGGGCGCGCGCAGAGCCCAGCTTTTCCTGCGACGCGGACGTGCCGCCCTTGGACGTCTTGCGCATGTGCGCCGCCGCGGCCAGCTGGCTCTGAGACTGGGCGCCGGGCGAGTTGAGGGTGACACAGACGAAGACGAGGTACAGCTTCCACTGGTCCACGAGCACCTCGGGCGGGGTGGCGGCGCTGCGGCCTTGGGTGCGAACGTCCTGCAGCAGATTGGCGCCCCCGGCACTCAGGGCATTGAGCGCGTCGACGTCGGCCTGGACGAGCAGGATGCGGTCGCAGACCAACGGGCGGCACAGTGCGATTGCGTGCGGGCAATGCTGAAAGACGCAGCGGACGAGATTGGGAAAGGCCTTGAACCAGAGGCTGGCGTCGTAGGTGTTGTCGGAGCTGGAAATGTCGATCAGCGTGTTCTGCTCGACTCGCTTGTGGCGATCGCGCTGCAGCCGGCTGCGCTCGGCCAGGTTGAGCAGCTCCTCGGGCAGGGCGAGGATCTGCTGCGAGTGGGTCTCGAGCATGTTGATGATGCGCGACAGCTCATGCTTGCCCAGGACCTGGTCGAAGTGGACGACGAGGCGGAGGACGCGGATGGCGTACGAGCGGACGCGGCGGCTCTGCGAGCAGAGGAAGAAGAGGCCGTACACCTCGATCTCGTCGACGAGGGTGACGACGTTGGTCATCTCCATCTGGACCGCGCGGTCGCGCGCGTCGGCCGCCGTGCCCCGGGCCTTCTGCTTGACCTGGTCGGCCCAGATGTGGAGGAGCTCGAGGTAGAGGGCGAGCGTGGTCTCGATGTGGGTGGGGCCGAGGCGGCCTTCGTCCGACATGGTCGAGTACTGCATGTCGTAGTTGAAGATGAAGCGTGGAAAGGCCATGGCCACGGCCTGGGCGTGGCCTTGCTGGGCGATGGCCTTGAGCGACTTGGCGGCCGAGGCGGCAATGGCGGGATCGACATGGGCAGATCCGGTGCAGAGCAGGTTGATCAGCGTGTTGAGCGGGATGTGGTCGGTGAAGCAGCGCGGCAGGGCCTGGATGGCAACGTGCAGCAGCTCGAGGTAGAGCGGCTTCTGGTCGCCCGCGCCCTCGTCGCGGCGGCCGAGCGAGGAGAAGGCGTCGGTCAGCGGCGTCTTGGGCGTCAGCGTCGAGAACTTCTCGTTGAGCGATGCCTGGCCGCCGAAGGTGTTGTCGCACAGGATGGTGATCTTGCCGAGGATCTCGCAGAACTGGAAGTAATAGTGGCGCGCGTTGTCGCCCAGGCTGTGCACGTTGACCGGCGCCGACGACGGCGCCGACCCGGCCACGGCCGCCCGGTAGCTGGCATGGAGGAAGAGCGCGGGCCGGAAGGTCAAGGGCGAGCTGGGCAGGCCGGCCTCGCTCGGTTGCATGGGCGCCGGGTACGGGGGAAAGGGGGGCCGGCTCTGGCCGGCCTGCTCGCGGTCGGCAATGACGGCCAGGAAGCT
This sequence comes from Chaetothyriales sp. CBS 132003, assembly GCA_003709865.1. Lineage (NCBI taxonomy): Eukaryota > Fungi > Ascomycota > Eurotiomycetes > Chaetothyriales > Chaetothyriales sp. CBS 132003. The sequence continues at coordinate 381,412 of QRBJ01000005.1, read as the reverse complement.
GCGAATGCCGATGACGATGCGCTCGGGCTCCATGTGCTCGATCTTCAGGTCGCGGCTCGACTTGATGGTGTCGTGGTTCATGAGCGGGAAGATGACGGAGCGGAAGGCAGTGTCCAGATGGGCGAATGCGAGCACGCGGACGAGCTGGACCAGGGCGTCGGAGACGCCGGCCTCAATCGACACATGCGTCTTCTTGCCGGCGGGAAAGGCCAGGCGCACGATTTCGTCAATGCGCTTCTGCTTGGTCGGCGGCGCGTCCGAGGTGCGCGCCAGGTACGTCCAGACCAGGCGGGAGATGGCTTGGGCCACGGGCGCGCGCGTGGCCTTGTCGCGGAGCTTGGGCACCAGGCCGTTGATGGTGCTCATGCACTGGGCCGCAAAGGCGTCGGCGGGCGAGATGCAGATGAGCAGGATGGACAGGGGGAAGCCGCTGTTCCAATGGCGAATCTTGGCCAGCATGTTTGGCAGCCGCGAGTTGACGATGCCGACGAGCTCGCGCCAGCTGCAGGCCCGCTGGAAGCAGTCGGGGTGCGAGGCCACGGGCACGAGCAGGCAGTCGAGCAACTGGCAATAGGCCTGCTTGACGCGCGGCCCGTGGGCGTCGGCGAACAGCTTGGCCAGGTCGGTGAGGAAGCGGCAGACGGCGGGCGCGCCATCGTCGGAGACGGCAATGTGCAGGCTACGCATGGCCAGGAGCAGCAGCTCGATGCGGGCCTCGTACTCGCGCGCAGACACCGTCGTCGTCGTCTTGGTCACCCTGGCCTGCCAGTCCTCGATCTGGGCCAGGAAGCGGCGGGTGACGGCGTCGAAGTCGACGCGGCTCATGTGGCCCAAGACCTGGGCGAAGATGCGCCAGTTGGCCAGGCGCAAGCTGGACGTGAGCACGTCGGACGGGTTGACATCGCGCAGCTGGATGAAGACAATGTCCTCCAGCTTGGCCGCCAGGTCGGCCGTGATTGCCGCCAGCGTGCTCTGCTCGAACACGGCCACGAGCACGCGGCACAGCACGTACACCGAGACCGTGGCGGCCTTGTCGGCGGCGTGCTGCCGATGGGCCAGCGAGTCGGGGCTGCCCGCGCTGCCCGCGCCGCCCGCGCCATTGGCCTTGAGGTCGAGCGTGTCGAGGCCCAGGTCTGCCGGCTTGTCGGTCTCGGTGTGGCGCCGCGTCAGACGGCCGGCGGCGGGCCCGCTCGACCGCTGCTGCGCGCCGAGCGTCGACATCTGCCGTCGCAGCGCCGCCGCCTGGTCGCTCTTGTTCTTCCTCCACATCATCAGGCTGTCCACCAGCGGCTTCGGGTTCTGCCGCGAGATGTGGCCCAGCGAGCTGATGAGCTGGTCGAAGGCCGGGTCGGCGCCAAGGCCGCACGTCTGCTCAACCAGCGTGGGCGACGCGTCCATGGCCGCGGTGCACTGCGAAATGCGGGCGTCGGCGCGCACCACGAACGAGTGGAACAGGTGGTGCAGCGCATACTCGCCCGGCGTGCGCGGCTCCGCCGACGGCTGCGGGCTCGAGACCGACTGGTTCTGGGCGCGGCGGGCGCGGGCCGGGGCGCTGCGCTGGCTCACTGTCTGCTCTGCCGCGGCCGCGTCGACTGGCGAGTCGAAGGAGAGGCTTTGGCCTGTTGCTGCTGCTGCTGCTGCTGCTGCTGATGCTGCTGTTGCTGTTGTCGTCGTTGTTGCTGTTGCTGTTGCTGTTGCTGTTGCTGTTGCTGTTGCTGTTGCTACTGTTGCTCCTGCTGCTGCTGCTGCTGCTGCCGCCGCTGCCGCTGCCGCTGTCGCCGCCGGGGCCTGGCCGAGGTCGGATGTGGTGCCGGCGCCGGCGCCATACAGCCGTCTGCCGGCGCCGGCGCCGGGGCGGACGGCCGACGGCGACGAGGACGAGGCCAGCAGCAGCGACTCGGGGCTGAGCGGGCTCGCGGCCGAGGTCGAGGCCGAGTTGAAGCTGGGATTGCGCGAGTGCTGCACGCCGTGGATGACCGACGTCTGGCGGTGGTGGCCGTAGCTGGACGAGTTCTGCCGGCTCAGGCTGGTGCCGCTGGCGGCGCCGTGGCGCTGGGCCGAGAGCGCGCGGCCGTCGCGGGCCACCGTGCCGAAGGAGGCCGTGGCCACGGGCGGCGGGCGGCCGCGCGGCGGCAGCGACGTGTCGCGGTGGTAGAAGGGCGGCTGCTGCACGGTCTGGCCATCGCTCGATGCTTCTCGACGGGCGCGCGCACTCGGCGGCGGTCTGGCCTGCGACGGGCCTTCTGGCGGGGCTTCTGGCGGAGCGACTGCGGTTAGCGAGGAGGCCGAGGGCAGTGGGCGAGGCCGTGGCCAGCGCTCGACTCACGGGCATTAAGCATCGCACCGTGCTACCGGGGCACGAGATCGCGGGCACGGCGGCGGCGGCGGGGCCATTTGGGGGGGAGTGTGCTGCACAGCGTCGGCGGCGGGAGCGAGCGGCCACGGGTGACAGGGGCCCCGAGCGATGGCAGGCCACGGGCGCGATGGGCTCGGGAGAGGGAAGTAGGCGTGCCAATTGCAGCGTCAATGGCAGTGTGCCAGTTGCTGCGTCAATGGGTCACTAGCACTCACTGTGGTACTCGCAGAAGCGGTGCAGTACACTGGCGGTGCAGTAACTAGTTAGTTACACTGGCGGTGAAAAAGAAGACCAAGCCTGCGCCGTCGCCCATTGGCCGCTTCGCGCCGCCCGCTGCCCAGGCACGGTGCCCCTTGAGCACAGCTTAGAGCGCGGTGCCCCTGCAGCAGGCTTGGAGTGCCGTGCCCCTGGAGCAGGGCTTAGGCCGGGGCGGCCCAGTTGGCTGGCTGGCAGTACACGTAAGTTAGCAGCGCCTACGCAGATCCCCGCCGTCAAGACGCCATTCTTGCACGCTCAGCCGACGCTTGGGATACGCCCTCGCTCCGCCTACGCCAGCCGTAGACGAGGGGCCCAGCCGATGCCAGGAACCGATTGACTATTCCTAGCAGCTCATTTGCCATCGCTGGTGCTGCGTGCGTGATGTGTAGGCCCACGGCTCGGCATCCCCGCCCCCGCCCGTTCGGCTCATTGCCGTGGGGCCAGAAAACGAATCTTTCTCTGTTTCCTTAATTAATCAAATTGTGTGGGGAAATAGTCTTCTTGCTCTGCGTCTGCTTTTGGCTGATCTGACTAAATCGTAGGCTTTCAGGGTTCTCCTTGCTCTGCTTCTGTTTTGTCCTTCCTTGGTCCATTTAGCTGATCTAAATTGTGGGCTTTGGGGAAATGATCTTCTGTTTCCTTCCGTCTAATGCTTGCGCCAAGAGCTGCGAGCCATGTTGTTGCTGCTGCCATATTGATCAAGCTAAAAGCTGCGGATAGGCATGATATATACGAGGTGCAAACTGTGACACTGATCATTATTATTATTGCCGCCGCCGCCGCCACCACCACCACCACCACCACCATATTGTATCTCATGGCTGTCAGTCAGGCCAAAAAACAAGCAGAACAAGAAAACCGAATGATTGGTGTTGTGGTATTTCTTTCTTCCCTAATCTGTTCGGCTGATCTCTTCTCCTTGCACTGCTTCTCTTTCCTTGCTCAATCCATTTAGCTGATCTAAATTGTGGGCTTAGGGGGAAATTGTCTTCTCCTTGCTCTGCTTCTGTTTCCTTCTGTATTACCGCCACCACCATATCATATCTGATGGCCGTCAGGCCAGAAATCTAGCAGAACAAGAAAATCGAATTCCTATTCTACATTGTGGGCTTTTGGAGAAATAGTCTGTCTTTGTCCTTCCTCAATCCGGTTGGCCAGTCTAATTGTGGGTTTTTAGGGAAATAGTCTTCTCCTTGCTCTACTTCTGCTTCCTTCTGTCTGATGCGTAAGCCAAAAGCTATGTGTGGATCGTCGTCGTCGTCGTCGTCGTCGTCGTTGTTGTTGTTGTTGTCGCCGCCGCCGCCGCCAGATCATATCTGGTGGCCGTCGGCCAGAAAACTAGCAGAAGATGAAAATCAAATGATTGGTCTTGTACTATCTAATGATCATGCTATATTTACTTGTTCTATTCATCTGTTAGTTTTAGGATAAAAGCTGGAGATAGGCATGATATGTATGGGGTGCAAACTGTAACACCAGTCATCGTTGGTGTCACTGTCGCTGCCGCTGCCATTGTATCCGATCGCTGTCAGGTCAGAAAACTAAGAAAGTCAAAAAAGCTGCCAACGGGCATAATATGTACAAGGTGTACTGTGACACTGATCATTATTATTATCACCACCCCACAGACCTAGTTAGCAGAATAAGAAAATCGAATGATTGGTCTGGTACTATTTCTTTCTTCCTTAATCAGTTCCCCTGCTCTAAATTGTAGTCTTCTTGCTCTGCTTCTTTTCCTTCTATCCGATGCTCAAGCCAAGAGCTGCAGTCGGGCATAATATATGAGTGGTAATCTGCCAAGACTCCTGCTTGACACTGATCATTGTTGTTGCTGCCGCCGCCGCTGCTGCCGCCGCCGCTGCTGCCGTCGCCATATCATACCTTGCCACTAATGGACGGGATGTTACGGCTGGAAACGTCGGTTCGCACTGGTGTGATGAACCTGCTACCTGTTTCAACCCCACCACATTAGAGACGAGCCGCAGCTTGTGAATGTCAGTCGAATGGGCTGCCGTGGTGTGATCTGGTGTCCACCAGAGTACAGTCGAGTGGCCATGGTGTATGCCGGCGGGCTGCTGGCGCCAGCTTGCCAGCGCTCTGCCAGCTCGTGGCCGCTGCCACTACCACTGCCACTACCACTGCCACTACCACTGCCACTACCACTGCCCCTGCCCCTGCCCTGCTTGCAGCGCTGCGGTGCTAGAGGTGCCCGAGGCGAGCTCGCGGAATAGTACTGCCTCTGCACCACTCTTCCGCGCGGAACGACACCTGCGGGGCCCTGGCCCGAGCTGACAACCAGCCAACCCACTTCCGAACCGCGTGATTGCCCGCATGCTATCATCGCGGCAACCTCCCGCGTGCGTTAGCCGGCATGGGCCTAACACTCCAGGTGCATTCAACAAGGCCCCCCCCCCACCCCGCCATAGAGGATTAACCCTGAGTAGCCGCACCGACTTCGCTCCGCCTTTTTTATCTACTGTCGATCATGGCCTGTGCGCGCGTTTTCTCTGCCTAACTGTCGCTCTCGCTCTCGCTCTCGCTCTCGCTTTCGTTCTCGCCGCCGCCGCCCCCTTCCACGTTGCGCAGTAGAAGCCTGGCATTCTCACTCCTGCCTCCTGCACCGCCCATCTAGGGCACCCCGCCAGCATCTGCCGCGGCCCCCCCTCGTTCCTTCCTGCTTCGCCGCGCCAAGAACACGCCAAGAGCACGCCAAGAGCACGCCACAGTCTCGTTTCTCGTTTCTCGTTTAGGCTCACCCGATCCACCGTCGCCGCCGCCGCTGTCGCCGCCGCAGCCGCTGTCGCCGCTGCTGCTGGCGCCCATAATACCCCACCCGCCACCGGCCACCCGCCGTCCCGCCGTCCCTCTCCCTCCACACGCCCCTCTTGGCCGAGTGAAGCCCCCGCGCCAGCCATGGCCGAGCTCGACACGGTCGATCTTGTCGTGCTCGTCGCCCTCCTCCTCGCCACCCTTGCCTACTTCACCAAGGGCACGCTCTGGGCAAAGCCGACCGACCCCTACGCGCACTCGGCGGCCAACGGCAGCCTTGCCAAGCATGGGGCGTCGAGAAGCATCGTGGACAAGCTGGAAGAGACGGGCAAGAACTGTGTGATCTTCTACGGCTCGCAGACCGGCACCGCCGAGGACTATGCCCAGCGCCTGGCCAAAGAGGGCCACTCGCGCTTTGGCCTCAGCACGATGACGGCCGACCTCGAGGACTACGACTACGAGACGCTGGACCAGTTCCCCGACGACAAGGTTGCCTTCTTCGTCATGGCCACGTACGGCGAGGGCGAGCCGACCGACAACGCGGTCGAGTTCTGGGAGTTCATCAACTCGGCCGACGTCTCCTTCTCCCAGGCCGGCAGCGGTGACGGCGACGACGACAAGCCGCTGAGCAAGCTCAAGTACGTGGCCTTCGGCCTGGGCAACAACACGTACGAGCACTACAACTCGATGGTGCGCGGCCTCGACAAGACCCTGACCAAGCTGGGTGCCGAGAGAATTGGCGCCGCCGGCGAGGGCGACGACGGCGCCGGCACCATGGAAGAAGACTTCCTGGCCTGGAAGGACCCGATGTGGGCTGCGCTCGCCGAGAGAATGGGCTTGGAGGAGCGCGAGGCCGTGTACGAGCCGGTGTTCGGCGTCGACGAGCGCGACGAGCTCTCGCCAAACGACGCGGCCGTGTACGTGGGCGAGCCCAACCGCAAGCACCTCGAGGGCGCCCACGCCGGGCCCTACAACGCCCACAACCCCTACATCGCGCCCGTTGCCGAGTCTGCCGAGCTCTTCTTCGTGCGTGACCGCAACTGCGTCCACGTCGAGATCGACGTGTCGGGCGCCAGCCTACACTACACCACCGGCGACCACGTGGCTGTCTGGCCAACCAACGCCGGCGTGGAAGTCGACCGCTTTGTCCGCGTGTTCGGGCTGGAGGAGAAGCGCAACACGGTCATCACGCTCAAGGCCCTCGACCCCACGGCCAAAGTGCCCTTCCCGACGCCGACGACGTACGACGCGGCCATCCGCTACTACATGGAGATCTGCGCGCCCGTCTCCCGCCAGTTTCTCGCCACCCTGGCCGCCTTTGCGCCCTCGGAGGCGGCCAAGAAGGAAATGGCCCGGCTGGGCTCTGATGCCGACTACTTCAAGGACAAGGTGTCCTCGCACTGCCTCAACATTGCCCAGGCTGCCGCGGCCGTGTCGGCCGAAGCGTGGTCGGCCGTGCCCTTCTCCTGCCTGGTCGAAGGCCTGAACAAGCTGCAGCCGCGCTACTACTCCATCTCGTCGTCGTCACTCGTCCAGCCCAAGAAGATCGCCATCACGGCCGTTGTCGAGTCCCGACGCATTCCCGGCGCCGATCACGTGGTCAAGGGTGTCACAACCAACTATCTCCTGGCCCTCAAGCAGCTGCAGAACGGCGAGGGCGACGCCTCGGCCCACAGCCTCAGCTACGCCGTCGACGGCCCGCGTGGCAAATACACCGGCATCCGCGTGCCCGTGCATGTGCGCCATTCCAACTTCAAACTGCCTTCCGACCCCGGCAAGCCCATCATCATGGTTGGCCCCGGCACCGGAGTCGCGCCCTTCCGCGCCTTCATCCAGGAGCGAGCGGCCCAGGCCGCCAAGGGCGACCCTGTCGGCCAAACCGTCCTCTTCTACGGCTGCCGGAAGCGCTCAGAGGACTGGCTGTACAGGAACGAGTGGGAGGTAAGCAGCAGCGTTGTCCCCGCCCCCTTCTGACCCGCCAACGTCGCCGTCGCTAACGTGAAGCGTTGAATAGAAATACAAAGAGGCACTGGGCGACAAGCTCATCATCTTCAATGCCTTCTCGCGAGAGCAAGCCGAAAAGGTGTACGTGCAGCACCTGCTCAAGCAGCAGTCCAAGCTCGTCAACGACCTCTTGCTCAAGCGGGCCAACTTCTACGTCTGCGGCGATGCCGCCAACATGGCACGTGCCGTCAATGACGAACTCATCCAGATCGTCGCACGCGAACGGGACGCCGTGGACGAGACCAAGGCCGAGCAAATTATCAAGGCTATGCGGAGCAGTGGCACCTACCAGGAGGATGTGTGGTCGTAAACTTCTGTCTGCGGTAGAAGGGCCGCCATTCCCACAGGACCTGACCTGATCTTTGCATACAGCGCTTCGATGGGCCGATTGCTTCGATTGCGTCGATTGCGTCGATTGCGTCGATTGCGTCGATTGCGTCGATTGCGTCGATTGCGTCGATTACGGCACCCAGGGCCTGATTCCGCATGACTTTGACTCACTTTCCTGTTTGTCTATCTATATAAAGATATACTTATAGAGCCGATGAATAAGCCCAACTCATAACTTCTTTGCCCGTATCGTGTCTCATTCCCCTGCAGTCTGTCTAGACTTCATTTTCCTTCTCTTACCGTATTGTGCTGTTAGATTTGTCTAGACTTCATTTTCCTTCTCTTACCGTATTGTGCTGTTAGATTTGTCTAGACTTCATTTTCCTTCTCTCGCCGTATTGTGCTCAGGCGTTCCAATATACCTAGTACGTGCGTGATTCATGACACACTCTACCGTAAGTCCAGGCAGAATGCTCTCACGAACAAGTCGGAACAAGTCGGAACAAGTCGGAGCAAGTCGCGCTATGAAAGGGGAAATTGGCAACATTGAGTTGGAAGAAGAATGGCATGTCTCTTGGTATCCTGTCTCCCGACTCCCGCTGTGCCCTCTTGACCTCGTCCCGACTCGCCTCTATCCTGAGTACATCGGGCGACAGTCCAGTCCTGTAGTTTGCCGGCTTGCCATCCTTTGACATTCTGGAGGCTGCAGCCTAAGGCTTTTAGTTTTATGACAGTAGTACCACCCTCCAGCGCCTACAGAGGGCAATCAAACCACCATATGACATAAGGTGGATCCAGCACTGTTTGGACTATTTCTACTTACGGCTACTGCACGCCACTATTAGTTAGTCGGGGCTCTGGCGCGGGCCGGGGTGCCGAAGCATAAGGTGCATATGATATCTGTGAGATAGCTCTCGGGCTATCTGACGATGGAGAACAAGGAAAGCAAGAAACGGGCAATCTGTCTGGTCGATCATCGGGCCCAGTCGATTGATGATCGTGTCGATCATGTGTGCCACATTGTCCGGTTCCTCTCGAGGAGCCGGGTTCTGGGGACGGGGTGGCATATCGTCCCGTATGACTTCTTCCGTAATGCCGGAAGGGGCGGAGTGGCCTCGTTCCTGCCGTTCCGGGTCGGAATCTGCTCTTTCCTCCAGACCTGTTCGGGGATCCGTGCCTGGTAGGGCGTATGATGTTCGTCGACCCTGTGCAGATGCCCGGTGTCCCAGACTGTCAACCCACGGATCCGATTCTGCAATCAGTGTCTGGCAGATCTTCTTGAAGTTGGCATATCCCGGCCTCTTCCAAGCGGGGTTCCACTGTTGTTCAGCGTCTTGATCGTAGATCCGTAAATCAACTCCCTCAGGTAAGTAGCTTGCCGTAATCAATTCAGCCCGGTCGATCCCTTTCCGGATTGTCTCGGCGGAGAAGGTGATCGTGTTCTGATTAACAAATTGTATGATCTCGTACGCTGTAATCACAGCCCGGTGCGGAGGATCAATGCTTTCGGCCTGGCTCATCGAGCCAGGTGGAGGGGGTGATGATGATGAGCCAACGTCGTAGTCTCGTACTGACGGAGGTGGTGGTGGTGCCGTTGTCGGCTGGTTGGTTGGTCGAGAGGCTGTCTGCCCCTCTGTACCTGCCGGACGAGCCGTGGCGGGCTCTCGACGACGGCAGCGTCGTCTGGCCTCTGGTGGTCTCGATGGGCAGGAAACCAAGCGTTGCTACCAATTGTGAGATAGCTCTCGGGCTATCTGACGATGGAGAACAAGGAAAGCAAGAAACGGGCAATCTGTCTGGTCAATTCATCTCTATCTGACGGAGGAACCGTCAGGCTACAGATATACCGAGAGGTGGGGCTTCCAAAAGTGGGGCCCTTGGCGCTGGCCAACAAACGGCAGGTACGCCGTGACAATATCAGTACGTATGAACTACTGGAAACGGCCGAATAAGCCCGCTCATCTCGCTCCCCAGCACGTCGCAGGGTACAGCACTATTGTACATGTCCCGCCTAACGGCCATGGCCCTCTTCTCCGCTTGGACCTTTTGTGTCGACAATTTTGAAAACTCACCCCCTTTGAGCTTTATCCCGCCGTGAGCGCAAAGAGCACATTCTCTTCGTATACTTGGTCTCCAGACATCGTGTGCCTTTTACAACAAGAAACAAAAAAAGGGCCCCGACCATGGCAATGGACGGCCGTCAGGTGGACGACTCCCGCAGGGAGATGACGTACATATCGACGAACAACAGCGGCAAAATAGTCACACGCCTATTCAACTCCCTCACCATCAGCTCCATACCAGCCCTTTCACCATCAGGCAACGCAGCTGCTACCAAATTACCAGACAGAAGCCTCGGGACGGCAGAATCCTCAAACGCCTTGGGATCTCAGTCTGCGAGCCTACACATTTCTGATCATCGGCATCACCGCCGTCGTCATTGCCTGTCATGAATGACAGCACATATATATTGGAATGCCTGGATCTTGGCCTTATTGGCAAGATTCCCCGTCTTTTTAGTGAGGTTTTGGGGTCCTCAGCCTACTGGCATTCCAGGCCTAACATTGCCGCTGCGCTTGGAGGCGGCTTAGGAGGCGCACTCGCGGCACAGGCCAGCTTCAATTCTTCGTAAGTTTCAAGCGCGCCTGAGAGGTGCCGCTTCTCGCTCGGGTCACTGACAAAACACACTTCCCTAGACCAACTGCAACCATTACAGCAACCGCCACAACAGCAGGCGCCGCCACAACGAAAGGCACAGCGACGGCAACAGCAACAGCAACATCATCCGCAACCGGTGTCGTCAAGATTTACTCTCCGCTCTTGCCGAACCAAGTCAACACCACGGCGCTGGATTGCACCGACCAAGCCAGCCTCACGTCGCTCCTGGCTGACTCGTACACGCTCTACTGCAACACGAATTACCGCGGCAACGACATTGTCAGCTTCATAGCCTATACCCTCGACATATGCGTCGATGCTTGCTCGGAAATGAACAACTTAGCAGGCGCGACATCATGCTATGGCATTATGTACAATGCCAACATGGCTGAAATATACTCGGAGAATATGGGCAACTGCTGGCTAAAATCCCTGATGGCAAGTCCCTCGACAGACGGGCTGCCGCCGTCGGTCGGGGCAGGCCTAGTAACGTCATGGTACGCCTTCTCCAGCCGCTCTCTTCCGTTGTCGTTTTTGGCGATTTGAACAATATTTAGCTTTGGGACCGAGTCTTGTGATGATAAAGAATTCCCTTTCGGCCATTCTGTTCGATAGCGATCAGTCGAGAACGGCTCTTTGTTCTCCCTTCTTCTCAGCTTCCCCGGTCTATCGAATACTCACGGTCGTGCTTCGAATCCCCAGGCTCCCACTGCCACATTGCTGTGGCTTGCAAACATATATCCAGAGCTGACAAACACGCCCATGTCAACAGCACATGCTGCTCCGCCACATCGCTACTGTGCGAGCTTCTGCAAGACTCATGCATGGCCAATGGCCCTCGCGCAGAACATCTAGCGCCAAGACTCTGGCCATCAGAGAGCCTGCCTGATCTGAACATCTGGGTGTCAGCACCCAGAATGCCAGTGGTGGTGTTACGCCTGGGGCGCCATTAGGCTAAGAGAGCTGTCATGAATGACAGACACATATATATCGGAATGCCTGAATTATACCCGAGATTGGTATAATTCCCCTTCTTTTTAGAGGTTGGGCCCTCTAGCTTTACTGGTAGGGAATCTTGCCACTCTCAAGCCAAGATCCAGGCGTTCTAATATATATGTGTGTCATTCATGACAGGTGGGGGCAACCATATACCTCTATAAAGACGGCGCATCTTGCCTAATCTAGGCATGATTCGGCATTCTGATATATCTGTGTGTGTCACAGGATAAACATCTGCGACACCGGTGCAATGTCATACCACTCTTACGCCATCATAAATCAACTACTGCATACATCTCGTCTTTTGATTCGTCATTCCTCTCCGTACAAGTATATACACCACCGTCGAGCTTGGATTTTCGAACCACTTACAGCAGGTGTCTTCTGTAAGGAGATTTCATCCGAGACTTCCGGGCCCTTTCCTCCCAAGTAGGCCGGACTGGATAGTTTTGACCCTGCATACAGCCTTGAACTTTGTTGACTCGAAAAGAAAGCTTGAACGGATTCTTGCTGGCCTATTGAAAATGGTCGAAAGCGAGCGATGAATTGACACGGATCTTGATCGGTGGCAAAGGTAATGTAAGACTATGTAATTGGAATCCCATTACAGAAGCCATCAAGACGAAATGTGAGACAACTCTGGACCTGCTCGAGGATTGGAGATCTATCATCACCACAACAGATCTCGGCGAGGAGTAGGCTCTACATCTCCAACAACTGGCGTGGTTAGTGGATGCGGGCCTGATAGTGTTATGAAAAGAATGAGCTCGCCTCTTCGGACAACCAGCTATATCAGAGCGCCTCGGTTCTCCTCCGCCGTGGACGATCAGTGCGGGCGCCGTCAAGTTTGAAAAATCAGAGTCAGCATGTTGCAGGACCAGCCACTCACAAACCAAGTGAGTGATGTCAGGGTTACCTTGGCTGTGCTTGGTATGGAGTATATATCAACGGACCCACTTATTCAGAGTCACTAACTTTCCCTGCAGATTCGCAAGACAGCAACATGTGCACCCTGTATTTGGACCGTTTCATCATTCAGACTGCTTTTCCCTGAAATGGACTATTAGAATAACAGTGCAGCCTAGATTTCTTCTAAGTAGCTGCCTAGTTCACTATTGAATATCCCCTCGGCACACTCTGCACTCTTTGCCTCGGTCGCTGGTCTTGAAACGCTGATGCCTAATTAAATAGTGATTGCCAGTAGATTCACAAGGCAGCAACATATATGCCAACAAGTCAGCGTGCCGCTTTTCGCCGAATCAGCCATATGGCTAGAATCATTCGCTGACACCCTGGAGTAAAAAGTACGTGTGCACATGCCCAGATACTGGCTAACAGGTGAGCAGAGAGTATTGTACAACTATGCTGATGAAGTTGAACGATCAACCTAGACATTATGGCTGAAGTACTAGCGCAAGAGAGATCTTGAATAACGAATTGCGGAGCGCGCTATAATCAACAGATTACTTACAGGAGAAGTGTGGATCAATCCTCTAAGGGGGGCTCAGCAGTTGGGGAAAACTCATGCTAGGCGTTTCACCGATACCAAGTGTTTATGAATGTGGGGTAGCAATATTAGGAGACTTGCTCTTGGTGAAAAAAGCTCCGAGGCGTCCCTTCACATGTCTTCATGTGTCCTCGCAGTGTCACTGGTACATATAAGCCGAGGGCCCGCCCCTTTGGTGTTGAGGCGCAGTTGCATCCCTCCAAAAGACGAAATTCCCGCTCAGCATGGACGTCAAACAAAACCCAAAAGATTCGATAAAGTCGACGTGGTGGAAAGCCGACAAGAGCCAGTGGCACCATGGTCACTGGTACTACGAACTATTGGACATTCACCCCCTATTCTTGGACAAAGAGGTGCCTGTGCACCCCAAGAGCGATCCTGTCCCCTATGTTCAACCGTGGCAGAATCATCGCTGGGTGCTCTTCCACTCACTCCTCACACTTGCCGTACACCAGGCCTATGTGACCTTGACAGGTAAAAACATGAATGCGGTCACGGCAGTCATCTTTTACACGCTTGCATTCCAACTGATCGGCATCCATCAAGTACGAAAACTACGCGACCTTGGACACAAGTACGGCTTCTATGATGGCGACAAGCATGAGCGTGATGGCGTTCCTGATGTTGCCGTTCTGAAGGTGCTCCACTCACTGGTATTCACCGTTATTATACGACCTCTATTCACTGTTTTCTTCAGCTATAACCCTAGCTTACCTCCGGCTTCAATCAACCTCCTATGGCTCCCTCTGGAGATAGGTGTCTACCAGATTGTGCTCGACTTTTGGTTCTACTGGTACCATCGTCTCATGCATGATGTTGGTGTTCTGTGGAAGTTCCATCGTACACATCATCTTACCAAGCACCCAAACCCGCTGTTGACTCTGTACGCGGATTCTGTGCAGGAAGTTTTCGATATCGCTGGGGTCCCACTTGCAACCTATTTTAGTATGAAGCTCTTCGGTCTCCCCATGGGCTTCTACGAGTGGTGGATTTGCCACCAATACGTTGTGTTTACTGAGCTTGCTGGACACAGCGGAGTGCGTATCTTTGCCACGGCTCCTTCGACGCTGAGCTGGCTCTTGGACCTGTTCAATTCTCAGATAACGATCGAGGATCATGACCTCCACCACCGCCAGGGCTGGAAGAGCAGCTACAACTATGGCAAGCAAACCATGCTTTGGGACCATATCTTTGGCACGTTTCATCAACGCCTCGAAGCCAAGCAGGGCAACATTGACTTTGTCAATACCGTCACGATCCCGCTCTTTTGAATTCATTCATCTGCCGCGATATTTGAAACGCGGCCGGAATTCAGCCCATGTCGATCAATATACAATCCAGCTGCGTTGATTGATCGAACATTTGCTGATATCCAGATTGAGTTCAAATCAGATCAAATCAACCTGGACTGTCACTAACTATCGTACGCTGTTGTACCTTATTCTGTCGGGAGCCCGCACCACTCTTCCAACCGAGCTGAAGGAGCGTTTCGGTCAAGCACGAATTCCTGTGAGACCTAGATGATGGATTGCGGACCATCGGCCATACCACAGGCAGCAGGCGGCCGGCGGCCAAGGGCCCATGCGGCAGCCAAGACGGATTTTCATATTTGCAGATGTGAAAGCTATGTGACCGAATAACGGGGAGTGAAGTCCATTTTTCCTTCCCCCTTGGGTCGCAACAATGGGCTGACTCCACGGACTCCCAAAGATGTATTCTCCCCACTCCCGCTAGATCATGTAACTCATTCATAAATGCATTAATATTGGTGTTTCTTGGCTTTGGTCTTGGCACTTTGCCTTACTTGACACCTTGCCTTACTTGGCAGCTTGCCTTACTTGGCACGCCCCTCGGTCTCGACATAGCTGTACTGCTTGATCAATGAGGCCTCACCACCTTTGGCGAGATCGATGGCAAAGACGTAGAAATTGCCTTCGTTGGTCACGACCATGACCTGCGGCGAGTGTGGGCTCATGGCCACCACACTCTTTAATGGGCCCACCCCGCCCGTGACACCACCGCCACCACCACCGCCGCCGCCGCCTGCTCCTCCACCCGGGCCTGTTCCAGAGGACGGAGAGGATCGAGGCAGTCGGATCCATGCAAAGTCTCGCGCCGGCTCCCACATTTCTGCCACGCCTTTGGGCAGGTAGCCGCCGACGGTGGTGGCGAGCGACGACGACACGTTCTGCGAGGTGCGCCTGATGAGCCCCATGAACGTGCCGTTGGGTTTGCGGTTGTTCATGGATGTAGCAGGCGACTGGTCGTCGTCTTCGTCTTCGTCTTCGTCTTCGTCGTCTGCCGCTTTGTCGTTCACCGTATTGTCGTAGGCAGCTGGCGAAGAAGCGAGCGCGCCGCCACCTTGGCTAAAGCGGCGGGTGGCAAATGCAGTGGCCAAGTGGGATGGCGAGGCGGGCTTGCCGTCGGGCGTGCTAGAAGACAGCGCTGATGGATAATAAGCCGTGGATTGGGGCGGCCCGAGCTTGAAAATGTGGATCGTCTCGGTGGCGGACGACACGCACAGCAGGGTGGAGGTGATGTTAAAGGCCAGAGAGAAGATGCGCGACGGCATCGAGCCACGGCGAAACTGGTACAGCTTGTGCGCGTCCGGCACGCTGAAGACGCGGATGATGGTGCCCTTGTCCGACGCGGTGGCCATGATGGTGCCTTCGTTGTTGAAGGTGACGCACGAGAGTGGTGAGCGGTGGGCGTCGACGACGTTGATAGCCTCCAGCTTGACGGCGTCGAAGATGAGCACCTCGCCCGTTGTCGGCGCGATGTGCGTGCTGTTAGGTGGCGCGTGCGCGGGCTGTGCGAAGGCCGTGGCTGCCGATTTCTGCGGCAGCGGATAGGCGAGATAGCAGCGGTCAGACGACGGTGACAGTGCGCAGATGGGCACCGGGTTGGGCGACGTCTCGATGGTGTAAAGCAGCTTCATCGTCTGGATGTCGTACACATAGATCTGGTCTTCCAGCACCACAACCAGTCGCTTACGGTTCAGGCGCACGGCCAAGATGGAGGTGGGGAATGTCAGCTCGCAGATGATGGAGCCGCGCTTGGTGGCTTTGATCTGCAGCCGCCGCGGCGACAGAACCAGCGCCACCAGCGACGTGGAGAAGAGCATCTCCAGCAGCGCGACGTTGCCTGCATCGCGCGACTCGTATACTTTGGCAAACGGCTCGGTGGTGAAAATCCGGAAGCCGCGCGACGTGCCTGCACCAGATCAGTAACTGCCTTGCCAAGATCTGCCATATATTTGCGGGTTTGCGGCCAGCACGAAGTTCTCACCCACGGCCAAGTGGCTGTAATCTTGGTTGAACGTCACGAAATTCATTGCCTTGGTCGCAGCGGTGCGAACTACGGGATGTGTGATGGTGCACTTCTCCAGGCGTTACAGGTCGGCCGGGCATATGTCGCCGCCGCCCATCGTCGCAGAGTCGAGTGGCGTGAGGGGTTGGGGAGCCGTCGACGAGGTTGAGGTGGTTGTGTGGAGTGCAATACGGCGAATGGCAGCAATGGGTTCTTCCATCAAAAAGGCAGCGCGGAACTGTGACGTCGAGTACTCGCAGCCTCGCAGCCTGGTCGCCTGGTCGCCTTACTGCCTGGCCGCCTGGCCGCCTGGTTATCTGATTGCCTGATTGCCTGGTTGCCTGGTTGCCTCATTGGCCTTGATCGACTGAACAGCACTGCCCCCTGTTGGCCAGCCCTTTGATGATCCATCCGTGTACGAACATACCACACAATGGCAGATCCCATGGACCTCGACCAAGACGCACCCAAGGGCATGAAGCGGACCGCCGACGAGGCTGGACTGCCGCCCGAAGCTCCTCGTCGGATCAAGGCAGGTCGCCATCATCTATAGATATGTGTACGTCGGCTTGTGCTAATGCCGCTCGATAGCCACTTGCCCAAGATGTCATTAACAAAATCGCGGCCGGCGAGATCATTGTAGCCCCAATGAATGCCCTGAAGGAATTGATGGAGAATTCCGTGGATGCAGGCTCAACCTCACTTGAAGTCCTGCTCAAGGACGGCGGCCTCAAACTGCTGCAGATCACAGACAACGGCCACGGTATTGAGGTAGGTGTGCCGATAGTCGGCCAGCCTGTCTTACTGCTAACAATGACGCCACATAGCGAGATGACTTACCCATCCTGTGCGAGCGTTTCACTACTTCCAAGCTCAAGCAGTTCGAGGATCTCCAAGCCATCGGAACATATGGCTTTCGTGGCGAGGCCTTGGCCAGCATCAGTCACATAGCCCATCTCCGAGTCACGACAAGGACGGCCCAGTCCGGTTGTGCCTGGCAAGCACACTATCTCGACGGCAAGCTGGCTCCACCCAAGCCCGGCCAGGCGTCTGACCCCAAACCGTGCGCTGGTCGGCCAGGAACCCAGATTACCGTCGAGGACCTCTTCTACAACATCCCCAACCGCCGTCGAGCTTTTCGCTCTGCCTCCGAGGAGTATGCCAAGATCCTCGACGTGGTCACTAGATACGCCGTCCATTGCTCCTCCGTCGCCTTCTCTGTGAAGAAGCATGGCGACTCCGCCACCGGCTTCTCCGTCTCCGCTGCTGCCTCCAAGCTCGACCGCATCAAGCAAGCCTATGGTGCAGCAGTCGCCAAGGACGCCGTTGAAATCGATACCCATGATCCCAAGTGGGGATTCAGCGCTTCGGGGTATGTGACTAACGCCAATTACAGCGCCAAGCGGACCATGCTGCTGCTCTTTATCAATAATCGAGCGGTAGAATCGCCAGCCGTGAAGAAGGCAATCGAACAAACATACCAGGTCTTCTTGCCCAAGGGCGCCCATCCCTTCGTCTACCTCAGTCTAGTCATCGAGCCCAACAGAGTCGACGTCAACGTCCATCCGACAAAGCGAGAGGTCCACTTCCTGAACGAAGATGAAATCATTGAACTCGTGTGCGCAGAGATCCGAGAGCGTCTTGTCAAAGTCGATACGACCCGCACTTTTAAAACACAGACTATTCTTCCTGGTATGCCCCCAATGACTCCTTCACCGAGTACCAAGCAGCGGCAGTCCACTGGTCAAGGCACGACTTCCGGGGAGCGGCTACCTTTAAAGACTTCGACTGTTAAGAAACCGTACGAGAACAGCCTCGTGCGCACAGATTCAAAAGCGAGAAAGATCACATCAATGCTGCCGCCACTGCCACTGCCACTGTCCCACTCGCACGGCCCTCGTGACGACAACAACCCAGCTTCTGGCTCAGGGACCGGTCCAGGCTCAGCCACCCGATACATAACGACGGACCGAGAACAAGTCGAGATCCGGCTAACATCGATCAAGAACCTCAGAGCCGAGGTCCGCTCATCCATGCACGACACCCTGACCGAAGTATTCGCCTCGCTCACCTACGTCGGCCTCGTCGACGCCCACCGGCGCCTCGCCGCCATCCAATCCGGCATCAAGCTCTATCTGTGCGACTATGGCCTGGCCGCCAACGAGTTCTTCTACCAACTCGGTCTCACGGACTTTGGCAACTTCGGGCTCATCCAGCTGCGGCCCCCTCTACCCCTTCGCGACCTCTTATCGATTGCGGCAGACTTCGAGATCGAGAATGAGAAGCCTTCGTCTGCAAGACAGCCACAACTCGACAAAGCCCAAATCGTCAACAAAGTACACTCCCAACTCATCTCCCGCAAGGCCATGCTGAAGGAATACTTCTCGCTCCAAATCTCAGATGATGGACAGCAACTCGAGGCAATCCCCCTGATGCTCAAGGGCTATGCCCCGTGCATGGCCAAGCTGCCCACCTTTCTCCTCCGGCTGGGCCCGTATGTTGATTGGACAGATGAGATGGCGTGCTTTCGCACCTTCTTGCGCGAGTTGGCTGCTTTTCATGTCCCGGAGCGCTTGGAGAGGGAGAGCGTTGTGCCTGCTCAGAAAAGGAGCCTGGATGGTGATGATGATGATAATGGTGACGACGACGGCGACGGCGACGGCGACGGCGATGACGATGACGATGATGACGATGACGACAATGATAGCAATGCCAGACATGCGACGATGAGGCGACGGCAGGAGTTAGAACACGCTCTGGAGAACATCATCTTCCCGGCTTTCAGGTCCAGAATTATTGCCACGAAGGAGATGCTGAATGGCGTTGTTGAAGTCGCCAACCTCAAAGGTCTCTATCGCGTATTTGAGCGGTGTTAGGCAGGTCTATGACTTATTGTGGCGTATGTGTATCAAAGTATTAAATGGGAGTGAATACATGAATAGATACTAGCAATTCGGGCTTTCTACCTTGGTCTATTCCACGCCGATGGTCTGGCCATCATATCCTCGCAACCCTTTCAGCTCCACTCACCCTCCAACACAGTAGCCTTGTCGTTGTCCTTCAGCGTAAGCAGAGTATCGATGGTCCAAGACTCATATAGTATCCCATGGGGTATGCTTACCATTCTTCAGATAGCGATGGAGAGAGGTAGCAAGTAGTCACCAGTCAGTAGTTGAATATCTCTCTGTATTCGATTAGCTTGCAGCTTAGCTAAGGCTAGAATGCGGTAGTAATCCTGTGTATATGTGCATCATCAGCCGTCTATCCGCTTGCTCAGCTTGACGAATTTCTCTGCAACAATCGGGTTGGTACCGGCATGCTTGGTGGGGATCCTTATATCGGTTGCTCATTTCCGATCCCCTACCTCTGGCCCTGGTTACTAGTTCCCCCCCCCTTTTAGGGCCCTGTGGCAGCCAATGGTCTTCAAGAACAAGGCAATAGACTGAAGAACCGAATTTGTCGCAAGACGAACCCTCTCACGACCCTGTGCGTCACGACCCCAGATACATTTACGTATAGTTCCTTAAGTTCTCAATTGAGCCGTACCCCTCGTGATCGAGCTCGAATTCGTCAGCGGCCTTGATCGCGACTGTTAGATGTTCTACCATCAGGGGCTCATTTCTACTAAACGCAAATCTCTGTACCTCTAGAATATCCGATCCTAAATTGGTGTGAGATACGAGACCATTTCCAGTTCCAGATCCCATCCTTTGTTCTACATTAAGTACTCATTGGATGCCTTTGGGTCCCTTATACAGCAAGAGAATGAGCCTGTAAAGCTCCTCTCCAAAGTCCATTTCCGTTTCCAGACCTTGGCATCCCGCCATTTGACCTAGGCCGCGACTATGCCATCCAGAGCTGTGATTGTGCCATCCAGAGCTCGGCGTGGCGACCCGGAGACATACCTTTGAATAGCGTAAGCGAAGCCATTTGCCGATATAGAAGCCCACAATTTGGCCCCCGGGCGATGGACCTGAGAGCCTGTGTCGTGAATGACAGCATATATATATATATATTGGAATGCCTGAATCTTGGCCTTATTGGCAAGATTCCCCGTCTTTTTGTGAGGTTTTGGGGCCCTCAACCTACTGGCATTCCAGGCCCAACAGCCTGACAAAGCCGAGATGAAGTGGATTGATGGATCTGATTCTGTCTATCTGAGAAAATCTGTCTGAGTAGATGCGCCAAATGCTTCCAAACATTGTATCATTGTACCCGTCGACCCTCGTATCTCGGCGCTTCAAGCTCGGCTGGCTGTGCGTGAACACCTCTTAGCTTGACCGAGTCAACCTCGTAAATCGCCGAAGAACCTGTCTCCTCGACGGGATAAGCTGGAAACTTAAGAGGGTTTGAAGGTAGACGGTTTCTTTGTAGCTTTCTTCTGCGCCACACGAACCAGACGAAGAGCGCAATAACAGAAAGAAAACCTAGAGCTATACCCGCGCCGATTCCTGCTTTTGCTCCTGATGACAGGCTCGAGTCAGTGCCAGGACTTGGGACATCGGTCGGTTCTATCGTTGGAGATGATGTTGATGAGGAAGTTTGTGTGGACTGGAGACAAGTCAGTGATTGATTGAGGTTGTTATACCGCAGGGGAGTGGAATCACAACATACGGAGGATGACGCGGTAGCGATATCGCTGCTTTGAAACCTCACTTGGATGGAGTGTGCATTCCAACCTCGATCTTCATTGATCTCCAGCGTCTTTGTTCCGACTAGCGTTGACCCACTCTCAGAGTACGTGTAGTCTATTGACGATATCGCTTCCGAGAAGACTGAGACACACCCATAGACGCCTACATCTCTGGAAAAGGAACTGGAAGATAAGTTAGCTGATGCTCTTGAGGTCACTTTCGCAAACGGCAGCTCCCCTCTTGCGCCGGGCAAGAAGTATCTGGGCAGTCGGAGACGGAGATTACCTTGGACAACAGTCTACGACAGTTTCTGTCGCCGCGTTACTCGTTATCACACTTTGACGCGCATTGTAGTAACTTGACGGGCACAAGGCTGGGGAGTATATAGTTGCGGTATTGTAACCTTGGGGCTTGCAGGCGGTGTCATCAGGATTGCCTTGAACAATGCCGTAGGTGGTCGCTGTGGAAGTCGTAATCCCCCATATCTGTGTGAAGCATGAGGCGGGAGGGTTGAAGGCGCTCAGGAGGTTTAACGCCAGTGTTGTTGTCATATTAAGTCAATTTGTTTTTTTTGGGGGGGGGAAGCAGGTAGAAAAAGAATGTATCAAAAGTCAGCGTCGACTGCCTATACACAAAAACATTAAATCGGGTAACTCGTAACTGTGATCACAGTGAGCACAGATCTATAAATTCCCAACAAAAATGATTTGGCTCCCCAGGACTGAGACGGTTCATATTAAACAAAACATGGCGGGAAGCGACGCAAGCTTGACTTGAAATAGCAAATTGGCCCCCAATTGCAATTGCCCTTGGTGTTTCTTAAGTGGTTGCTCAGTCGGTGTGAGCGAGCCACACATGTATCGAAGAGCCCACAGCCGAGATATGCGGCAGTGCGAGTTTCATAATTTCAGCCGCTGCGAAGCATGTATGGATTGAAAGGGCCGCCAAGAGGTTATAGGCGCCCCGTTTACGGAGTGCCAAGTATCCCCTTCATAGGCACTAAGTTAGCCAAGGGACCCAGGGCCAACACTGCCCAATGGCGAGTGACTCCGCCAGAGAGTGACTCCGCCAACGGTTTCTAAATAAGGCGGGCGGCTATTACGTGAAGTGGGTACCATACATCACCTCTACGGTGGGGAGATCCAGAAGGGCCGTCCGCGCTAGGTTCTTGAGGCACCGTGTTCGAGGTTCCGTAGTCGGAGGCACCCATCGTCTCTGAAGAGGTGGTCATTCCTGAAGGGGGACTGTTTCTGGTCCCCATCGGCCATGGGATGGTTCATTTCAAACCAACTCTCGCGGGGTGATGGCGAGCGGCGCGTCTTTGCCATCCTCTCCTGCCGTTCCGCTTTCTCCTTCTCCCGATCGCGCCTAATGCCAACGAATTCGAATACTTCTGGAGCAGCCATGGATGGAGCGGGGAGGTTCGTACGGTATGGATTCATGAACACCATTTCCCGGGAGACTCTCAGCTTCAGGTAACCACGGCCGAACGATAGCTGTTGTCAGCAGCAGTTCACTGTGTAAGCCAAGATTCTGATCACGTGACACAAGCTCTAACTCTCCCCTGCAATGAATCCATGGACGAAACAATCAATGAAACAGTCAATCAGACATTGGTAGTTTACAGTGTGCGCACTATACAGATTTCCCAATCATAGATGGTGGGGGGCTCTTGACAAGGGATCGCAGCCAGGCTATATATATAGCAGAGAGTCTCTCAAATTACGGTCTTCTATTCTCTCCAGTCTTGATCTCGCTCGATTCGTACGATATCTGCTCTCTATCCGATTCGTATGATCATTGTTCCCCTCGCCTGATAAAAGTTTTCTGACTCGCTCGCTTCGGGCGGCGGACAGGGCCAAAAGTTGCAGTTGGCATTTGCATTGAGATACACGTCGCCATATAACGTACGTATCAGTCTCGCTTCCAGGCTTCTGCTTGTGCGGAGAGGGGATTTCTGTGTCGTCAAGGTAGTAAAATTCCACCCTTTTAGTCGCGTAATTCCGTTTACTCGTGAGACATATCGCGAGCGAAAATGCTTCGCGTTCTGATAGATATCTCGTCCGCGGTTTACCACGACGCCGTAGAGAATGCTGCCAACCCAGCGCGAGGACAATTGACCTGTAGCTTACTTCGTACTTACTCCGTAAAATATCGAGGCTATCTATGCTTCATCGCAGGATTTGGCAAGCCAGCAGGGCCACTAGGTTGACGGATTGCTAGCCTTTCTTGTTCTTATAATAATCACAATAGACGTTTGCAACTGTTTGCTTTTCATTACTCGTCTAGATAAATTCTCGAAGAATAAACTGAGAAAGCACAGTCTTCTCAGCGTCACGAATCTTGGTCAGCCAATGTATTGAACTAGACTTCATTAACCGCTGTTGAAAAATCCCCTTTCTGTCAACCAGAGCCCAGTATTTTGAGGTAGAACAAGGGGTGCTGTGAAAGTGCTGTTTGAATTCGTAACTTCGTCAGTCAACGTGCAATTGCGCCATCATTATAAGTATCACGATGATCTGCAGCACCACGACGCCGATTAGCACAAGTACACCCAAACCGCTTTCGAAACTCGTTCCTTGTCAGGCCATCCAACTGCTCCAGCGCAATCTTACTCGCCCTCACTTTCGCGTATCGTGCACTCACGCCCGTGCTTTTTGCTACGACCGAGTCATGAATCAATACCCCTGCCGTAATGGTGGCCTCAATGGTTCCCTCTCGTACGTCCGTGTTCATGACCTTAAAGTCCATGCAACCGTACTCCTCGGTGAGTTTCTTGTAGATATACGACACAGGATGCTGATTTGCGTAGCCATCGTAGATGGAAATATCGCGGAAGAAGCGCAGGACGTGCGTGTCGAAGAAGTCCACGAGGGGTTGCAACCGAAAGCCAGAGTCAATGAGTATGGCGCCGAGGGTGGACTCGACGAGGTCGGCCAGTGCTTTGGGTGGGGATTTCACGATCTTGATCCAGAAATCAGGTCCGCATTCGCCGCGCTGGTATGCTTGGTATTTCTCGCTTGCTTCGTCGGCATAGGATTTGATGTCGCTGAAGAGCTTGACAGTAGTGGGGCTGAAGAACTTGTGGAAGTCGAGGGTTACTGCGAGTGCGGCGAGGAAGCGGTTGCTCACCAGTGCCATTTTGTGCTCTGTCAGCCACTGCGGGCCTCGATCCGGGTTGGTGCTGAATAACCACCAGATCGAGACCCAGTCGAGACAGGCGTCGCCGAGAAATTCTAGGCGTTGCAAGTCTGGTACGGGCGCATTCATGTCGGAAGAATGGGTGAAGGCAGAGCGCAACAAGCGAGGGTACTTGAACTTGTACCCGAGTTTCGCCGTTACCCTGGCCGCAAGGTCGTTTGCGCGAGGGTCACCTTGGTCAAGCTGCCAGGAAGGTGCCTTGTACATGTTCGAGAAGTCGTCCCACTGCTGAATGTCGTGGTCCTCGCTTTCGACGAGGGCGCTGATGGCTCGAATGGCAAGGTCAAAGCGTGTCTCCAGAGGGAGGTCTCTGTGTCCAATAACCGCGGCTCCAATCGTGGCCTCGCAAACATCAGCGATAGTTTTCATGCCGAGCGCATGAGTTTTCGCAGCATGCTGGACTGGCTGCGGATCCTTCGGGTTGGCCCCACGGCCCTTCAACAAGACCATGTTCTCGGGGTACCAATACTCTCGCATGAATGACTGGGAGCGGATGTAGCGATGCAGGTTATACGTTGTCGAGGCCACATTGAAAAGATTTCGATTGCACAGCAACGCCATCCGCCGACAGTGCATACCTTCCTCGTCACATGCGCTTCGATTGAATACGGTAATGGTTGTGGTCATCTTGAGCAGAGAATCTCCCAAGAATTCGAGGCGCTCGTAATTCTTGCCCATGCCACGGTGCTGACCAGGATGGGTCTGGTTGTCATCATCGTCGCCCTGCTGGTCTTTGGTGAACGCCTCAAGCGCGAGATCGGCCGGTATACCTGTAAGACCCAGGGTATTCAATGCTTCCAGCGCGATCATGTACTGTTCCAACCGGTAGATGATTGAGGGCCAAACTAGGGCAAATCGCGCCTCAGCAGACGTCAGCCGAGCTATCTCTAGCGGCTCTGGGACAATCCAGCACCTTGAAAGAGTTTGCTCCTTTTCAGTAGGGTAATCGAGGTAGTTACGTCGAATCATCTGCATTTGAGCATCGATGACAGGTTGATTGCGATCCCATTTGACAGCCAACTTGTCCTTTTCGCTCATACGCCAATGACTATCAGTAAAGTAGATGATGCTAGCCGGCTTGGACTTTTTGCCTTCTTTAGGCAGAAATTCTTCGGGTTCGGCGTCGAAAGGCCCTTTACCCTCTACCACGGATTCTGAAAAGTAGTGGTGCTTCCCACTGAGGGGGTCCACAAGGAATTGATGACACCATGCGGATGCTTCATCACCCGCAGACCAAGTAGCTCTTCGCGTTGATGCTTTCTGCAATGCACTGAAATCAACGAGATCTCTTAGCGTGGGTGTGTCCTTCTTGGCCTCGGTGAGCCTTGGAACAAGCCAGTATGCGACCTGGCGTACATCGAAAGCGTAGGTCTTGTTGAAGACATCAGCAAAGACCGAGTGAAGGGTGTATGCAGTTAGCTGTTCGAGTTCGAATTCTGTTACTGGGAAGGGGCAACCCATGTGACTTGTGACGACGTCGGCTTCCTTACCGTCTTCCAAGAAGACCGGAAACGTGGGAAACGATGGTAGTGGTAGCCGTGTGAGTAAGACCATCGGTGCAAGTTCATGTCGGAGCGAACCACGAGGGATGATGTCGACTACAAGAGCAAAAAGATTCTTTGGCACGACCCCCAAGCCTTGCTGCCAAATACTAGGCTTGGTCTGCATGTCATAAAAATCTTTGCGAGCAGATACGGCAAGTCGTGCATTGGCATTAGTGGGCTTGGCCTTGGTGAAGATACTGTCCAGATTGTCATCAAGAAGTCCTTTCTGCCGAAGCTTAACGACACAGTTGAAGGCTGCGGACCGCTTGGCAAGTATTTTGTTCGTCTGTGGACGACCTCTGGCACCTCTGACGGTAGCACCATCGCCAGTCGGCACTCTGACGACAAACTGAAAAAGCTGATCAGGAACTCGGTCAAAGATTTCTTCGTATGAGGGCGTTCGCAAAACCTCCGCTGTGTTCACAGAGGCAGCATATCGACTCAGAATAGTCAGACAGTTGTTGAAATTGCACAGAACTCCCAGCGGCGTCTTGAAAGTTTCGTCGGGTTTGTGCCTGGCAATCATCAGATCCAGCTTGGTGCCACGTCCAAGAAACCTGTCTTTGGGGAGTGTGGAGCAGTATGCTTGGATGTAGTAAGCACTATCGATAAAATAGTCCATCAGGGAATGATGGTCGAAATTGTCTCGCTCAATCATGTGGGCATACACAGAGTCCTTCATCCTTGCACGACCTCTGCTTTGCATGTACTGGATTGCAGTGGTATTGGGATCGAATCGTACGACAAGATTGCATTGGGGAACATCAATGCCTTCTTCTCCCACACTCGTTGCAAACATTAGGTTGACTAAACCAGCATGAAAATCGCGGAGGACTTGCTCCTGAGTTTTGGTCGAGATTGTGCCACGAGCTAAGTGGCCTCCACCGGTGAGGATACCAGGACGAATATGCGGAATGGAGAGCTCTTGTAAAGCATCATATAGAAGAACGGCTGTCCATCTTTGTTTCACAAACACCATTGCTCGCGTCTCTGGAAACTCGGCGTATCTTGCTCGAAGATTAGCCAACAGGACCTCCACCTTTGGTGACATCAGTGGCCGCAATGGTGCGAGTCGGTCAAACCGGTGGCTTCGAACAATTGCAGCTATGTCACCAATTCTGTGAAGAGCTGCGGCACGGTGCTGTGATTCGACCATGTCAGCGTACACCTTTCCTTTCTCCAGTTTAGATATGAGTCCGTCAGTTTCAGCTTCGGTTCGACCGACAGCGTATGACAAAATACGATCGGTGAACCATGTACCAAGCTCTGCAGATGCTCGCCAGGCAAAATCAAAGTCAGCTCGAAGCTCGGAGATAAGATCTCGGAGGAAGAGGACTTTCTTGTAGAAGTCTGTCTCGGTGTGCTCCTCATAGCGACTATATTCCCAGGTCACGTCTTTGGGTTTCCATGCAAAGCCGAAGAGGGAGAAGTCCGAAGTGGTCACAATATTGCATTGCAGTAGCGACTCCAAGTCCTCAACTGTCTCCCCTATGTCTCGCTTAGAATCGACAGGAGAGGCCGTCATGCCGAAAAGTCTTGGGTTCGGCCCGGGGGAGTGGAGATAGTAGTCTCGGATTATCCTAGCATAGGGGTGATTTTTCTTGCAATGATGCGCTTCGTCAAAGATGAGGAGGCTGATTTCCGAAATCTTGATGTAGGCATGGAAAAGGGCCTGGTCGAGCACAGCAGGAGTGCATACAATGACAGGATACTGCGCCAAGATCTTCTCCCACTGGCTGCGCTGCCACAGATCCTCTTTGCCCTGACCATAGAGGGGCAAGACGTCCACGGCAATGTTGTTCGAGAGAAAGCGGGCTTGTTGGTGGACTAGAGGAACGCTGAAGATCCGGATGTCAGGGGAGAAGAATTCAAGCAATGAACGAGATCAGCTCACCTGTGGGCAAGGAAAAAGATGAATTTGGGAGGCTTTTTTGCCGCCCGTTCAACAACATGCTCATCGAGGATATGTCGAATAAGCATGGCGGCGATCAGGGTCTTACCAGTTCCGGTGCCGAGCACCACAAGAACGTTCTCCTCTTTGGCTCGTTCAAAAAGCTCCTGCTGATACGCTCTAGCCTGGTCGATGATTCGATCAGACTCAGTTTCAACGCTGTTCTTTGCGCTTTGGGGAGTTCTGTCTTCAGTCAAATCCTCTTGGTCCTGCTCATGTTGGCGAAGGATGTCAAGTCGACGCTTGTTTCTTTGAGAGGCTGCCGCTGCGGAAGGAGAGGCTGCTTGATAGACATCCCCGTCGTCTGCTGAAACTTCACCATCGTCATCAACGAGGGCTATTGACTCTGGCTCGAGTCGAGATGCCACACCTCGAGAGTGACCATCATCTGCCATCATGAAAAGTCTGCTATCGCCTAAGGCTAATAGAGATCCTTGTTACACGAAATAGATGGTAGTTAGAAAGACTTCAGAGTGTAGCCTTGATTCTCTTTCACTCAGATTTGAATTGTTGCGAGCAAACGCACGAGCATTAGAAGGAGACATTAATTAGGCGGGGCTCTCTCTCTGCGAACAAAGCATTGGCAGGTAATGATGCAAGTGCCAACTGAGACATCCTCCTTGCCTTGAGACTTAAGAGAGCAGCATAGTGCATATCCGTACCTTCCTTGAAGACTCTCGGCGTTTGCAACCACAATCCTACAGTGTAAAGAGCAACACAGCGAGTTCCTTCCTCTTTCGTATCACAACCGCGGTCGGGCTTACACAACACGGATATCATATCCGACCTTACATCCGCGGACCCGCCTCGACCCCTGACGATCATCGGTTGCCAAGAGAGACTTCGCGTGGCGTGTCGATGCACTATCATTGTGTGAAGGAGACATCTCGACCAAAACCGAGAAAGATTTGCCCAGAACAATGAAGCTGCGATACACCACCATTTTCTGTCAAATTGCATCCCTTGCGGCTGCTCACGGCAGTCACGATAGCGGCAATGCAGCCGAGTCGTGGGCCGAGCATCACATGATCGAAGAACACCATGTAAACAACTTCGATGCTCCCTCCTTCTTCACTCTCCACGACTTTAACTCGGACGGGTCCTGGACCCCTGATGAAGTGCGGCGTCTGTATGGCCTCGACGATGAGTCGTTGATAGGCACGCCAGCCGAGGTTAAAGACACGGGTAAGTCTCACTGCGGATCTGCGGGAGTCCTGCGTGCTGACAGTCCGCAGCGGTGCGGGACGTCTTCGCACTCTTCGATCCTGCTCAGAGCGGCCGTATCACACGGGAAGCCTTTCTGCAGAAGACAAAGGATGGTGTCCAACTGCCTGATTTTGGGCTCGGTCCCGGCCACCACGGCGACGATGAGTACGAGTACGAGATTCACCACTTTGAAAAGTACCACGACGAATACACAACAGAGGAGGATCTCATCCATCCCGAAGATATTGCCCATTTCCGCAAGCATGAGGCGATGGAGCGAGAGCAGGAGCGCATTGAGAGAGAACAGAGCCAGCAGATTGTCGAGAACAACATCCCGCCCAAGTTCAGGAAGCAGCGATAGTTTCTGCCGGTGTCATCCGAATGTCGAAGACACAATGAACCACGCCTGGCCCAAATGATTTGACCTGCTCAACGTGCTCGCAACTGCTCGCCCAGTTCTTCCCTTTAGTGCCACATGCGATCACCTCGACTTCTCTAGCAACCTCTCCGGCTCTGTGATGGATTGTCTTTGCATTGACGTTCTCATGAACATGCAGCCAGGAGGCCAGATCATCACTCGTCAGACTGATAGCCGTCTTCCAGCTGTCACGTGACGATGGCAGTAGCCCCAAATTGATGTGTCGAATGCTAATCCATGGCGAGATCTGATCAGAGCAAGATTGAGCGGTGGAGTTTGGACCATTGAACGCATCCAGTGCTTGAAGGTGGGCGGCAATACTGTGAATAGCCATCGCAGCCCACTCATTGCTCCCGATGAAAGCTACACATCGCACTCTCTGAGTTACTGGGCCTGTGTCACTCTCAGCAATGATTGACGCCACAGTCTCGGCATCCGGGCTCATGCTGACTTCGCAGCAGGACGAACGACTTGGCGGCCATCGTGAGGCATACTCAGTGGGGTTTGGCAGTCTTGGTTTCTCGGCCAGGTTCTGCCTATTTTCAGCAACCTGGACGATAAGATGGCGCCAGCCATTCTTTTCGCAACCACGTCTCAATCCTTCGATGCTCCATGGGTTGAGGTCCCAGCCCCACACCCTTTTCACACCGTTCTTGAGATAGGAAAAGGCGAAATAGCCGATGCCGACATACATGTCGAGGACCTCCGCCTCTCCAACCGGAGTCCCCAGCTCTTTTTCAGTCATTCCCGGGAACTTGCGTTCGTCATGTCTTAAAATTCGAGCCTTTTCCCTTGTGTTTCCGCGGCTGAACATAGTCCACCGTGGAGCCCAGACCTGGCTAATACCAGCGTCCTGGCTGGCCGAGAGCCAAAATGCAGCATCAAAATCTGCCTTGGTCGCTCGACCTGTCTGCTCGTGAAGGGACGACGGGCCGAAGTCGCCGTAGACAGGCAGCAGCTGGCATGGACTTCTCAGTCTGTTCTCCTGATCCTTGAGACCAATGGTTGATGGAATGGCCGCGTTAATTGCAATGCGTGATACATCCTTGCCACTGCGACAAAATGACTCTGCAATGCTCGCAAAGAGATTCTGCTTTGCTTCATCATCGAGGCTATCATACACTGCTGTCCAGGCTAGGCCGTGTTCTGCAAAATTGCCAGGCAAAAAAAGGGCTGGCGAATAAAGAGTGAATCTTTTGGGCACAGTGTGTGTTGTAAGTGTATCCGCCTTGCGGCCGCTTCGGGCTAGGAAGGACAAGATGCCGGCCTGGAGCGGATTAGTCGGTATGGCCCTCTTCGGCCGACGTCCCGCTGGTTTGTCCGGCACGCAAACTCCGGTGGCCATTTGGTCCTTAAAGCCTTCCTAATTCCAGGCGCTGCCTCCGGTCGGAACGTGAAGACACCGAGCTTCGACTTGGAGCGAGGTTGAGTGCCTGACTAATTGTGGTCAACCTTACTAATTGTGGTCAACTTTACTAAATGTGGTCAACATTAGAATCAGCAGTGGGCTAGGAAATACCTGCAGTCTTGTTCGGAGTCGGCCCCGGTCGAGATTGTGCACACCGAGCCAAGATGAAGAGAAAATTACGACGTTCGGTCCTGAGACGGGGAAAGCGCTGTCAAAACAAGCCGGCTTTTCTCTCAGAACATCGAAAGTATGATAAGATACTGCTAACTGACTAGGGGCAACATCATGTCTGACGCGCTTCATTTGTACTACGGCACTTCAATAACGGGCTGAGGACGAGAAATTCCATCGGCAAGTTCAGTTCCTCCGATGTGTCCACTTAAATCCGCGCTCTGCTGCTGGGGGCTCTATAACTCAGCCAATCAGGGACGGTCAAGAACGATGGAGGGTATAGCGCGGCAGCCTCTGTATTCATTCTGCTTGGTCAATGCAGACTTGCTTTGCTGTCGTCGAATTTGCAAGGGCTGCACGTAGCTCTATTAGCTTGCAGATTTACAGCCTCTTGCAATGACGCTGATGCCGAGATCTCCCCAGCATATCCTGGGTATAAAGCTTGCGGACACCCATGGCTCTTCAGACCTTGACCAGCGTCCAAAGCACGATTGAAGCTGGCAAAAATAAAGCCACAAGCACACAGCCCACAGGCCGAATCATTACTACAATATGTCTTCCAACCACATCAAGAACGTCGCCATTGTCGGCGCCGGTGGTAGACAAGGCAAGTGGATTGCCGAGGAGCTCGTCAAAGGCGGCAAGCACGATGTCACCGCCATCACCCGAGCCGACAGCACTTCCACCATCCCCATGGGGTTGAAACGTGCCAATGTAAACTACGATGAAGAGTCCACTCTTGTTGATGCTTTGAAGGGCCAAGACGCCCTCGTCATCACCATGTCTGTCACTGCTCCTGGTGATAGCCAAGCCAAACTGATCCAGGCAGCTGCCAAGGCTGGCGTTCCTTGGATTTTGCCCAATGAATGGGGCTCCGTTTATGATGATCCCCAAGTGACACACGACACCTTCATCGGACTGGGGAACCTCGCCGCAAGGAAGTTGATCTCGGACCTTGGGCTAAATTGGGTTGGGGTTGCATGTGGCTTCTGGTATGACTACTCTCTCGGCGTGTCGAAATTTGCTTTTGGCTTCGACCATCACCAGAAGGAAGTCACCTTTTATGACGACGGCAATACCAAGATCACCACCTCCACTTGGTCTCTGGTCGGCAAGGCAGTTGCGACTCTCCTCAGTCTCCCAATTGAGACTTCGTCCGGTCCGTCTCTATCGGACTGGAAGGACAAGATGGTGCGCGTCAGTTCCTTTATCGTCAGCCAAAAAGACATGTTTGAGTCTGTCAAGCGCGTCACAACTACCACCGACAAGGACTGGACGATCAAGTACGAACCAACTAAGCAGCGATATGAAGAGGGCGTCAAGATCTTTGACGGAGGCAAAGGCAGTCGTTTTGGATTTGTGCAGCTGTTGTACTCGCGATATTTCTATGCTGATGGCAGCGGCAACATCAGCAGCCATGGGCTTGACAACGAGAAGCTAGGCTTGCCAAAGGAAGATTTCGATGCAGTGACAAAGATCGGCATCGAGACGGGACTGACGACGAAGTATCTTGTAGGTAATGCATGAGCCCATTGTGACACAACACATACCCATAGTTGCGTCAGAGAGCCGAAGGCAGAACCTCCTCTTAACATCAATTTTCATGACCTACCCTTGCCGAAGCTACTATTCAATACCCATAGTTGCTTCAGACAGGCGAGGGCGAAGGCGCAGAATCCCCGAAGCTGCTATTCATGGCCGCGCTGCTCTTGCACCCACTCACTCAACCTTGATCTAAAATTAAAGAATAATATGACTGGCCATTGCAGCTTCTGATCATCCTACACACTCGCCCCTTTAGAGCTGCGGGGTGTAAGATAGCTCTCGGCTATTGAACGATGGAGAAACAATAAAACGGACAATCAGGGAGTTGAATTGATGATGATCAGACGTTTGAGCCGTCAGACTCCAGACTGACTGCAAGTGGGGCGCTTGGCGCCAGGAACCAGCCAGCAAACGGCAGGTACGCCGTGGCACGGGGCGACCACTGCCGGGCTGACTAAGGAATCCGAGGCGTGGTGGGGCTGCGCAGAGTCTAATGGCGATTGTTCTGGACCCTGTCAATCCTCCGCTGGTAAACTCTGGGAGATTAACCGACCCCGTAATCGTTGAAAACAGCCACAAAAACGTGCCTGGGCATCCAGATTTGGATCCCAGACGCCACCGCGCTAACCAGTCTGGTTCCAGGTGCACATACGCGAGGGGGGTTTGATCGTTCAGGCCCCTTAACAGTGTAGTGTCAGGGCGTGTGCCTGGGCTTTTCATCATGTCTCCCTTAATATCTCATAGTCATCTTCTTCTTACAGGTAATCATTATCCTTCACAGCTTCAGCGGAAGCGGCGCGTCTCCCGACACGCTTTTCTACTTTCCAATGTTGGTCCTCAGCCCTTGAACAGCGTGCGCAAAAAGGATCCCAGTCCTGTTTACACGGCGACATTCATAGTGCGCCTCGATAAAAGCGGTATTCATCATTTGTTGTTGTTATCATCATCATTTCTGCAATGTCTTTCAACCCCAGGAGGTCGTTCCTGAAAGAGGGTCGGTCGCATCCCGGACTACCCAACGGCGGTCCGCCAAGAGGCCAAAGGTCGCGTCAAGGTCTGCTTCTTATTCTTGGCTTAATATGTATACTGGTCTTCATTTTCATCATCAATGGAGACCTCAGTTCGTCACCATCCACGCCAGGTAAACCAGAATCGATACTGGAGGAGTCAACGGAGACGGGCTACTCGGACCCTGTTTCGGATGGGCGTGAGCATCGCGATTCGAATAGGCTTTCGACGTTCAATGCCGTCGACGAAAATCAAGTTCCCTTCAAGGTTTCACCGGCAGTCCAGACAGAGACCGAGTCTCCATCAAAGGCACCGCGCTCACGGATTCAGGAAGACCCAGGCGAGCGTCTTAAATGGACAGCGGAGGAACAAGGCTCCTGGCCAAGGGGGGGTGGTGGCAAGCAGGTCTCTTCTGGCTCATTTCCCACCTTGGTACTCTCTTCATCAAGAAGCGACTCGAGCGGTACTCTCGTGTGGGAAGAGCGCCCGAAATTTGAGAAGGCACTGGCACGCGTGATCGACATGCTACCTGGCGAGATGCACATGCGTGATTTGTTGCGACAGGTTGAGGGCACGGGTAAGGAAAAGCTCCGCGAGATGGGTCTGAGAGTCAGAGCATACAAGAGCTATTTCGAGGCTTGGGAAGATCTACATCTGGGATTCGATGCTGAAGGTGGAACATATGTTCGCGACGACGTCGTTCAGTATTTGCGAAGCCACCAACATAGCGACGTATCAGACGGTGTTCCCATTATGTCTGACCTGGGTCTGGCTCAGCAAATACACGCTTACGAGTCTTACCGATTCTTCCTGGCCAAATTCGGGCAGCTGTTGTTTCCGTGGACGGCGCCCTACTTTTCCGACCATATGACGCTCCATGCTCACTTCAAGCGAGGCGGTCGAGGCATTGTCTTGACAGCCGGCGATGATCAGGCCGCGTACCTCCTCACGTCGATCCCGATCATGCGACAGCTGGGCTGCACCTTGCCGATCGAAGTCATGTACCTGGGCGACACTGATCTCAGCGAAGACTTCCGAGCCGATCTCGAGGCGCTCGAGGGCGTGATCACGCGGGACATTGCTCAGATGGTCAATGACGAGGGCTGGAAACTGGCAGGCTGGGCAGCGAAGCCATTTGCCATACTCTTCTCCTCATTCCGGGAAGCCATCTTCATCGACGCGGACAGTTTGTTCTTCCGCAATCCTGAAGTGCTCTTCGACGACCCGGCCTACCAGGCGACCGGAGCTCTTTTCTTCCGAGATCGGATCATCATGCCGGAGAACAAGAAGCGATGGCTGCAACAAATTCTGCCCAAGCCAATCTCGAAGCAGGCCAAGCAGAGCCGCTTCTGGACCGGCGACAGCGGTCATATGCAGGAATCTGGCGTGGTAGTGGTGGACAAATGGCGACATTTTATGGCCTTGCTGCTGATCACCCGGATGAATGGCCCCGATCGAGATGGTAACAAGGCCGAAGGCAGAGTCGGGGTCTATGACATGGTTTACGGTGAGATCAAATCCAGTTGCTTGCGCTGCTGGCCATACTGATGCACAATGCAGGTGACAAAGAGACGTTCTGGATTGGATGGGAACTGGTCGGAGATCTTGATTATGCTTTCCACCAAGGCGACGCTGGCATCATGGGCCAAGTGGGCGATCACAACAAGAATCGGAGCAAGAAGAAAGGCGCCGAGGAGGAGAAGCAACTGAAGAAGAACAAGACGAAAAAGCAGAGGACTAGGGGAGAGGCAGACCAGCCAGACGACGACCATGTCGAGGGGCAAGAGCAAAAACAAGAGCAAGAGCAAGAGGAGCAGCAAGAGGAGGAAAGCGAACCAGCCGGTCTGGAAGAGTCTTTCACTCCCGAGAATTACACGATTTGTGCCCCCCAGCTCCTTCACCTGGATACTGACGGCAAGCCGCTCTGGTTCAACGGCTGGCTTTTGGACAATAAGTTTGCCGAGAAGAAGCAGAAGAAGTTTGGGTTGTTTGTACACTATCTCATTGAGCCGCGAGAGGTGCGAGATCCGGTTGCATGGCAGCTAGAAGAGTCCAACATGTGCTGTTTGACGACCGATCCAGACAAAAAGTTTGACTTTTCGGATGCAGAAAAGAAGTTGCTACAAGACATGATGACCAAGGCGAGGGAGGTCGGGGCTCCTGGCTCGGGCTGAGGCGTTTGATGAGCAGGGAGAAGAGGAATGGTTGCAGCTTGCAGCTCATTGATGTGTCAAGATAGGTAGATCAGAGGCGCGGCCTCCGCGGCCAAGTAATTAAGTGTAAGACTAAGTTCCACAGACTGAGAAAGTACTCCCAACCCCTGGGTACTCTTCTTGGAACTTTAATATTTATGCTTGTAATTGTACAGTAAGCCACCGAGAGCATTTATCTATCCACTGAGAGCAAGACGACTTTTTTTCTCCTCGTGTGCCCGCCCCAAGCGCCCTCTAGCATCTTCTCCATCGTCTATTTGGCCATATGCGGCTAGAGCCGTAGCGTAAAGTAAGTGCAGCAACTGATGACCGACAGCAACTGATGACCGACAGTCATTACCGACAGTGATTACTGACATTGATGACCGACAGTGATGACCGACAGTGACCGATGCTGCTGCCAATACCAAGCGGACAGATGTCCTCTGTGCGGAGATGGTCTTGGCGTTGCACGCCCTCGGCAAACCTTCCTATCTTGGTCTACTCCCTGCAGCACCACCCAAGAGACCACAGAATGTCTTCAGCGAGCACTTCCCCGCCTCGACCCCTTCATCCAGTCATTGTGCCAGCGAGGATACCAATCCTGCCTCGTTGCCCAGCACGTACCCTTACCTTTCTCCGCCCCGCCCCGCCCTTTCCCGCCCTCCAGCATGCACTCCCCCACCGCCTAGCCTCCTTCCCCCTTCTGCGTGAGCAGCTGGTGTGTAGCCATCGACCATTCTGCCCAACATGGTCGATACAGACGACACAGGTCTTCCCAGCGGCGGAGATTCAGCCGCGGCAGGCGGCAAGAGACGCCCATCCGCAGCACAAGAGCCCTTTGTGCTCCTCGACCTGCCGCCCACGTCGGCCGCCCACGAAGTGCTGTCTATCGACCCTATCGCTCTCGTGACGACAGAATGTATCACCATCACCTCTGCTATGCGGAAACATGCTCGCTGGGCACACTCGTCTATCTCCGCCATTCTGGGCGGCGGAGTCAGCCGCACGCACGACGACGAGTTTCTGCGGCCAGCATCACCACGAAGCAGGGCTCTTCAAAGAGTTCCCAGCATGGCAGATCCGTTGAGCCGGACTGCCACGCCGACAGGGAGAGCTGCTATGGCCGATGAGGAAGACTCCAGCCTGGCCAGTCGGTGGGGCCTTCGGGGCAAGAAAGGCAAAAGCATGGCTGACAATCCGCTGCTGTCTGCCTTTGCCCGTCTGCGGCGAGACCTGGCCGGTTGTCAAGATGTCTCGGCCGTAGACGCGCCCGAATTACTGCATCCCTTCTTGCAGGTCATCAGGAGCTCCAGCACCAGCGCGGCCATCACGAGTCTGGCGGTCATTTCCATTACCAAATTCTTCGCCTATAATCTTATCACAGACCAGAGTCCACGCATCGGACTTGCCATGCATCTCTTGAGTGCCGCCATCACGCATTGCCGGTTTGAGGCTAGCGACACCTCGGCTGACGAGGTCGTGCTCCTTCGCATTCTTAGGCTGATGGAGAGCATCATGACCCGACCCGAAGGCCGCTTGCTCGGGGACGAGAGTATCTGCGAGATGATGAGCACGGGTCTGAGTATGTGCTGCCAGGCAAGGCTGAGTGACATCCTACGACGTAGTGCCGAGATGGCAATGGTCACCATGTGCCAAGTTGTCTTCGGACGGCTCAAGGAGCTCGAGGTCATTACGCGTCCACCTCGCCAGAGGAGTCGTTCAACCACTCTCGCCAGTCTTCCCCCGATAGACGATTTGAAGATTGAGCCGCCGATGACTGGCAGTGTAATGGGCAATGGTGGTGCGGCTTCGGAACGGCCAAGTGTGGACGGCGAACGTAGTGTGAGCGCGGACGTGTCTACAACGGCCAGCCGCGTGTCTGGACCGGCACAGCAGAAGGCCGCAGAGCCAAATGGCCATCTGGCTGACGAAGTGAGGCCCTATGGCCTGCCTTCTATCAAGGAGCTCTTTAGAGTCCTGATCGACCTGTTGGATCCTCACAACAAGACGCATACTGACCAAATGAGAATCATGGCTCTCAGGGTTATCGACGTCGCCCTCGAAGTCGCCGGTCCCGCGATTGCACAGCAGCCTCTTCTGGCAGAGCTCGTGCAGGACCCTCTGTGTCGTCATTTGTTCCAGCTCGTTAGGTCAGACAACATGGTCCTCCTCAACAGCTCTCTGCGCGTGGCAGGCACGCTGTTGTCTACCTGTCGGAAGATCCTCAAACTGCAGCAGGAGTTGTTCCTCTCGTACTTGATTGCCTGCCTGCATCCACAGGCCGAGATACCCCAAGAGCCTGGCATCGACCCCTCACTTTATCAAGGCGTGCCTCAGGTGCCCAGCAGCGGGAGATCAACACCAGTGCCGGTCAAGGATCGGCAGAGGCTCGGCCTAGAAGGCGGCTCGAGGCGGCCAGAAGCACGAGAAGCCATGATTGAAAGCATTGGCACATTGATTCGCCTCCCCACGTTCATGGTTGAGTTGTTCCTCAACTATGACTGCCAAGTAGATCGCCAGGATCTATGCGAGGACATGGTCGGTCTACTCTCTCGTAATGCCTTCCCAGACTCGGCCACGTGGAGCACTACGAACGTGCCTCCACTCTGTCTGGATGCCTTGCTGTCCTTCATCCAATTCATGGCCGGCCGCCTCGATCAACCGACCCCGCCAGAAGCCAGTTCGCGCATCAAGCTCCTGAGAGACCAACGTGCAAGAAAGAAGATAATCAGAGTCGGTGCGACCAAGTTCAATGATGACCCTAAGGCCGGCGTGGCTTACCTGGTGAAAAACGGCATCATCAAAGATCCCGATGATCCCGTTCATGTTGCCCAATTCCTCAAGGGCACTTCTCACGTCTCCAAGAAGGTCCTCGGAGAGTTCCTCACCAAACGCGCCAACGAGCGCTTGCTCACCGCCTTCATCGAGCTTTTCAATTTCCGCCACCAGCGGATTGATGAATCCTTGCGTGACCTGCTGGGATCCTTCCGCTTGCCCGGCGAGTCGGCACTGATCGAACGAATCATCAACATCTTTTCGGAGAAGTATTGTCGGGAGGCTGCCGGTGAAGACATCGCCGACAAGGATGCGGCCTTTGTCCTAACCTATGCCATCATTATGCTTAACACCGACCTGTACAATCCGAATGTAAAAGGAGGCAAGCGAATGGGACCCCAGGATTTCGCCAGGAACCTCCGTGGTGTTAATGCTAATGAAGACTTCGCCCCCGACTACCTGGCCGAGATCTATGATGCCATCAAGGAGAGCGAAATCATTCTTCCAGATGAGCATGATAACAAGCATGCATTCGAGTATGCTTGGAAAGAACTCCTCGTGAAAACACACAACGCCGGTAGCCTTGAGCTATGCGAGACAAACGCCTTTGATGCTGAGATGTTTGCCGCCAACTGGAGGCCCATCATTGCCACTCTGAATTACGTCTTCATGTCGGCGTCCGATGATGCCGTCTACTCGAGGGTCGTCGCCGGCTTCGATCAGTGCGCCCAGATTGCCGGCAAGTACGGCATCTACGAAGCATTCGACCGCATCATCTACAGCCTCTGTCAGATGGGCAACCTTGCTTCTGAGATTCCACCGAGCACCTCGCTCAACACCGAAGTCCAGCACGGCAATAGCCGGATCATGGTCAGTGAGCTAGCTGTCAGGCTGGGTCGAGACTTCCGGGCACAGCTGTCGACCGTGCTGCTGTTCAAGACACTTTTCGGCCACGAAGCAGCTGTTGGAGAGACTTGGATATACATTATTCGCATTCTACGGAACCTCTTTGTCAATTCTCTCATCCAGCCACCGCCTGCAGAAAAGAGTCGCTTGGCAGACCTTGGACCCATCCCCCTGCAGTCGCCTTCTCAAGTCATCGACAGAGATGGCAAGCTTGCCGAGAGCGGCCTCTTTTCCACGTTCACCTCCTATCTGTCTAGCTACGCAGCGGACGACCCGCCCGAGCCTTCTGAAGAGGAACTTGAGAACACCTTGAGTACCGTCGACTGCGTCACCTCCTGTCACCCGGAGCTGGTGATTGACAATATATTCAGCCTGTCGCCTAAACACACTGGAGCGCTAGTCAAGGCCATTCTGTCGCAGATCGGCGAGTCGTCACCTGTCGTGACTGTCAAACCAGAGAGACCAATGCCCGTGACGACGCGGATGAACGGCGGTCGGCCCCCGAGATCTGGCCTGCAGTACGATCCTGGCACCGTGTTTCTGCTCGAGCTTGCAACCATGCTCACTCTGCGCGATCCAGAAACTGTCGCCAGCGGCGGTGATTCACTCATGGCTACCCTGCAGAACTTTGTGCGCGATGCCTCAAATCTACACCCGCTCGTATCCTCTCGTGTCGTCCGATATCTGCTGGATATGCTCAAGTTCAGCTTCACCCACGACTTCACTCGCACTCCGGTCGTCCTTCACACCATCTCTTCCTTCCCAGACGATGTTCTCGCGTCCACCGCGCCCTCTATAATGGCTGGCCTAGCTTCCTGCCTCTCCGAGCCCACACCGCTTCGAATCGAGATCACGAATTCTCCTGACTTCTGGTCCATTCTCCATCGTCTGCACCAACACAAAACCGAGTCTGAGCATGTCTTTGAGATTCTCGTCAATGTAGCCACTTCGTCCCCGACCCCCATCACAGCAGACAACTATGAAGCCACTGTCAACCTAGCCAATGACTTCATCGCATTGGGTCGCATCGGCGCCTCCATCGAACAGCGCCATATTCCGCCCAACCAGCGCAAGCTCAAAGAGCAGCCCAAGCTAGAGAGAGCCAGCGATAATGTGGTTGTACAACGGGCCATCAAAGGCCTCTCTCTGATCTACAACATCACCTCTCTGACGCCGTCATTCATCGAGCAGTCCCATCTTGACTACAACGAGGCATGGGCCGCTTACTGGTCGCCCATTTTCCGCGCTCTATGCGCACAATGTGTGAACCCATGTCGCGAAGTTCGATACCGCGCAATGTCTGCGCTCCAGCGCGTGCTACTGTCCGAAGAGCTCGCTCACCAGCCTGAGGGAACTGACCTGGAGTCCGAAAGTGAGCCAGAGTGGACCGCAATCTTCACCGAGGTCCTCTTCCCTCTTGTCCTGCGTCTGCTCAAGCCTGAAGTCTATCAATCTGACGTGGTGGGAATGAGCGAAACCCGCGTCCAGGCAGCTACATTGCTCTGCAAAATCTACCTCCGCTACCTCGACTTGCTGGCCGTGCTACCACCGCTTGTCATCGAAGAACAGCCTCAATCCGAGGGTGACAAGAGCAAGAGCAGCCATGACGAAGGTAACGATGACAGCGATGACAAACCAGCCAGGCCGCCATCTACTGAGAAACCCGCCGGGAAGCAGACCGTGCCGAAATCCCGCTCCTGGCTCCTCCTCGTCTGGACCCGCACCCTCGACCTGCTCGACCGTATGCTCAACTCGGGCGTCGCAACGCGCGACCAGGAAGTCATGCAGGAAGCCGTCACAGAGGGCATCAAGAACTGCCTTCTCGTTATGAACGGTAGCGGCTATCTTCTCAATCCAGACGCAGACGATAGCACAGGAAAAAAGGGAGTGGACGTCAAGGACAAGGCCGAACTATGGAAAGAGACAGCCAAGAAAGTTGACCGCGTGTGCCCCGGCTTGATGGCCGAGGTCTTTTCACCTCCTACTCCCCCCTCTGCTTCTTCTCCTCCTCCTGTAGCTGCTGCAGCTGCTGCCAAAGTCGGGCAACAGTCAGATCAGCAGTTAGATCAACAGAAGCCGGAATCATCAGCGTCAGTAGCTGTGATAGCCGTCGAGAATACTGCTAGTAGCAGTAGTAAGGTTGAAGAAGAAGACGAAGAGGAGGACGAAGTAGCGGCGGCGTGATCAAGTGCAACCGGGACTGAGACTGGATCTGGATCTGGATTCTGTACTCTATATAGTTGCTAGCAGAGCTAGCCCAATCTACCTGCCTCATCTACCTTGCCTAGTTTTTGTTGTCCTACAATTCTTATTGTACGTTGTAAGTGGTAGATTAAGTTTTCAAGGAAGGGTAGGGAAAGCTTTGGTTGCAACTTCCAAAAAGGCTAGAAAGTAGGAAACTTAGGCTCGAGTAGATTGGTCTTGAGTAGTCAAGTCATTTCTTTATGGGGTATAAATCTCGCCAAGTATACAGACAGTGTCTATCAAAAATATCGACATGGTATAAATGTACCATCAATACAAGAATGCTCAAGTCTTGCTGGCTTGCTTGCATTTGCATGATTCACTCAAATGGCTCCTCTCCAAAACAACACTGGAGAACAAAGAAAGAACATTTAACAACAAGAATGAACCCAGAACAAGTCAATCCTGATATCAACTATTTACACTCCCCCAGGGATTATTTCACTCCTCGCTTTCCTCCAACAAGTCCACCACCCTTGCCAAGTCGCTTACCGCCTTCCTCCCCTGTCCTACCAATAA
This sequence comes from Chaetothyriales sp. CBS 132003, assembly GCA_003709865.1. Classification (NCBI taxonomy): domain Eukaryota; kingdom Fungi; phylum Ascomycota; class Eurotiomycetes; order Chaetothyriales; species Chaetothyriales sp. CBS 132003. Next base: position 339,497 of record QRBJ01000005.1, on the reverse strand, counting down.
CAACTTATCCGCGTCCTCGGGAAGTCCCAAATAACTCGGCGGTTCACGCTCTGGCAGGCTGTCGACCCAGCCTCCGAAATCCCTAATGCTTGTGCCCTGCGGCACTTTCAACCCCTCACCATTTCCCACTGCGCTCGACGGCACCAGCTCGTGATCGTTCTCATACGCCGCTGGATCAAACACCTGGTCGACGATATCACCGAGGAGCGTGAAGTCGCCCTCGTCATCTACCTTGCCGCCGTACATTTCAACAATGAGTCTGCGCATGAGATCCCACGGCAACTTGACCGGTGCCACATTCGATCTGCCTTGGGAGATGGCTTCGACCCAGAAGTCAATGATGAATGCACAGCACTCATAGTCAGAGTCGTTGAATTCCCACAGGCCTTTCCAGCCGAGCGAGGGCGCGTATCGAAGGCGTTCTTGGACGACAGCATGGAGGAAGCAGAGGAGGAGATAGAGTCGGCCCCTTTCGACAGGTGCTTTGCTGCCTCGGTCCGACAGGACGGTCAACGTATCTTTCATGTTGGCTCTGATTCCTGCTGGCTGCTCGTACACCAGGGTGCGCGAGGCTCGTAGTAAGTTGACGGGGATCTTCGGATTAGATTCCATAGACAGGAAGAGTCGGAAATCTGGGTGAGGCCTCAGTGCAGACAGCCTCTTCTCAAGGCCTTGTAACCATTGAGGTGCCAAGTGGACATTCTTGACCATGACCCATGTACCATTTGCCGCTGCGGCCGTGATTGACTTGTCAGCGCTCGCAACACCTTCATTAGAACCCATGGCTACATTGGAACAGGAAGCGTTCTGCTTTTCAGCCAACGCGTCGACCTTGTAACTGGCGTCAAAGCCAGGGTTGGACATCAACGCTATCGGGGTTCCAGCGCTGACTTGCTTGACAATGACGCCGAGACTGTCAGATCCATTGAAGATTTCGCTGCCAAAGGTCGCGACAACAAGCCTTTCTGCCGCTGGTAAGAACCGGTCTGGGCGTGCAAGTTTCACAATTAGGAGCTTCTTCAACTGTTCATCGACCATGCTATTGCTCTTCTGCCAGAGCTGAGGAACGTATCGCTCTGCTCGCTCTGCATTCATGAATTGCAGCCACTGCTTGCTCTTGGGATCGATCTGGACCTGTTTGAAGAGAGGATGGCGCTGGATCCTGACCACAGCATCCTTTAAACCGTCGTCACTAGACCGATCTTCCAGGATTTGATCTAGTATGGATCTGTCGAAATCAAAAGGCGTAGCTCGGACCAGTAAGATGGCAAGGGTGATTCGATCCTGTTGAAGGAGTGACAGGGAAGTCCACCGATAGGCCTCGATGAAGATTGTCTTTAGAATGATTTGTCCTCGCTCCTTGTGGTCCGTTGTGCCGGTCATCTTTTTGACCTGGTTTAGCACATTCGAGAAGATGCTCACGAAGTATTGCAACGAGAAGCGGTAAACATGGTTGATATGGTGCAGCTGGTCCAGGATGGCGAAGATACTGCTGCAGGCATTGGCAATATGACTGTACTCTGCAGTAATGCGCTCGACTTCTGCCATGACGCCTTGAGTCTCGGCTATCTTTCGAGAAATGACGGCCGCTTCTTTCTTCAATGTTTCCAATGTTTGAATCACATTGTCGTCGTCAAGAATATTCCCGCGAGATTCGTTCAGGGCCTGAAGGAGCTTCTTCTCTAGCTGTCGAAGATTGGTGTTGAATTCACCCTGCATCTTGATCAAATTCGTGCGTCTCTTGTCCACATCGGGCCGCTCGGTTTTCAAAACGTCATCCAGTGACTGAGTTCGCAGACTGCTTTGAGTGATCGTGAAATTGACAAACGACGTGCGACTGCATACATCAGGGGGGAAGTTTGCCGAAGGATCTCTGCTTGAGAGATAAAGCTTGAAGCTAGGTGAGAAATCAATCTCTTGCTTGCCCAGTTGGATCAGAACCCGGCCACCGGTCTTCTGATACTCTTTGTTGAGAATATGGGTGAGAATTGGATCGATGTGCTCCGCGTCCTGAATCAGAATCGGATTGCCGAATCGAAGGGCACTCTCCAGCTGTTTGGTGAAAGTATCGTCCAAGAAGCTGGTAACGGTAAGTTTGCGGCCTTGATGTTCCTGCTTGAGGAATTCCAGTGCTCTGTTGGACGGATCAATCATCAACGGGTATCTATTATAGCGTTGCAGCATGATGGCATTCTCCATGCAAAGATCATCCGAAGGTAGAGCGTTTTTCTGCCACTGTAATCGTTCATCCGCTGAAGACAGATATCCCAGAACCGATCCATCACTCTTGCATGCAATCCCTGACTGAGAGAGCAGATGGAGCCAGTCATCGACCAAGGACTTTCGAAACACCTGATCATACATACCAGCATAGGCGAGGAATGCTGAAGCAATGACCACATCGCCAACAAGTGTCTGAATCTGTGTGTCGAACGAGTGGCTTGCTTCTTCCCAGCGGCCTCTTTCTGATGACAAGCTGTCGAGCAATCGAACACTCCGGTCGACTTTGGTTTGTACTCTGGACATTTCGGTTTTGATAGACTGCGTTTCGCTGATCAAGGCCGCGTACTCTATCTTGTACGTGGCAATGCTCTCTTCGAGTTTGGCAATGGTGTTCATAATGACTCTGGCCTCGGCTTTCGTCTGCAGTGCTTGGTCTTCAAGCTCTTCCACTTCTGCCCGGAGTGGGCCTACTCGATCCAGGATCTCCGAATAGTTGACTTGCGCTTCGACCCATTGCACAAGAGGTCCACAGGCCTTGCTTGCACGATTCACTCGTTCAAATGTGAATTCGTCATTCGACAAGAAGTCTCGCCGCATCTTCTCGCGCAGGCTCTCTGTCATTTGCGTCTCGTTATCGTAATTGACGATGCTCGCGATAAAGTCCTCTCTACGAACAACGGCCTGGATGGACTTCCAGCTGTCAACCTTGTTGCCAAGCAATGTGCAGACAGATTCAAGCGCAAGCTTAACGCCTGAAGGAGGATTTGCCATGGAACGAACTTCGGTCAGATGCTGCCGCCTGATGTTGCTAACGCTTCGTTGAGCCTCGATGACAGCTGGTTCGGCTTTGGCGAGGTCATTCAGAACGATCTCTTTGCGCTCAGCAACTTCTTTCTCCTGTTTCTCAAGGGCTGATTGAATTTCTAATGATGCTGTCTTTCTTGACTCAGCCTCACGCTGGTCAGCGACCATGCGCTGTAGCTTCTCATTTGCTTCAGCATCCTTCTGCTCCAGCTGAGTTTTCTTCTCTGCCAAGCTTGCTCTAAGATCACGGACTTTGTCGACAGTTGCTCGCAGTTTCTCTAGACCAACATTGAGATGTCGTTGTTGGTCTTCAAGGTCTTCCCTCTTTTCGTGGAACAGCTTGACGAAGTGGGCAACAAAATCAAGGTAATGTCTGGGAGTAAGGTAGGTGATGATACCCTGCTGCTTCGCGAGTCTATCGTTGATTTTGTGGATTGAATGGTGCACATAAACCATGGCATTGATAATGGTATCTCGGTGAGATGCCGGTAGCCGAAGATCCTTGTAAGCAATAGGTATGGTGTCAGGTGAGGACCACTCGGGTTTGTCCAGATCCAGGGATTGAGTAAGCTCGTAGCCCACTTGGAAGAGAGCTTGGTCTGACCAGTCTCCCATCCAGTTGAGAACACAACGATTGAAGAGCGCCGGCGAGGTTGCAGCTTTCGATGACAGGCCCTCTGTGGGCGGGTTCATGGTGAACACAATGTGAAGATTCCGCACGATCTGTTGGGTGAACCACTTGTAAAGCTCCTCTTGAGAATCAAGCATGAGTCCTTGTCGTTGGGCGCCTTCTCTGCATGCTGTCATTAGAGAGGCGTACTCGTCGCCCTCGAAAAGCCCGGGCACTTCGCCGTTGGCCAACAACGTATTCATACGCTCCAAAAAGCCAGAGTCAAGAACATTGGATTCATCCATGATGAAACAAATCTTCTGGCCTTGAGTACCGCATCGCCTCAAAACTGATCGAAGGTCGTCATCGAAGTCGTCTGCGGAGTACTTGCCGTGCACCTTGATCTGGAAGATGCTGAGTCCATTCATCCAGGCAACGAAGCGAGACAAAGTCGTCTTGCCACTGCCGCTTGTTCCAATCAAGATCAGGTGGCCTTGAGGCTGTCGGAAGACCCTATCAATGCGAAGTGCATGCTCGAGGACGTCATTGAACAAAACAAGAGGCACATCCACCTCCTCCTCGCAGAATGTCTTGAGTCGGGCTTTGACAAATTCTCGCAGCTGTTCTTGGTCGACAGAAACATAATTTCGGGACAGCCAATTTGAGAAGAGGATTGGACCTTGCAGAGCAGAATCAATGTCAGCAGAAGGAAAGTATTCCGATGCAACCTCTCGAAGCATTCCAGCCGTCCAGGCGCGCTCTTCGGGCAAGACCAACCTGTCAGAGAACAGTCGCAAGCCTTCGTGTACCCAGATGCGGATGAGGCCCTCGATCGTAAGCTGTTCCAGGGGCGCAATAGCCTCATATATTCCTCGGACCCAGCGTGTCAACTCTCGAGGGGAGTACACGTAGTGAGGCTGAATGTCGGCAGTAAACTTGGCTTGAGACTTTAGGTAAAGATCAACCATGGCTCGAGTCAGAGCATCGGCGAAGCCTCGTAGAGAAGGTATCACCTTGAGAACAGCATTATTGAACGTGCCGTATATCTGGCGCAGTGAGAGCTCTCCAGGGTAGTCGACCATGAGGACAGGTGCATGGCGAAGGAATCGTGCTCCCATGGGATGACGTCCGACATCCTCTGGGGGATTGCAAGCGCCAACAAATTGGATACGCTCAAGGCTGACCCAAACCTTATCGGATGTCCTCCAGAAGCCGTTCTGCTCGACAAGCTGGCGAAGAAAGCTGATGACACGCTGCGTGCCATATGTGTCGGGCGAAGGAAGGTTGATCTCGTCGCAAAATATTACAAGCCACTTGCCAATCTGTGTGGGAGAGAGCACGACACCTTTGACGGTCTTGCGGTACTCGCAATACTGCTCAAAAGTCTTGATGACGAGGTCGGGCTGGGTGGCGCTGGAGAAATTGAGACCGACCACCTCCATGTCGGGCAATTTGCGAAGTGCGCTGAACAGAGTCATGGTCTTGCCAGAGCCTGGGGGCCCACAGAGCAGGAGTGGCTTGTGTTCGGCGAGCCACGAATATAGAACATCTTCGTGACGGACAGTGTCGATGGTTGGGATGATGATATCAGTCTGCGTAATCGAATGTGTATTGACCTCAATGCTGGGCACGTGAGATTGCCAGGGAGTCCACGAAGCTTGCGGTAGGGAGACATCGTAGTCAATCAACGACGTTGACTCGTCTAGGAGAGGCAATTCTGTACTGGTCATGGAGCTGATAAAATCGCCAAATTGTTTCCGAATGGTAAGCGGCGCATCGCCTACGAACGCCCACACTACAGCAACCAGGAGCTTCTTTGCAGCAAAGGCCTCAATCTGCTCTGCATCAAGGTGGAATTCTGGGTGGTTTACGTTGTACTGAAGCACCGACCGGCATGTCTTTGCTAGTAAACTGAAGAAGCTGCCCAGAGCTCGAGCGGGGGTAAATTCCATGATGTGTCTGTATTGTGAGGCCTGATCGAGTGCCTTCAAGAGGAAGTGATCGCGTTCGATCAGGCTTCGAAGTACTCGAACGACTTGCGCCTGGGCGCTTCCGGCTGCCGCGGGAGGACTGCTGACGTCCTCGTCAAGGTCATCGAAGCTGCGGCTTCCCATTAATTGTAGCTCATGGTCAATCATGAGCGAAGGAGTGACGACATCATCGCTAAACCAGACCATGCCGCATCTCGAGACTGTCGCTAGCGTTGCAGATTTCAAGCTCTCGACTTCGAACATGATCCTCACGTTTGGAGGCAAGTTTAGTCGTTCACCATTGGGCAAAGTTAGGAGCTTGTTGTCATCAAGCACACTGTTCAGGTTTTCGACCCAGATAGGATCAACATCGCCGTCGAATACAATCCAATGACGTTTGGAAGCCTCGCCTCGCAAATTGGCAACGATCTTGCGCAAGATGGAAGTGAAGAGGCCGTCGGTCCATTCTCTTGTTGTACTATCAAGACTGCCATAGAGAGCCTCCTTGGACATGACTTTGGGATCTATGACATGGTGGATGCCCTCGATTCCGTCAACTTTCTGAAGTGCTTCCTGAAGAACTTTCCAAATGGTGGCCTTGCCGGAAGCAGATTGACCAACCATCATAACACCGTGGTGGATGTTCTGGATTTGGTAGAGTTGAATGACTTTGGTCATCCAGGCCTCGGTGGGCGTGAGATGGAGCTCTTGCATGACTTCAGATATGGCGGCTCTCAGCTTGGTCAGATCTGCTGGCACGTACTCCACACCTGGGAAGTCGCGCTCTTGGAGTGCAATAAGCTTCTCAACATCGGACTTGATCAACTTGGGTGAAACAGTGTCTCGAATGCTCTGGACAATGATCTGGGGTTCGGTGATCTCGACAAGCTTTTTTTCACTGCTATTTTTCGCTTGAACATGCTTTCGCTTGAGTCCTCCAGAACTGACGAGGACACTCTTGAGCGCACGCAGACCAAAGTCGTAGTGAGGCTGCTTTGACAGGGTCTTTAAGCAGTGATCGAAAAAGGGGACGACGTGCTTTGAGACTTGCTTTGCTTGCTTGAAGCCTTGGGCGAACAGCATCACTTCGGCAATGAGCTCTTTGTCTGGCTTGGACATGGCCACGCTGCGGAAGAGCTTCTTCAGATTGTCCGGCAAGTTGGATCTGCCAGCATAGCCAGGATTCATGGTAATGAAGAGGCCAGAGTTTGGATTAACTTTCAGGCGACGACCAAGCAGATCAATCTGTGCCTTCTGTTCGTTTGTGCCGTTCCGAAGACCGATCTGGATGTTCTGGATCTGTTGGGAGACGGCCGAAAGAATACGCTCCTCGAGCCGGTTAAACTCGTCAAAGCACCCCCAAGCACCAACTTGGCAGATGCCCAAGAAAATGCGGCCCATGGCTTGGAAGTCGAATGTGTCATCGCAACAGAAGACCAGGGCAAATCTGCCTAGCTGCACTCCGAGGGCTTTGACAGATTCGGTCTTGCCGGTACCCGCAGGCCCGTAGGGTGAGCCGCCAAGGCCTTGACAAAGTGCTTGCGTCAATGTCAAAAAGCAACGGTCCGTCAGAGGAGTGCGCACAAGGCGGTCCGGAGCTCCAAGATATTCGTAGCCATACCTCAATCTGGCATTGGCCATTTCAATGTGCAAGCGATCAATCAGCTCAGCCTCCGGGTCGTAGACATAGCGCATGGCAAGGACCCAAAGATGGTGGCCGGGCGTATTGGCCTCTGCTTCCACGAGGCGGGAAATAAGATCGCGCTGGTGCACGGCTTCAGTGATGAAGTGTTCACACTTCTTTCGAGTGAGCACGGGAAGATCTTGCAGCACACTCTCGGCCAGCATATCGAGAATGCGAACTTCACAGTCGTAGAGCTTGGTCAAGAATTTCCCTTCAGCCTCAAGGCAGTCCTGCACAAATTTTGTCCACACAACCTGAGCTGCTAGGATTCCAATCTGAGCAGGAAAGGCGGTCAGATAGGCCAAAAAGCCAGAGACGTCCAGCTCTGGCGACTTGAATATTGGCTCGAAGGCGGCCACGGCGTCAGAAAGCAGCTCTGCGAGCGTGTGCTTGACGCTGTTGTCCAGGGCAGTGAGCCAGTCATTGATCTTTGGCAGCTTGACGATGGATACTTCCCTCTTCAATGGCATTATCTCACCTTCTTTGGACAGTACAGCAGTAATGGCATTATTGTCATCGACTTCAATGCCGGCAATGCCAGCAAACATTTTGCCAAAATGCTTGGCCACCCTTGTGGTCTCATTGCTGTTGCCAATGATCTCGAGCAGATCTTCGTCACCGAGGAAATAAAATCGAGGAAAGGCAAGACGTTCTCGTTCGAGGTATTCGCCGAGGGCCTTTTGAATCTTGCTCAATTGCTCGGCAATCTTATCAAGCTGCTTCTGAATATTGGGGATGCTGATGACATCGACAACGAAGGGCGATTTGCTCACTTTCTTCATAATGGCGATGAAGTCTGAGTTGATGGTACCGAAGCGATTGGACTCGGTGGGCAAGAGATGCTGGATCTCAGCGTTTCCAATGAAGACGCCCTCCAAATAGACCCATTGTCTCTGGACGTCAATCCAGACATCAAAGAGAACGTGCACTCGGTTGAGCTTGTCTTCCCACGAGGAGGCCTCCTCTTCGAACTCTTTGTAGTAGGGTGAGTGGCGCATTGCCTGCAACGAGTTAAGATGCTCACCGCACTTGGTAAAGAGGTCGTCCCAGCCGCGGATCAGTCTTGTCTTGGTCTGGTACATGACAAGGTCGAGAGAGTAGTTTTGCCAGGTATCTCTGACCTGTTTGACGAACTCTTCCAGGGCAAGCTCGCCCTGGGCTTGAAGGATGATGTCTTTGATGACCGGCTCGCTGGACGTCAACTGCAGATCCCACACATCACCAAGTGTCATTGAAATCTCCGAATATCTCTTTCTGGGCTTCAATGCCTTGAAGATCTTGATCCAGTGCCTCTCGCGAATGGCGTCCGACTTCAACTCGGCGAGTAATGAATTTGCCTTTAGGAGCTGGCGGAGAACATTTTGGACATGCTCAAAGGCAGCATACTGTCGCATCCTGCTGGGCATTTCCTTGGCCATCTTGACAAGACCTTCGAGGGATTGTCGAATCTTTCGAGGCTGGACGCTCGACCACAGCATTTCTCGGAGGTCATTGATGCTTTCCCAAATGGTGGACAGTGCCGACCAGACAGACATAAAGTCGTGGACTTCTTCAAGAGTGGCGGCCAAGTCATCGTCTTTGGTGGAGACCAAGCCCAGGGCGTCTTTGGCTCGAGACACGAGGTCGGTATCATCTTGCAGCTTTTGCAGGCGGGACTGAAAGGTTTTGAGCGTGTCGGATGCTTCATTTGGCGGAATCGAGCCGGAAACCGGCTTCTGGTCGGACCATTGGGAGATGGCTTCGGCAACGCGCTTTCGAATGACCGAGTCTTCGGCTGCTATCTTGGCGCGTAGCGCGTCGGTCTGGTCTTCAACCAGCTTGCTCTTCCGCGACAGGATCTCGGTGAAGGCGTCCCACTCGTCGCCAACTTGATTGGCAGGCAGCCAGTCAGCTGGGAAGTTGTAACGCTGGCGGGAAAGCGTGGTCTGGCCCTGTTTGAAGACATCAATTTCAGGCGCCCACATGGCCAAGTTGCGTTTGGATTGCTGAACGGTGGTGATGTATGCCACAGCTTGAGCGGTCGAAGATGCTTCAAGTGATTGACTCTCGAGTTCGGTGCGAGAGCGCTTCACCTCGGCAAAGAGCTCGCTCATTCTTGCTCCAAGCAGAGAGCCGAATCGGGCGGTCACGTCGTACTGCCACTGGTCATATTTCTGGGTAATCTTTGACTGAACTTGTTCATAGTCCAAGGTGACATTGCCAAACTCTTTCTGCACGGCCGAGGTGTCGAATGTAGACCGAGCCTGGCGGATCTCTTGCACCAATTGGTGCCATTGTGCCAGATCATCGCCCAGGCGGTCGACCAGATGCTCAGTCCTAAGATCCCAGAGAGACTGATACCGATACCATTCACCAAGGTAATCGGCAATCTCCTTCAGCCTGTTGTCAATGGCGTCGAAGGCCCTCTCGAGAGGCTTAACGCTACCAAGGGCAAGGTCGTGAAAGGTGGCATCAGGCTGTGTCAGGCTGGCGGCCGCGGCGACTTGGTATCGAGAAGACTTGATTAGAAGCAAGTGGCAGGGAACCGACATCCAATCCTCGAGTTGCAACAGCCAGGAAGCCTTGACATAGCTCAGAGGCGGATCAACGAAGACAGTTTGATTGTTCATCATGATCTCAATCGTGGTTCGTGGGAAGGAAAGTTCGTACGGCCTCGAGTCAGCCGCATTGTTTCGAGACGTGGCTGATTCAAATGTCAGATGGGAGAATGCTGCAACCCAGTAGCTCAAGGCGGAGCTCAGGCGGTCCTGTAGAATATGGCGCAAGTCCGAGTTGAGTGTCTTGACCCAAGCAGCAAGGTTGGAGTAGTTTTCCAGGTTGAGCTTGTCGACGCCGTTTTGAATGGTGTCAAGCAAGGCTCCGAAGGCTTTGGAGCTATATTCACAAACCTTCAAGTCGTTCATGGCCTTTTTAATAGCCTGGTCAGTGGCCTGCAGGGTGGCCGTCTTTGACTGCAACAAGCCGACGGCATTTGACAGATCGCGCACGTACTGGACGTGTCTACTGTCCGAGCGAACGGTGTCTGTGGCGCCGTCGGCCTTCATGTCGTAGATGTGGATGAAGGATTCCCATCGCAAGGGAATGCCGGTGGCAAAGAGGGTCTGTACCGCCTTGTCGTAGCCGGCCAGGAGCGGCGCTACATCGGGCAGCGTGAGGATTAAACGAGAGGTGGCAAGGTAGGTTGTGACGCTCTCCATCAGGCTCAAGGCAAAGGGATAGACACGCTGAGCATTCTTGGACACGCCCGAGACTGCATGGGGGATTTGGAAGTTGAGCAAGGTCAGGTTTCGCACCTCCTTGAACAGAGACACCATGTGGCTGTCGAAGTTGACTGCGATTTCGAGAGAGGCACTTGAGCCGCGCTGACGAGTGATGCTGAACAGGCGTCCGGAAATGTGCATATTTCGTCGCTGGACATCGCTCAGCCACGCCTCGTAGATATTTCGAGTGGTGAGCTTTTTGCGGAACAGGTCACTTTCCGCCTTCAGCTTCTCGCCATCGGTGTGGAGAGTCCATTCTTGGCCAAGGACGGCCTCAACCTTCTTCATGTAGCCGTCAAGCTGGGCCTCGATTTGACGGATCCACAGGATGGAGCCGGCGACGGGGGGGATGTCGCGCAGCTGGGCCATCATCTGCGTCTCGGAGCCACCGTACTGCTGCTTAAAGCGTTCGTGCAGCGCCGAAATGTCTGCCTTGACATTGTCGAGCAGCTGGGATTGGTACTCGGCAATGGCACCTCGCACCTTGGGCCTCACCAGGAGGGCATTGAACTTGGCAAAGACGCGAAACATCCCGCTGGCGGTCTTGGCTGTGGCGAGCCGGTCGCGCAAGCGAGCAATGATGGAGTTTTCGATTCGCGATGTACGCTCGGTGTATTGCAACTCGGCCTGGATCCAAATGTCCGTTCCGGCCGGAGAGGTGTCGAGGACGTCGACGTTTCTGATGGCGTTGAAGGCGCTGGCAACCTCCTGGGCTGCATCAACGTCGCCCATCTCCTCGAGGAGGGCGACTCCGTCCGACGTGGTCGGCCTTGAGCCTTGGGACGAGCCAGACGCGTGGCCCAGGACATTGGTGATTGTGCGCTGCAACTGTTCGTGGTTGCGTCGAAACGTCCGCACATAGTTTAGGCGTTCCTGCGTCTGCACATGGCGCGGCACAATCTGGATCGGCACGAACTCGGTGTTGCGCTTTCTCATCAGGTCTCGGGCGACGGCGGCAAAATCACGGACTTTCTCATCCCAGGTGGCCCAAATGCCGTCAGCGTTGCGAACCAGGTCGATGAAAGTATCGTAGTTGAGAGACAGCAGTGGCCGGCCGCGCAGAACACGGTGTATCTGCGTGTTGAGGTCTTCGGAAATGCCCTCGACCAGTTTGAGGGCCCGCTTGACGGGGTAGGAGCTCAGGCGGAGCTTCTTGTTGATATGGTCAAAGATCTGGGCCAGCGCGTCCTGTATCCGGCCCAGGGTGGTGGCGGAGGAGAGATCGTCGAGGGGAAAGTCGCGCATCAAAGCGTTGTAGTTGTGCACAGTGGCCTGGGCGGCTGACAGTTTGGTGTCGTCTTTCAGGCTGATGCCGGCCTGGAAGCGCTTTGCATTCTTCAGCATTTCCAGCGTGAGCATGACGCCCGGGCTGGCCAGGGCCTGCTCGACGCGTGCCAGGGCCGACTCAAGGGAGAGCCAGAAGCTGATTTCTTGGCCGGCAGAACCGCACTCGGAGGCGTCGACAAGTTTGGTGACGTCCTTGATCGACTGGACCCACGAGTTGACGCTGGCCTGGACTCCGTTGAGAACGTGGAAGTCCTCGAGCGTGTGCGAGGGGATCATATGCAGGGACGGCTGCTTGCCCTCGGCCGCCGCCTCCTGCAGCGCCGTCGTCACCACCGGGTGCACGGCCAGGTGGACCATGGGAATGTCGGTGTTCTGCTGCAGATGCAGCAGGCTCATTTCCAGCTCGCCGAGCCGCCTCCGGGCGCCGGGAATGCCGGACTTGGCGTCTGAATCGTACCACGGCCGGCTGCCGCCAGAGCTCTGCGAGCGGGTCGACGCCTCGAAGTAGGGAACGAGGGCATTATGGAGGAGCGAGTGGAGGACCTCGAAGGGCGAGGCGCTGCCACGAGCAGGGCCCTGTTTCTCTTGGCTCGCGAGCGACGAGCTGGGCAGGTTGATCATGTGGATCTGCTCCGCAACGCCGACCGAGGCGTCGAGCGGGCTCGGCCGCTTGAGGAAGGCGATCGAGGCAACGGTGGCCGCGCCCGAGGAGAACTCGCTGGACAAGGTGTAGACGTATGTGGCTGTCGTTTGGGCCGTCTCTTTGCCGCCGTCATCGGCACCGTCATTGGCACTGTCATCGGCACTGTCATCGGCATCGTCATCGGCACCGCTATCATGGGCACTGCCAATGCCATTGCCGCTGCTGCTGCCACTGCCGTTGCCGCTGCCGCTGCCGCTGCCGTTGATGCTCTCCTGCCGCCGCTCTTTCTGCGCGTACAGTGCCACTTGGGACGTTGACGCGAACTGGGCACACTGCCCCAGGGAATCTGCCCGCTCGCTCTTGGACAACAGGCTCCCCACAGCCTCGAGTTCTCGCCGGGCGGCGCCTAGTGACGTCTCGATGAGGCGTACAATGTGGTCGAGCACAATCTGGGGGTCGGTGGGCCCTGGTGCATGGCTCCTTCTCTCGCCGTTGGCCGCGGCAGGCGGCAGCACTTGCATCGTGTGCAGTCAAGCCACACCATTAAGAGAAGAAGAGGGAGAAGAAGTGGAAGAGGAAGAAATCATTGATTGGATGAGCCCACGGCCTCACAACGCCGACGCAATGCTGGACGGCTGAATCAAGACTGAGACGAGAGGCGGAAGTGTTGATCGTCACCGTTGGGCAGGAATTAAAGTTGCGTCAACGCAGGGCAGTCGCGATCGTGGTGGGTCAGGCGCGTCCCATACCAGGCGGGTTAGGGTTGTGCCGGCACTAAAGGGCTTGGCAAGCGCGGGGGGCGGCATCACGTGGCCGCAAGAAAGGGCGACGAGACAAGTATACCAGATGCTGTTGTACACTGTCCCCCCATTCACCACAGAAGCTACCACAGAAGCCTAGTATACCAGATGCTGTTGTACACTGTCTCCCCATTCACCACAGAATCTACCACAGAAGCCTAGTATACCAGATGCTGTGGTACACTGTCTCCCCATTCACCACAGAATTTACCACAGAATCCACTACAGAGCCTAGTATACCAGATGCTGTTGTACACTGTTGGGTGTTTTGGCATTGGATGTCTCCCCATCCACCACAGAATCTACCACAGAATCCACTACACAGCCTACCTAGTATACCAGATGCTGTTGTACACTGGGTGTTTTGACATTGGGTGTCTGCCCATCCATCACACAGAATCTGTCAGAATCCACCACACAACCAGATTCCAAACAGCCACTCGCTCACTGAATATGCCTGGTCGGTTGTCCCAAAAATATACGTCTGCCTCGCACGTTTCCTGGTCGGCATTATTCATTCATTCATTCATTACCCTCTGTGCACCTTCTCTGTGCCGCTTCCGGCGCCGAGGAGCTCAGAGCCCGCGGCGCACATGGGCTCAATGGCCATTTGTCGCGGTGTCGGCACCATCCTGTAAACCCAAATATGGTGGTGGGCTAGGGTCAGGCGAAGCGGGCGGGTAGGCGCCTCGCCTAGAAATGTAGTCGTCGCATCCACAGCCACGACATGGAATATGATCGATCCATCGATCCATCGATCCATCGACCGGACGCGATGGAATCAACTTGGTGCCCGTGCCTATTGCATTCCGTCATCCGCCAGCCATCGTTCACCTGTCCCTGTCGATGCCCCTGTTCCTGTTTCTGGAAGACGTGCCCGTAATCTCTCGCATAGCTTGCGCGTACTCAAGCTCAACATCTGACGAGCTGTTTGTTGGCGACTGCCAGCTGACCTGGTGCCGCAAGACGTGCGCGTCGCTGGTCGTCGTCGGGTTTGTTTCACCTTTGACACGCGCCGTTTGTCTTGTGTTTTGTTCTTGGTCGCGATCGCGCGACGCCGTTCGCTCGATGCTAGCCCACTCTTGGTGAATGGGGTGCTCAATGTGGTCTGCCCGCCCGTGCTTGATCTCGCGCCATCGGGGCCGCTCACTGTCCGGAGTCGTCGGCATCGGGGGAAGTTCGCTGACGGGCAGTGGTATCTGACTTTCTGCTGGCGGGTCTGCCCACGCATTTGCGTTCATCACCGCTTCACGGTGCTCCTTGGCCTGGGCAGTGTTGCCGTCGATAGCAAAGCTTCCCAGCCGGCTAACTTTGAACGCCCGCAATCGATCTAGGGCCGTCTTGAAGTCGTCCAGCACCACCGCGTCGGTCAGGCACTTGAACACAAAGGCAAGTTTCCAGAAAGGGTTGATTCCAACCGGCAGAGAAGACTTCAACGCCGACGTCACAGACAGCACGTCGAGAATAATGAAGCAGATGCTGAGAAACATGGCGCCCAACATGACTGCAAACCGCGGTGATATGCGCATAATCTGCCTTATGGTCAACTCGTACTTGGTCTTGATGTTGTACATCAGAGCCACCGTGGTAATGATCCACCATGGGTCACTGCAACAGTCAGCACACGCGAACAAGAGACCCTTAACCCTTCAGAGAGAGTGAGGGAGAGTGAGTGAGAGAGAGGGAGAGAGAGAGAGAGGGAGAGGGAGGGAGAGAGGGAGAGAGAGAGGGAGAGAGAGAGAGGGAGAGGGAGAGAGAGAGGGGGGGGGGGGGGGAGAGGGGGAGAGAAAGAGAGAGAGAGAAAGAGAGACCCATACCGGCAGAGGGCCTCGAACGGGCGCGTTTTGAGAAAAAGATCGTTGATTTGGTGGAAAAAGGCGAAGTTGGCGTATATTTCTGTAATCCAGTAGGGAATGCTCAGCAACACTGTTCCGATGAAGAGTCGACTCCAAAAAGGAGTCAGAAAGGGTTTCAGCTTCATCCAGGAAATGACATTGTGCAGCACCCAAGACCCATTGAGAGGGATGGCAGCGACGGACAGCCACCAGCCATAGATGGGTTGGTTGAAAAGAATGAAGAAGCCCTGGTTGAACATGTCAGTCAGACAGACTCTGACGTCCCCCATCCGCTACTGCAAACTTGCCTGCCAATAGCCCATGACTAACTCCAGCAGAATTAGCTTATGAAGAAGAACCCCTCGTCGCATGTTGGCGAGCGTGACACAACTCAGGATGATCTACAACAGTCAGATGCCTCACACACACACACACACATAGTTTGAAGCAGTAGGTTTAAACCACTCACAAGTGCGCCTATCATAAATCCTTCTGCCCATGCCTCGAGCACAAGCCCGTTCGGGTTTGTCGGCTTCTGTGATTGCGCATCCTCAAGGCTGTCGCGGTTGATGATTGTGCCCAAGGCATTGCTGACTGTCGGTAGAGGGCTCATTATGGCTCTGCCAGGAGCAATGAAAACGCTCAAGTGTTGCACAGCAGTCGCTTGGCCGAGTAGGCCGGTGATGATGATGACTTGAGAAAACGGGTGCGGCAGCAGCTCAGCGAGGAGCTATATTAGTTTCCGACACATCTTCCCACGCCGACAGACTGGTCGTTCCACCTAGAACTGCCACTTGCACAGTTCCGTGGACAGAAGGGGCGGTAAGAGAGAATCAAAGACGGCGACCAAACTCGTTCGTAGTAGGTTGCAAACTTGCCGCGGGAAACGAGAAAAGTGGCGGGGGCAAGAGAAGACTAACTTAGTTTCGGTCACTGCAAAGGCGTGCTGGGATCACGAGCTCAAGCATTCTGGGGAAATGACCGGGGATCCGTCGAATGCCCAAGGCAGATTGGCGCTAGCTAACTTAGGGCCGTCTTCTTACTTGGCTTAAGAATTAGCAGCCGCCTAGCCAAGGTCCATGCCTACGAGTGGCCAAGGACATGCGGGCCATGCCCGGGACACGCCTACCAGTGCCGCGACGCCCACCCGGATGCGGCTGTTACACGCGGCCGCCAGTCGCAGCTCCTGGTCGGCTTCTGTGCCACGCCTGCTCCCTCGTGCATCTGTTTGGCCGACCCCCCGAGGTCTTTCGAATCGAGCAGCCCTATCGGCGGCCTCTTCGTGTGACAGGACACAGTGTGGCCGCCTATGGCTGCCTGGAACAGGAGCAATGCTCGGAGCAAATGCTCGGAGCACAATGGGAGGCGCTTGCATCGAGTCCAACGACTCCAAGGACCACTTTGTTTCGCCTTTGCTAAACTTCGTGACGTGCAACGCGAGACACAATTTCAAACGGCCAAAGATCAGCAGCATATGGCCACAGTAGAATAAGCCGAGAGAGTCTAGGATTGGGGCCACGCACTCCCTTCGTCCTTCTGGCCATGCTATCTCAATGTATTTTAGGAACTTATCCCAATTTCGGAGCCATCCGAGGCTGCATGCAAGCCCGTGCAGCTTGGATATCAGTCCGACGGCCCACGTTTGGGTTGGTTTGGGTTGGTTTGGGTTGGTTTGGGTTGTTTGGGTTGTTTGGGTTGCTTGGGTTGCTTGGGCTGGCTGAGCTGGCACGACGCAAGGAGCGCCATATTGAGCCGCGGCCCAGCCCACATTGTGACTGCCACCCTCCCTTGCCTGTCGTTGGCCCACCCCTATATACCCCTGATCACTGGTCGTGAAACGTTGCCAATACGCTTAGGATACACCACTCCTCCACCCCCCCCTTACATACAAATTCGTGGCAATCTTCCCCCTCTGGAATTGTATGTTGCTAAATACGGTAATGCCTCATATCGTCCTATTCTTGCGCATGGGACGTGTCTCGGTCGGGTGGGAGACGCTCACTTCGGACACCGCGGCTTCATGTCGCGCTGGCGCGAGCTGGGCGAAGAAGCCGCTCGGCAGGCCCAACTGCCCAATGATGGGAGGGTCATGTTACTGAAGTGCCCTATGCCCGTAGGCATATCAAGGGGCGACCGTCTCTTTGGGGTCAGCACCACACCAACCCGCTATCGGACGCGCGCGCGACTGCTTCGACATCTTTTGCTGACGGCTGGCCTGGTCGTCATGTTACAAGTCATGGCTTGGTGTTCAACGAAGCTAGAACGCCGGCACCGATGATGCCGCCATCTCGGGCCTCGCGCAGGAAGACACTCTTACCGCCATCTTGAGGCCCGGCACGCATCACAAGGCGGTCAATGAAACGTTGGCACTGCTCTTTGAAGTTGGGGTAATGTTGGATGATTCCTCCTGTATATGCGATGACCAGTTCTTCGGGGCCGGCCTTCCACGACGCGACACCGGGTGCGGGTGAAAGAGGGTCGCTGCTGCCTTGGTACGACAACAACTTGGGATTTACCTTTGACTCAGGCGAAGGGTTCGGTGCGTCTCCTTCCATCACCACGTCCATGCTCGCGCCGTCGCTCGGCTCCTGCAAAGTAATCTCACCAACGGCATGCAGCAGGCCCACGGTCGATGCCGCAATTAGACCCGCGGATCTGATTTGGACCAGATGTGCAATCTTCTTCAGTGCGCCTGCCGAGCGCGGCGACCAGGCCCAGTTGGACGACTCGGGCGGGGGTATGCGTCGCTTTAACTCCCCAGCTAGCTCAGCATCGGACCAAGACCGCGCCACGACGGCGCTGACAAAGGTGGTCGTGAAGCTGTAGCTGTGGACCACAGTGGCGGGAAGGGAGGCCGGTGCAATGGGTGGCCTATGACTGCGAGTCATGTAGTCGTAGAAAATGATGCGCACAAGCTCGCCGATGTAACGACCGCCTGTCATATACTCGAGCGGCTGGAACCCGGGCCTGGCACAGTGCTCATCAAGCTCTCTGTCCCACTTGGTCGTCACCGCCTTCAGGGGACCACAGGCACCAGCTATGGTAATTTCGGTGTTGACGACAGTCTCAGTGGCGTCGGGGTTTGCCTTTCGGATTCTTGCCGTCTTGTCCTCGCCCAGATCAGAGAATTTCATAGGTATTGTGGCATTGCAACCCGTGCCCACAATAAGACCAGCGGCCACTCTGGAATTTGGCAGAGACTTGACGCTGTATGCAAGTGAAGCAAGGGTGGCGATAGTGTCATTGGTGATTGCGGCAATTCTGAGCCGAGGCAGCGGGCCCAGCCTGCGGCGTTTGGACCGAGATGATGATGATGATGACGACTCTGGCGGCGACTGACGCCTGGTGTGTCGAGCATAGCCTTCCAACAAAGTGGAGCCAAGATCGAGATCGGATGTGATGGTGAAACCTTTGCCCATAGGCATGAGAGTGGCAGAGGTCAACTCATCCTGCCTGCTTGATGTCAGCACAAGTTGATCACACACGGGCCGAGCGCCGCATCATACATCATTGGAAAGCTGAAGGTGATGCCCATGTTGATGACTTCAGGCACATCAACTCTGCCAGAGTCGGACATCAGATGGTCGCCGACGACTTCGGCAATACAGTCGCCAATCCACGCGAACAGATCTTCGGTCTTGTCCATTTTCAAATGCTCACCGATGGGCCATGCTTTCTCCAGAGTCCTTCGAACTCGAGGCCTCTGGGCATTGCGGATGGTCTCACGCGTTCTGTCCACACCCATCTTGGTGGGTGCGTGATCATCGAAATTGCCAAGAAGTTCGATGAAGGCCACCCGTAGATTGGTCCCACCCACGTCGATGGCCAAAAACTGACCCGTCTCGTTCCCCGAGGGGAGATGAGTGACCGGGGTGGGCAAGAACTGCTCATTGGAGTGCAGAGCCAGTTCACGATAGACCTTGGAAAATTCAAACGCCAAGGAGTAGATGGTGTTGTCGTCGATCAGGAGGGGCCGAACAAAGCCCTCCAGCTCGTGGTCATTGTCGTCAGGCGGAACGCTGCCGTTGCTCGCCGAATGAGCAGATGCGAGCTCAGACATTGCTAGATCATGTAAGCTCACGCGGCTCTCAGTGACTGTAGTGTGCCACGACGGCGGCAGAGCAGGTTCCTCCTGCAAACAGAGCGACGGTAGTTCTGCTGAGGGCTGCAGACACTATACGTGGCGTGCTAGTTACCGAGTATGAATAGAGGAGTCATGGTAGGGGGGCCGGCTTGAATGAGTCAACTACTTGGACACCGAATGCGACGGTGGCATTGGATGATGTAACCTGTGGGAAGGGGTTTGGAGCCGCACGGTTTTGTCGCACAGTAATAATCAAGGTCGCCCACGCCCTCAGGCCTCCGAGAGGGCCGACAAGCAAAGTTGGAGGGACCCATTTAGGCTTTTTAGCTTGCGCCTTACTGCCACATGGCAAGCTGCAGCATGGGGCTCCCGGTTTGACCTCCCCTACGCACAGTGCCAGGCATACCCAGTGCCGATGGCCGGACAGCTTGTGCAGATATCGGCAAACTAAGCAAACTACCAGAGGCTAATAACACATTACAGTAAGGCCTGGCTGACTGCCCAATGTTGAATGTTGCTGTCAAGACAGGTGGGTATGAGAGAGAGAGAGAGAGTCAGTGACAGCAGGGAGCTAGGCTCGCTTTGACTCTGCAGCTACGAGCTCATGGATCCTGAGTTGCACAGGGTTTGGGGAAATAAGCAGTTGCTAAGCCGGAATTGCTGGGCTGGTCAATGGCTAGGCTGTCCAGATAGGCGCCAACCCCTGCATGAGACACGAGTCCACGAGGCACTCCCCGCGCTCTTGGCATAGGCACTGTTTGGGGGGGGCGTCTTTCGTCAGCTATCTCTGCTTGTGCTATGATATTAAAAGTTATGGCAAAAGAAATGGTCCATGTAAGCAGTAGCTCGCAGATCAAATCGCAGTTAGCTACCACTTATCATATGGAAGCAAGTTAGCAAGCCGAATGGATGAGCAGTATAGTAGTGAGTGGCTCTTGCGGTTGCCTCAGGCCGCGTATGCCAAGCCTGGCTCGTGACACCAACTTTGTGTGTTCGTAGACTACCTACCGGCTACACCGGAAGCAGAGAGGGCGCCATGTCAGACCCAGCGACCACTCTGCTCGGGGAAAAGGCCCGGAGAGAAGATGATGATGATGAAATTGAAGAGCAAACGACGACTACAGCCCTTTCCCGAAGCACTGGCCCGTTCAGAAGTCGGGCTGTGGCCGCCATCTTACTCCTTACAGCGTTATGGCATGTCTTCCGCTCAGCCTTTGTTTTCCATCATCACTATTGCCCAGGCAAGGGTCTTGCACCTATCGAGGCTAACAGAATGGCACGGGTGCCCCTGGAGGCGCATATAATGTCAAAATGCCCCGACGCAAAGGCTTGCTTGAACGATCTGGTGGTCCCGGCAATGGTCGAGGTCAGCGACAAGGTCGATTTCACTCTGTCATACATTGGCACGTAAGGCGATCCCCGGCCTCAGTCGGTCCTGCATGCTTACTCCAGCCCAGCGTGGATCCCAACAGCGACGAGGTCGCGTGCTTGCACGGGCCCAGCGAGTGTCTGGGCAACATCATCGAACTCTGTGCTGCGAAAGAGTACCCAGAGCCGAAGATCTACCTCGGGTTTGCCAACTGTCTGACTACTGACTACGCCCGTATTCCTGACAGGGATCTGGTGGCGTGGTGCGCGCTGGACCACGGCATCGATTTCAACAAGGTCAACGAATGCATCAGCGCTGAAGACGAGGGAATCAGCCTGTTGCGGTCGAGTGTTGAACGGAGCAGGGACAGCAACGTGACCAAAAGCTGCACTGTGCGGCTCAACAACGAGATCCGCTGTATCCGTGATGGGGGCAAGTGGTATGACTGTCCGGGCGGGAGCAGTGTGGACGATCTGGTCCAGGATATCGAGGACTTGTACAACAAGACCAACAAGTAGGTCCAGCCTTCAGATCGACCAGAGCATCTTTTGCTGGACGCCTCTATTCACTGCACCAGCTGCCCATCCTCCAGCTCGAGGCCAGCGTCACGGCCCTGTGGGGCCAATCCATGCATCTTCTGTCTGGTACACATTCATCAAGCAACCTATATTTAGCCCTCTCTGTCCTCAGTTCTAACGAAAAGGCGTCGGGGACAAGTTCTCTATGCATCGCATTTCGTAATTCTTTCTAGTTCTCCCGAGACGGCGCTGCGGCTCTGAATCCACCTGCATCTTGGCTCTCGGATATCAGATCCGGTGCGGAGCAGAGTGGAGCCTTAGGTGCCTGAGCCCTGTTTGCCCAGAGTCTCTCTCATTCTCTCCGGCCCTACAAATCATTACAATATCATCCCTCTCTTCTCCGTCTCCTGTCACCTGTCATTTTCAATCTTAAAGTCTGCTTTCGCTCTTCTCACTCTTTTCACTAGTCTGCTGGTTCAAGGAACCTGAGTACCAGAGAGTCACTCCTTCCATCAGGCCGGGGTGCGAGATGGCTGCCCCGCAGCAGTACTATGAACTGTACCGCAACAGCAGGTAGGCTGGCCGGAAGCCGACCCGTGTGTATGGCGACGTTGGCAGCATTGTTAACCCTAGGTGCTCCAGCATCGGCGAAGCCCTCGTAGATACCATTGACGACCTAATCCACGACGGCCGCATCGAGCCCCAGCTGGCTCTGCGAGTCTTGGCCAACTTCGATCGTGTTGTGTCCGAGACGCTGGCCAGCAACGTCAGGAGCCGTCTGACATTCAAGGTGAGCTTTCTCGCCTAGTTAGTTGCTGCCATTTCCCCTGCTGACTGCTGCCGTACAGGGACACCTGGAGACATACCGATTCTGCGACGATGTCTGGACGTTCCTCGTCAAGGATGTCAAGTTCAAGAGCGAGGGCGACAAGGAGTTCCATGCTGATAAGGTAAAGATTGTCAGCTGTAACTCCAAGAGGCCCGGTGAGACCTGATCTTGGCGGCACTCGCGGGTTGAGATGTTGCCAAGATCTTATGCATTTGATTTGGTAGTTATCAAGACCATCAAGGAGATCAATTCTAGTCTAAGACACAACAACCAACACGGCGATGGACTACCGAAGTCGCTATCTCGTGGAATCGTCGCTAGGACAAGCAGAGAATTTTGCGACAGCTCGAGACGGCGTCGTGGCAGGCGTCCCTCAAGAGCCGTCTCTCACCGAATATCCAGGTGCATTTGCGCTGTAACAAATGGAAGTTGCATTCTCGGTGCCTCTTCTAGACTAGACAGACCAACTGGTCCTGTTCTGGCGAAATGGAGGCTGTTGCTGTTGCCGGCGTATTTATCATACGCGTGGGACGAGAGAGTCCTCCGCTACACGGTGGAGAGATAGGCATTGTATGTTGCCGTCAAATGCGAACGCTGCTGCTTGCGTTTGTTAACCTGGATGCTGATCCTTCAACATTGATGGGGAGTCTCTCATCTTCAATCCAGGATGGCTGACCCCCACCTGAGTGTGTACACAGCAATTTAGACGACATAGCCTGTAAAGATCTCCCACTTTGCAACTCTCGTTCACTCTGCCCAATTCCCAATCGATACACCCATTGATCATGCTCCTCAGTTTGGTGTCATGACCGACAGACGCGTAGATATTGGAACTGCTGAATCTTGGCTTTGTGTAATAATGTGGTGTATGGAGTAGCCAAGTGAAAGGATGGCCTGGTATGGTGCAGATCATTCGACCCTCCTACAGTACGTGAAGAAACAAGCACATTGCCAAGAATATATTTGTCAAGGAAACAGCACGTACCCAAGCTACGCAATCAACGCCAGGAGAGGTGTGATAGTTGAGCGGAAGCATCCTTGTATTAAATTCGATTGTTTCTCGAAGGAAGTCCTCCCGAGTATCAAGAGAAGCCATCAGGATCTGAAAGTACTACCAGAGGTGCTGTTGACTGGCTAGGCGAAGTCATGTCGATTTGCGCCTGTTTGCCCGAGATTTGGAACGGCCGTAATGAGATGATCCAACGGATTCCGGCTCTTGTTCATGCCCGATTTGGACCCCACTTTCAGTGGCTTGAAACGCAACCGGGCAGTTGGGGACTGGAAGTAGTCAGAGCGTTAGCCCAAGGCAATTGACTGCTCAATGGTGGAAGAGGAGTCATTATCAGACGCAGAACCGCTATTCGCCATTGCGGCAATATTAAGAACGGCCAAGATGGCCCTGTGTGTGATCCATGGCCCTGATACAGTCAAACCAAGGGACATACTCATAAATGATGCCCAAGTCTATCTTGTATAATCAAAAGGTTAACGAATTTGCGGGCTGGATAGCTGTCAACTATGCAACGACATATCTATCGAGATATAGACATGTCGGCCGCTCACATTTGCACGAGTGCCGACTTGTAGAACGGTTATCCTGGGACCGGAAGCAGAAGGCCAACGACAGTGGGATATCAGCAAAGAAAGAGTTCGTTTTACCTTGTCACTCCCGGGCAAAGCGAGGCTGTTTTTCAGAAGACCTGCAGTCTTATTGGATGAGCCTCACCATTACGAATGGTCAGTATAATAGCCGATCACAACCTTTCTGCAAGGCTTCCACTTGTGTCGGCACGGAGACTTCCCTGCTCCCAACCATCATCCATTGGACTGGCCCTGAAATCAAGGTGCGGTCCGCCCGCCATACAACAATGCAGGTACCTCGATCATACATCAACCTTAGGGAAATCCATCACGTCTGTATCTACGGTAGAGTGCGGCCGTCGGAGGCTCTATCCCTACTAAAACATCGCGCTTCTCGTGCAGTGATCTTGCCATGGCACGGGGTTTCCTTTACGAACAAACGTGAGATTGAAGGGGAAATGAACACTCATAGTAACTATCTCCAATCAGTCTAAGGGGATGAGGTCTGCACCGGCACGCTCGCAGCAAGAACTCGCCCTCCTGATCGACTGTCTCGGGGTGGCAGATCTTGAACGGCAAGGGCGCCATTCACAGCCGGATGTGTCCCATCATGAACGCCGGTATCCGTGGCAGCCGCCATCGCCGCGCGAGCTGGAGTGGTCCTAGGAGGGCCAATTGTGGCGATCGACGCAAGTCCAAGCTCTTCGAGCTCCTGCGAACATGTCGGGTCCGAGCAGCGGTAGAAGCCTAGCTGGTCTCGGAGCTCTTCGTCAGTTGCCTTGCGGGTGCTGTTACCGTCGTCCAAAACAACGTCTTCTGGATCGAACCATTCCAAGTTCCTCTTAGCGTGGTTGTTGCCGTATCTGGCCGTGTACTGCTGGAAATTTGGGTTCTGAGCATACCAATCGTCGTTTGTCAGGAGGGCAAAGCCCGGATCATCCGGGTTCTGGGGACGGCAATTGTTGTCAACCACCGCGTATGGAGGCGCAAGTCCCGGAAAGTTCATCCTGAAAGTATTCCTGCTGAAACTGACGGTGCACCTCACATAGATGGTTTCGATTCTGCCATTCCTTACCGTGTGGATCCTGTTGGCATCGTCTTTTGGCGTGATCGTCCCGTCACCACCCATGTCATCCTTTTTAGGCCCCTTATCAGCAACTCGAGGACAAACATTTCGCCACTGGCCACCCGCTCTTTGTTGATTAGTAGAGTCAATGTACCGGATCCAGACCGTGCCATGCTGATTCTCGGGCTCCTGCCAGAAGAAGGCCGGCGGCCATTCGTCGGCATCACAGCCGCCACCATGACGGTCCCTCGCAAGATCGGTCCAGTAGGGTTTGTGTTGATCATAGTAGTCTTCGACTTGGTGGCCATAGTTGTCCTTGACGGTATACGGACAAAGGAAATTATTATACTGGGCAGGATCTGTTGTGAATAGCACGGATTAGCGGAATAGCTGATGGCCAGGGAACAAGTTCTTTGACTTACTCTTCGCTGCGACTGACGCATAGTGATTGCAAGGCTGAGGGAATGCGGCAGCGTTGCAGTCTTTGGTTACTAGCTGTCCGGGCTCATTAATAGTACTAACCTCGCCGCATACGAATCGCTCGCGACAACTACCACCACGTATAGGCGCCCTTTTGGCCACGCCACGGGCCGGGCAGCTGTCGGTACTCGTTTTTGCAGATGTGTGAGACGACTGGGGGGGTCGCTTGCTCTCTGGCTTACTCGTCGGCTTGTTAAACCCGCTAAGAGTGCGAGTCTTGCCAAAGACTTTAAATTCCGCCTTGCCTTCCTTTTCCACTCCTTTCACGCAGAGATTGATGAGCTCTGGCGTTGCAGCCACTTCGGCAATGTCCAGAATTTCACCGACAATGGGAATAAGGTCTTCCAATAGCTCCAACGGGGCAAGAAGAGCGGGTACGGCGATTCGACAGAAGGCCTTAGCAGCCACGTCAAGAGCGAGTTGCTCCGCTGCCGCTTCAGCAGCGGCTTTGGCAGCATCTTCAGCTTTTTGTTTGAGGTCGGCCTTGGACGGCGCCGGCTTGAAACCAGCGCAGCAGTAGCTCTGTAGGCCACCAGTGCACGTCTGGTCGCCGCCCTTGCCATGGCTGTTCGTGTCCTTGACCAGCTCGGTCTCGCCATCAGCACACCCGCTGAGGCACGAGAGGCCGGCTCCGCGGTAGCCTCTCCATCGGCACCTACCCATGTCGGTTCCGTCGTCACAGCATAGTGTGCGATAGCTGCCCCTAGGACATCGATTGTTGGTACTCAGCTGGCCAGGCTGCCCGTTCATTTGTGTCACGCCGTTGGTTCCCTTTTTGCATTCTCCGCCGCAGTCGGTGGCATAGCATGTAACACCCGCTCGCAGATCATTAGCCATGCCCTGCGCATTCTGCTGATTATTAGAGCTGACGCCATTAACGTTAGTATCAGACGACTGATCTTTTTGGTCGATTGCCCACACCTGTGCGGCCCAAGTCAGCGATGCATTCATTATCTGACAATGACAACAAAACTTACCATTGTCCCACCAAGGCAGCGGTTGTTGGCAAACTCTCGCTTTTGGGCAAATGTATCATCATCGTCGTAGGAGATCCATTGGTTCTTGCCCCACGTGATCCACTTTACTGCGGCCTTGTGGTCCCAGTATGGCGAAAGTTTGTTCTGTGAAATGACATCTTGAATCTCTTGATAGTCCAAGATGCCTGCAGCGTTCGAGCACGGTCCCGCATTTGCCGGGCCAGAGAACTTGCAGACGCCATTGGGGGTGTTGCAAGAGGAATCAGCGAGCGTAAACGACCGGCCGTACCAGCCTTGCCCGAGAACGACCTTGTCTGGAGTGACGCCTGCGCGCCACAATAGATCCATCCCTAAATCAATCTCGCTAATGTTAGTGTGCGGTGCGATGTAGGGTCCAACAAAGAGGGATTGAGCATCCCACACTCCGTGCAGATCATAAGCCATAAGGTTGAACCAGTCGATGTTGGGTTGGATATTGGCAAGGTCGAAATGCTGCAAATACCAGTACGAGGTTGGTAGAGTCATCGAAATTCCGTAGGTGTTGCCAAAAGCAGCCTTCATCTCCTTAACAAGAGCCACATAGTTGGAAGTATCGGCTTCGGCCCCGCCACGATCATCAGCTTGCGGATATTCCCAATCGAGGTCAACACCATCGAAACCGTAAGTGCTCATGAAGCTGCGCAAGCCATTGATGAAGGCTGCTCTATTGCCTGCCGTGCTAGTCATATCACTGAATGCTGTTCTGGTCGGGCCTGGGTCTGTAAAACTCCAGCCTCCGACGGAGATCCACGTCTGCAGACCAGGCTTTTTGCTCTTCAAGGCAGTGAACCGGTTATAAAGTGCACCAGTCTTGCCATCCATCGGCGCTATAGCAAATGAAGAAGGATCGAAGAAAGCAAACGCAAAATTGATATGCGTAAAGCCGTTCAGATTGAGATCTTCTGGGGAAACGGCCTGACACTTGCGAGTGTTTGACCACGCCTCGTAGTAGCCGATTGTGCGCTGAGAGGACGAACTCCCACCACGGCAGGACGGCCTGTTAGGGGGACCGCAGCCTCCATATCCTACTTGGCAGCCAGTATTGCAAAAATCGTTGGTGCTACCACAGAAGCTGTCATGTATTGTCAGGACTCATGATATCTTTATTATACCTCTGAACAGCGAAGGCCTTTGCAGATTATACTGACCCAAATTGGCTACAACAGACCTATATAAAGTTAGCGTCGTATGTGGCACATGCAAACGGAGACTCGCATTAAGAGGGCATTTTGCCGACTCAGGAGGCGCATATTGGCCACACTGAGCTTTTGCATCGCAGTTCGAAGTGCAGTTGCCAGCGCCACACTCCGTGGGAGAATAGCCGCAGAGGCCGTTCGTGCCGCAACAGGCAGCGTTCACACAGGGAGTGTCTGCATTGCAGGTGCCTGTGGGAAGACGGCGATACAAGTGCAAATCATCGACAGTTGGTATTGTGCCATACAGATTTGCGGGTCCAGAGGTGATGAGAGGAGGAAGGGTAGTAGCGAGCAAGGCTAATTTCCGAAACGATGCGCCCATGATGCTGAACAATAGAACTCGCTAAGTTCTATTGAGACGAACGAGAAGGTCTCAAATCGCCGACCTACGAGTTGGAGAAGAATTGCCTCGTAATACTTGCGCGCGCCGAGTCGGATCTATACACCATAAACTGTTGTCTACATGCTTGGACATCTCTGAAGAAAGCGCACCGAGGCGAAGCTCCATTTTATTCACTTTGGCTGTACTAAGTGAAAGGCGAAGCTTGGGGCGCCGAAGCTTGGTGTTCTTCTTTCGGAAGCGGCTGAGGGCACCAGCACATCTAGAGTGCGCATCTGGGCAAAGCCGTCAGCTTGACCTACCATTCTGAGGTATGGTGTCCAGGGGGTTCGGCAACTTGGTTGGTCCGCAGCACCTGAGACGTTATGAAGCTGACATTTGAGGCGGCCATCGCACCGTACAGCGAATCCCTTATTGGGACTAGCGTCTTCCGAGCCACCAGGTAAATGATGGAGGCCTTACTAAGACTAGTCCTAATCAGGATTGCTGTATGACGCATATAAGAAACGGTACGGTCCGACTAGTTAATTAGTGGACGCCCGAATACTACTGTAGTAGGTGCTGTTAGCAAGGCTCCCCATCTCAGCATCTGCTGTGTTTTGGCCCGCCTCCTACAGATGGACTCGATCGGTTCTTCTTCATTTATGTGTTCCAGCTCTATCATCTTATCTGTTCAACAATGTTGTGTACATGGCTCTGGAACCTGGGTTTTATTTTCCATGGAGCGATAGCTCAATTTTCGCTCTACCCGCCGTTTGATCCCAATTCCTTGGCATCGGCATTAAACGTTACGACAGATTGTCTTAATACGCTGTGAGTTGTTGGACCAAATACACTTGCAAATTTGCGATCTGACAACAAGTGTTCTCGAAGCAATACAACACTGCCAGCATGCGATCCTACATTGACCTCAATGGTTGGTAAGTGCCTGAAGATGTGTGTCGACCAGTACATTGATTAATTATATCGCACCAGGTTCGCTGGACGATTTTTGGTGAGTGTCTTTTGAGGAATTTTGCTTCTAGAAATAAATTGACTCTGACATTCTTAGGTGGGAGGCCGACAATGTGACTGCACTGTGTACAAGTAGTTGCTCTGCGCAGATTGACGACTGGAACTTCAATGTCGAATACTATTGTTACGGACAGACATTGAATATTGGAGGCAAACTCGTCCCTGCAGATGCTGTTTCTGGACGATACCTTGACAACATCAATATCGCGTGTCTCTCATCGCTCGACGAACTGGGATGGTGTTTGACCGAATCGCTCAACTGGCAGGGTTCGGACATTGTCAGGCCGGATTGCAGCCTTACACCGTCAGACCCGCAGTGCCAAAACGCTACCAATGTTGACGCAGATAATCAGCGATTGGCAAATCTGTATGGAAATGATATCCTCTGCAGCAGCTGGTCAGTATCACAACGCCTAGGACAGAAGATTGAAGATTGACGTTCTCCAGCTTTGTGCAAATGCTGCAGGCTCGAGTCGAGTCACCGTATCTACCTGACTCAGACTATGCAGATTTCCTCGTGGATCAGTTGCAAGACGTTGCGGATGTGTGTAACATCACCACTCTAGGAGACATCAGTACTCGTCCGTTGTTTGGCTATGATACGGCACCATCACCGACTTCGCAAAGCTTCGGCAATAGCACGACTTCTACGGGCTCTAGCGTCTCGGCATCTGCGACGTGTACGGGCCAGGTGGTCAGCGGTAATCAACAAAAACGTGGTCAACAATACGCCAATGTCCACAACAGAGCAGACAGGGTTGACCAGATCGACGAGAGACAGGATTCCAACTGTGATGCGCTATCCCAGAAATATGGTGTGACCACTGGTGATCTCCAAACCATTACAAACAGCGACCGTTGCGTCATCTCTGTGGCTGTGTGCGTTCCTGTTGCGTGCACGCTTCAGCAGGTGTCGATCAATTCGACCTGGTGAGCCATCCTCTATAATACTAGCGTGTGCAAGATGGCTGATCGATCGCAGCGACTCTATAGCCGCAGGTATTTCTAGCAGCAACTTTACGGTGACGACACAGCAATTCTTACTTTGGAATCCAAACATTCAAGGTCTTTGCAGCTCGCTCACAGAGGGCCAATACGTCTGTGTTGGGTGCGTATGGATGTTTTCCACTCAAGCCTGGCAAAAGCAGACTTACTGATTCTATCCATGATAGTGCGCCTGGAGGCACTTATATCGTCGCACCGCCTCCCCTCGGAACTGATGCCGATGCTGGCAATCAGCAGCGAGGCGGTCAAGGAGGAGTTGTCACGCCGACGACCACGGTGACGACGACCGGCAACCCCATTTCCGAGGCTCCCGGGCCTACGGCAACACAGTCAGGTATCGCGGCAGACTGCAACAACTATGCAGAGGCTAAACCGGGCGACGACTGTTATGATTTTGCAGTCGCTCATAACATCACGCCCTCACAACTCTACGAGTGGAACCTGATCCTTGGGTCTAACGGCGCAAACTGCTCGCTCGAGTTCCAGGCAAAGCAGTACTACTGCATCGGTATTGCGTCAAGCGGTACCGGGACAATCACCTCGTCATCGACATCAACGACCGCCAGCTCAACAGTTGTCGCCGCGCCGGGACCCACGCAGAGTGGCATCATCTCGTCCTGCAACCTGTACGCGACTCCATCCAAGGGAGCGGGGTGCTACGATTTTGCGATTGCCAACAACATCACACCGTCGCAGCTCTACTACTGGAACAGCGTGCTCGGCCAGGGCGGAGCGAACTGTGGCACACAGTTCCAGCTCGGCGAATACTATTGCGTCGGGGTATCAGGCTCCACAGCAGTGCCAACGATCACCTCATCGACGTCGACCCTGTCTACGCCGAGTCCCGTGCAGAGTGGCATTGCAAGCAACTGCAACAAGTATGCTCTGCCCAAGACTGGCGAGGGCTGCTATGACTTTGCGGCAGACAACGGGATCACCACTGACCAGCTGTATACGTGGAATCCAGTCCTGGGTGCGAATGGTGCCAATTGTGGCACAGAGTTCCAGGCGGGAGAATATTACTGCGTTGGCGTTTCGTCATGAGCTTAGGAATGTGCTTAGATCGCACTAATAGCCTGCTAGATGTCATTGATATCCTGCCTATGGTAGTTGTAATAGTGTGTTCACGTACAGCGGCACCGGCCCTCCCTTCTCTACTATCTATGACGTGAGACTCATATCAAATGTATGACTACCTTTTCCTCTTAGAGTATGTCCCTTCCATCCCAGACAAGGAGAGCATTCCGGCAGGTGTCACGCTGGAAGTGATCCGGCCACCCGTGTTCGCGGTAGACGGCTTTCAGATACTGTACGACTGTTAGCTACAGTCTATTATCATCGGCTAGTTCCACACACTTCTGCTTTCTGAGGAGAGTCTTCTGGGTACATCATGGTAGGTCTCCCATGAGAAAAATAGGCCAACCACTTCTGGTTTTCAATTTCGTCTTTCAAATCCTGGAAATACTCTCGAATGTTCTTTGTGGTAGTGGTACACTCGTCGCGCCAGTGGCGTCGGTCGTCTTCTGCATAATCTGGATCATAATATCCGTAGAACGAGATATATTTCGTTATTGTGCCTGAATCACTGCGTCAGTCTTGACAAGAGACAGTCCGGTGTACCATGGGACGAAGGATTGCGGTACCATCAGATGTGTCCAGCAGGAGAAAATCGCCGTGCTTCAAACCCGTAGTCAAGCAGATTACCCAGGGAGGCACCGTGATCCATGGCACCTGGAATTGAAATTTCAAGTCGTCTGACAGGGCTGTGTCATTGCCACCCTTGGAGACTTTTTCTAGAGCGGCTTGGTAGGCTTCGCCCCGGAAGTCGTAGAGATGTGTATAGCGTTTGATTGCCGGCCAATTCCGCTCAGGGGCGTACTGGTTGTTCTGGTTAGGAATGTGGACGTACGGCAGATTAGCCAGAAGCTCAATCACCTCCGCCGTCTTTTCAAGTGGTGCGAAAGTCTGAGGTGTGATATTTGGCCAGCCATTAGCTGGCGGTTCCAAGATCCACGCGCTGTCGAGGTATGGGAGCCTGTTGGAGAGATAGTGAAGAAGATCACGGATCACCTCGATGCACTCTTGCCTGCTATAGGTCGATGGCGATGAGAGTCTCGGGTCGCTCTCATATGCACCAGGAGTCGTTGAGGGTGTCATATTGCTCGAAGACCGAAAAATCAAAGAGCAGGACGTATGTACAGGTGCAGGCAGACACGGAAGAAATACATTCCAATGCCTGGTTTTGGCCTTAACGGAGTGACTGTGGGGTTGTGTATGCTGACAACAAGTAGTGGTGGCCTTATCCGTCTGTTGTTCTGGACCTGGGCCAGTCAGCGTCGGCTGTTAGATTGTACTTTTACTTGGCACCCACAGGCCTATTTACTTTCGTTACACTCCCTGATTATGACCGCGCCGAATGCTAATCCAGTCGCAGAAGACTTATTGTGATTCAAATCTTCTTTTCGACCAGGAGGAGATATCAAAGCACCGCCATGGTGGATTTCATCCTGTCTGCCTTGGCAAGC
Source organism: Chaetothyriales sp. CBS 132003 (assembly GCA_003709865.1). Taxonomy (NCBI): domain Eukaryota; kingdom Fungi; phylum Ascomycota; class Eurotiomycetes; order Chaetothyriales; species Chaetothyriales sp. CBS 132003. Next base: position 307,358 of record QRBJ01000005.1, on the reverse strand, counting down.
TAGGCTGGGGTGGTTTTCCGCTGTCTGGCTTGCACAGGACAGAAAGTATTGATATCATTACAAATTGTAAAACGTATCCATTACCTTGCTAATAGACTAAAGGCGCGAACAATGGGTTTCGATAAAACTTGAAAAACTGCTGCTGCAAGCCATACACATGAAGTTGACTGTACATATGGAGGGATGTGTAGGATTAGAAGCTGATCGAAGCCACTACGAAGATTTAGGCTTCCGGCCCCACTTCCGTCTGGCCTATATATGCCTTGTCCACAGTGTAATGGTACCCTTCTAGCTGCTCTAGGATAGGAGGGCTGCCGGCGTTCCAATACTCTTGACCTTTCAGTGAGATAGATAGTAGATGTAATGGGGGGATTAGGTAGGGTGCTGAAGTCACATCTATTCAGGAGTTCAAACTAATCACTAAGGAACTACAATATAATTAATGAATATCCTCCTTAGTTCCCTTATATCTTCTCTGCTTACTTATCTCTCTGAACAAGGGTCTCTAGACTCTCTTACTCTAGACTATCTCTTAGTCTCTAGATCCCTTGTCAGGTGTGAGAGATAAGGGATCATCAGGATTACTAAGGTGATGTAGTACAACAGACCTCCGATATGTAGACGACGAGTCTTGGCAGATTTGTCGGAGTCGAAGGACAGTGAAAAGTCACAGGGCAATCCTCTTACCCCTTTCTTACCTCTTTTGCTTTCCATGTCTCCTTCGGTATGCAACAAGGCCTTTTGCGAGGACACTATCACCAGGAAGAACAGTAGGTTGAGTAGAGAACTAAGCTCCTTTTTTGAGTTTCTGCATCTTGGTTGGCAGCACCAAGATCAGGCTGAGATAGATACCTGTACCATACAGAGTACAAGCATCGTATAGCTTAGATTAGAATGGCTCGCAAACTGCCGTGGCAAGGCACAACGGGGCCTGATACCAAACGCCGACAAACAACAGCGCAGAAGCCCGACAATGGCACCGCTAAGCCCAGTTATACACAACTCCTGGCCTCTCCCGCTTCCAAACGCCGGAAGACGGGCTCTTCTCGATCACCTTCGACTTCACCGCCTCCGGCTCCACCATGCCAAACCGAGGCGATGCGGGAGGGCTATGAGGCCGATGATATCTGGATGATGGTGGAGGACGAGTTCCAGACGCTAGCACACTCATTCACTCACCATCTACATCACGCAGAGTACAAGCGGCTGATGATAAAAGCCACGCACGACGCTCTACGTAAGGCCCTACCAGGCCCAGCGCAATTATCACCCATATCCAAGCGAGCAAAACACAAGATACAGCGCGGCGCCCTGAGCACGCATCAGCAGGAGGCCCTAGACCGTGTTCTGCTGCGCGAGAAAGCCGATGCAAACGACGACAACAACAACCCGCAAGTTGAAGATCCATGGCGAGGCACAAGTCTGCAAGGCTTGATGGCAACGGGCGGTCAAGAGCGGCGGTCGCTGAAAGGCCTGGACCGTATGCCGAGCTCGACCCGGGCGGCACAGGGCTTCTCTCGCTCTCGAGCAGAGGCCGGCCGAAACCATGATGAGGATGACGGCGCGGCTGATGACGATGGCCTAGTTGGCAGCAGCTCCACCTTCCCTGTTGTTGCAATCAAGGCCAAACAACAACAGCACCAGCACCAGCACCAGACACTCCGCAGCAGCCGCAGCAGCCGCAGCAGCCACGACAGACGAAGGAACGATAATAGCTCCTATGACAGAGAGGCAATGCTGGTGGCAGCAGCCAAACCGGGGAAATTAGCGTCGAAAAAACGAGTGGGTCATCATCTGTCTGCGTCTACGTCGCCATCTTCTCCTGAGCCCCAGCAAGAGGAGGAGCCGCCAGGGGAGGGGACAGAGTACTCGTCGAGTAGTAGCAATAGTAGTGGCAGCGCGTCGAGAAGAAAGCCGCGCTTGCTGCTGCGGAAGCAGAAGCAGAAGCAGCAGCAGAAGCGGGACGGTAAAACTGCAGCAGCATCAAAACAAGACCGTCTAGCAGCGGTGCCCATGTTCATCGTGTGATTGATTCATTAGGTCAGACAATCAGATATGGTGTTTTCTTCAAAGAAGGGGTCCCCAAGGGTGAAAAAGAGTCTTGGGGAAGGTATCTAGATATCTATTTACTCAGGCAGCGCCACAACTGTAAACTTAAGCAATACTGTAACTTACTGTATGTATGCTGGGCCAAAGAGTCTATTTTTTAGGATAGTCCTTGACATGGACACTCCTCAACTTGACAAAGGCCTCAAAGCCCCACCTGCCCATTGTCACGCCCTTGCCGCTGTCCTTCCAGCCCGTCCAGGCCAGGTCAGGCGCCGGGTAGTCGGCACGGTTGACAAAGACGGTGCCGGCTTGTAAGCGCTGGCACAGCGCATGGCCGCGCGCGACATCCTGCGTCCAGACGCTGGCGGTGAGGCCGTACGAGGAGTCGTTCATCAGGATGACGGCCTCTTCGTCGCTCTCGACGCGCACGACGGGTATGACGGGGCCAAAGGTCTCGTCGCGCACAACGGCGGCGTCAGAACTGGGCGGAATCTTTGACAGGAGGCGCGGGGCGACGTAGTTGCCGGTGGGGGGGAGGGGGAAGAAGGAGGCGTTGGGCGGAGTCTCGTCCTTGGCTCCGGCGGCAATGGCGTCAGCGACTTGCTTCTGGATATTGGCCTTTGCCTGGGCCGAAACGACGGGTCCGATCTGGGTGGCCTCGTCGTTGGGGTCGCCGAGCTTGTACGTTGCCAGGACGGCGCGGGCAGCGGCGATGAAGGCGTCGTGGATGTCGGTGTGCACGTAGACGCGCTCGATGGCGCAGCAACTCTGGCCCGAGTTGAAGATGGCGCCGTCGACGATCTCTTCGGCCGCCCAGGCCACGTCGATGTCTGGGCGCAGGTAGGCCGGGTCCTTGCCACCGAGTTCGAGGCCGATGGTGAGGTCGATGCGCGCCGAGGCGATCTGCTGGACGGCCAGGCCCCCGGCTGTGCTGCCCGTGAAGGAGACGTGGTTGATGTTGGGCGACAGGATGAGCGGCTTCAGGTCGTCTGGGCGGCCGCAGTGGACGTACTGGATCACGTTCTCGGGCAGGCCGGCCTGCTCAAAGATGGATTTCATGTGCTCGGCCACCGTTGGTGTTTGTGGCGAAGGCTTAAGGACAAGCGCATTGCCGGCCAGGAGAGCGGGGATAAGCGTGTTGACCAGGATCAAGTAAGGGTAGTTCCAGGCGAAGATGACGAGCACAACGCCCACTGGCCGCCGCTGGATGTACCGTCTAAAGCCTGGTTCGTCTTCCCCAGGGGTGTCGGCAAGGGCGGTGGAAGAGATCGAAAGCATATACTTGGCGCGTTTGATGGCAGTTGCCAGCTCGCTGGCGACATAGCGGCGCGGACGGCCCATCTGCGCAGTCAACTCCGCGCCGAGTTCGGCAGATTTGGACTCAATAAGGTCGAGGGCGCGGCGCACAATGTTTTGCCGGGATTCCAGGGTGGCGTGACTGCTTTGGAATGATTTGAAGGCGGCGCTGGCAGTGGCACCGACGGCCAGCAAGGCCGAAGGAGAGAGACCATGGCGGATCAGAATGGGTTTGTTCGTCGAGGGAGATATCGTTGTGATGGTCTCTGCCGCCATACTGTGTCGACTAAGGGATTTTTTTATCTGATGGCACTCTCCTATAACGCCAGCAAATAGGAATAATTGAGAGTGGCAGTAATATGGTACGTTGATGCACGGACTAATTTTGTACGCTAAAAAGTTGCACTAAACGTTGTCTTACCGACTATCAGCAGCAAGGCTAATATTAACGCTAAACAATCATAAGGGTTAGGGTGGCAAGTGCTCGTACCATGATCCTCCTAGGATCTTAGTACGTGGAGACTGGCAACTTTAAATTGCTAGCGTACCAAAAGTAATCCATGTACCATAATACCATAGAGTACCCTATCGAGGTCGATGACGTATGGGGCTTTTTGAAAAGTCCTGGTATGATACTGTTACAAGCCCTCACGCCACTTCAGGTCCCCGTACGGCAGCAAAGCGTATGCCGGGACCTTGTCAATGGGCACCTTGACAGGGTCTCTGCCAAAAGGAACCCTACTCCTTGCAACATCACCCAAAATGAGTGGAACGACTTCCACCTTCTCTGCATCAGGGCTGGGAGAATAGTCGATCTGCCATGTACTCAAGCGACTTTCATGCGCGTGATCAAGATCGCCTTGAGCAAGGTGGGTTGCTGGTGAATCGGCCCCGAAGGTATCGCGAGCGAGGGTTGCTGCCTGGCGATACGATTCCAGCGCGGCGCCAAAGTTCCTTCTGAGGATATGAAGCTTGCCAAAGGCTCGTAAGGCGCCAACCTCCAGAACGGTGAAGCCCGCCACGCGCTTCCGTCTCTCGGCATTCGGAAGGTTGGCTGCGCCGGCCTGGAGGATCTGTATGCGTCTCATTGCATCACTCAGGGACATTTCGGTGCGCACATCAGCGACGCCGGCCCCAAGGTAGATGCTTGCCTCGTCCAGCAGCACATACACAGCCAGCATAGAATTCAGGCCGTGCTGGTTTTCCCACCTCTCCCTGAGCCAGGCAAGCACATCGAGGGCCTCATCTATCAGGCCCATATGTGCAAATGCACGCCCGCAAATGAAGAAGGACTCGCATGTTTGATGGTGAGAGTCTCCGAAGGTGGTCAGGCTAAGCTGATGGAGTAGGCTCTGCACAGCTTCTTGTAGTGGCGCTTTCATCTCAGATGGGAATTTGCACGTGAGCAGTTGGGTGTATGGATGCTCACTTCCAAGGGTTTTGCGTGCTATGGGGGCGATTGCCTGGGTAAAGTGTCGGTTAACCTGACCGAAGACCGAGGGGGAAGCGTCGAGAGCCATGACGACGAGGACGTTGTAGAGAGCTGGATGTTCGGAGAGGAAAAGGTCTTCCATGATACTGAGGTTGCGTTGGATGATCGTGTTGGCCACGCCAGGCCGGCCGGCTTCAATCAGGGCAGCAACGGTGAGGGAGGAGTCGTACAAGGGGCCGACGCGGCCGTCAATGTCCAAGACTCGGCTGTTTCGAGAGATCATAGGCCCCCACTTGTTCTCGAATCGCGAGGTATAGAAAGCGGTAGTGCGGAGGAGGACCTCCTCGAAATTTCGCTGTATCGAGCAAAGCACAAGGGGCGGCGACGGCGCCACCACCAGCCGTCTACGGGGATGCAAGCCAAGCGCCTTCCTCTCCCTCTGGGTGCGTCGCTCCCGTGCACACGAGACAAGGTCAAGCACGGAAGGCAGCCGGAGAGGGGCTGAAGCCGGCGGTAGTCGGTGGCGGGATTTCTCTAGGCCATCAACGTTTGACTGGGTTACTGAGCAGGATGCACGATGCGCTGCGGGTCTAGCTCGTTTTGGGCCGTCGAGAGCGCCATCAACGGTTGCTCCTACCTGCATAGCCGGGTACGTCGTCTCGTGCCAAGTGCTAGGAGATGGGCCAGCTGTGGCGAAGGGCAGGACACAGTCTGCATCGAGTACTTGATTGCTCTCACGCTGGCCTTGGCGGCCGAGCTCGACTGACGAGTAATCGGGGTCAGGCCGATCATCTGATCCATTCGGAGAGAGCCTGATCTCTGCAACGAGGGGTTGATGAGCAGCAGAGTGAGGACGGCAATGGCTCCAGTCCCGGCGTGCTGCAGCAAAGACAGGTGTGGGGGGGTTAGAATCAAGAACACGGCACTCGGCTTGGGTTAAGCGAGATGGTGGTGAAGGCGAATTGGATGCTTGGGAATGAGATCGCTGAGATCGCTGAGATCGCTGAGATGGATGAGATCGCTGAGATGGATGAGATCGCTGAGATGGATGAGATCGCTGAGATGGATGAGATCGACGAGATCGACCTGAGGCATCATGAGCCGTGGTCGCCGCCGCCGCCGCCGACTTGGGATCCAATTTAGGGGCCCTGGAGGCATGACTTCGGATTCTGCTAATGTTCTGCTTGCTCCTGGCGTCGCCGACAATGAAGGTAATGTGGCTGTCCTTGGCTTGATTATTCACGGTCTGGGCCATTTGAGCTGGTGTGGCCCGGCGGGTCGGGTGGTTAGAATGCTTGCGACTCGAAGGATTTTTCATGGTTATAAAGTTACCTTAGCATGGGCCGAACGTCGTCCCTTTGCCGCCTTGGCACCATGCTGCAAGAGCCAGCGCCACATGGCCAAGCCAAGTCAGGTGGTGGTGGGATATTGGGAGGAATACTGATTCCTTGGTGTGAGATCTCAATCGGGACACGTCAAACGCCGGGACGGTATTACGAGCACGCCGACAAGGAAGGAGGGGACGGGGCCACCACATGGCGAAAGAGGCAAATGCCTCTCTCGGAGCCGACACTTTCCTCATGCAGCAAAGGGCCAGTTGCAATAAGCGAGCTAATTTGCGAGTTGAATCTGGTACTGCACTCACTGGCCATCACGTTTCAAAGGCAGAACAGGTGGTATGACATTTTGGTTTTCCGCCGTGAGTGCAGCTCGGAAGCGCGTGGGATTGGCCCATCGGGATTGGCCGATCGGAATTGGCCGCCCGACGGTGTTACCACCCGCCTTTAGTCTCGGGTCGTCGCCGTACTCCGCGCGTCAGATTCTACATGCTATGGTGGTGGCCCCTTTCCCCCCCCCCCTGCTTATAATAAAAAGGTCTTGACCAACTCGAGGCAAAGGCCAGCGCAGTCCTTTTGATGGCCAGAGCCCAGAACCCCGACTCGGTCCGGGTCCGGGTCGGGCTCGCGTGGTGGAATCTTTCGGCGGGTTGGCGGGGCGCTCCTCTCCTCAGTTGGCCACTCAGTGGCCATGGCCATCGTCCGGTCTTTCCTCTGGTGGATCGAGCTTGATGAGGGTGTCGATGCGCATGATGGCAACGCTGGCCTCGACCGCGCTCTTGAGCTGCTTGATCTTGCTCATGCTCGGCTCCAAGACGCCCATCTTGACCACATCGGCCAGCTTGCCGTGGGCCAGGTCCAAGCCGTAGTTCTTGTACTGGCGCCTCTTGGCCAGATCCCTCTCCTTTTCATTGGCATTCGCTTCTTGGGCGCGCTGGCTCAGGGCATGCCGTAGACGCAGCTGCGCGAGCAATTCTGATGAGTCGAGCGCGGCATTGACGGCCAGCGTCTTGGGCACGATGAGCAGCGACTGTGAGAACTCGCCGATGGCCAGCTGCTCACGTGACGAGGTGGTCAGGGCAAATTCCTCGAGGAAGATGGACAGCGACGTTTCGACGGCGCCGCCCCCCGGCACCACGCTGCCCGACTCCAGGGTACGCTTGACGGCACTCAGCGAATCGTGCACCGACCTCTCCATCTCGTCGAGCTGGTAGTCATTAGACCCTCGCAGGACGATGGAAGCCGAGGAGAAGGCCTTGGTGCCCTTGACGAGAATGCACTCGTCGTCGGAAATGCGTTCCTGCACGACCTCGTCGGCCAAGCCGAGCGAGGCTGGTTCAAACTTCTCGTCGCCGTTCAGGTCGGACAAGGTGCTGATCAGGGTGGCGCCCGTGGCCTTTGCGATGCGGCGCAAGTCCTCCTTCTTGCACCGCCTGACGCCCATGGCGCCTCGTTCGACGAACAGCTTGAGCACCATGTCGTCGATGCCCTTGGTGGTGAGCACCACGTTGGCGCCGGCCTTGAGGATCATCTCGACGCGCTCCAAGACAATGCCGGCCTCGCGCTCCCTGATTCGCTCCAGCTGCTGCGGATCCTCGACCGTGATCTGCACGCCCAGCTTCATGCGCTCCTTTTGTAGATTCATGTCTAGACAGGCAATGCGCGCGTCTGTGATTCTCGTCTTCATGGCCTGAGACGCGACTGTGCAGTTCAAGGCATAGCCCCTGACGAGCATGGACTCGGTCGCGCTCTTGCCGTGGGCCTTGAGGATGTTGACCGCCTTGACCGGGTACTTGACTTCGTTGTTGCGCTGCGGGTTGACCGATTTGACCGCCAGCATGGCGTCGACGACCATGTTGGCAAAGAAGTCCGAGTCTGAGCCGATGATCTTGCTGGACATGGACGTTTTGGCCACGTTGACCAGGCTGTTGCGGCCCAACGAGTCGACGGGGATGCTGACGTGCTCCTGCAGGTACTTGACGGCCTCGCGCAGGGCGCGACGGTAGCCGGTGATGATGACGGTCGGGTGTATTCGGTTGCTCATCAGCTCGTTTGCTCGACGCAGAAGTTCGGCGGCAATCAGGACCACGGACGTGGTGCCGTCGCCGACCTCCTTGTCCTGCTGCTGTGCCAGGTCGACGAGGATCTTGGCTGCCGGGTGTTCGACGTCGAGCAGGCTCAGGATGGTGGCGCCATCATTGGTCATGGTGACGTCGCCGAGATCGTCGACCATCATCTTGTCCAGTCCTGACGGGCCAAACGAGCTCTTGACAATGTTGGCCACCGACTGCGCGGCCAGAACATTTTGATTGCGGACGTCGGCGCCGCTGACCTTGGTGCCGCCGAGGAAGAGCGTGCCGGCATTTCGCGGCGTGTCGAAGATGCTGGCCATGGCGAGCGCGGTGGACAGGACTCAGGAAGGGTGATGGAGAGGCGCAGGCGGAGCCGGAGGCGGAGGCAGAGGCGGCGGCTGCGGCTGCGGCGGCGGCGGCGGCGGCGGCGGAGGCGAGCGCGGTGGACAGGACTCGCTGGGTATCAGAAAGGGTGATCGAGACGCGGAAGCGGAGGCGGCGGCTGCGGCGGCGGCGGAGGCGAGCGCAGGGTGCCGCACGCACACACACACACCCCAGAGCGACGGCTGCGGGAGCGCCAAGACTGCCAAGAGGTGCAAATTTATAGGGTTAGCAACCCTGCCAAGACGCACACCAGCGGGGGTGCCCCGCCATTGATAATTCTTCATTCTTCACTATTCTATGAATTCTAATAATTCTTATCGATCAGTCGACCGGCAAGTCACGTGCTCTGTTCTGGGCTGAAAGATTGCGAGGCTGCCGCCCGTCGGGATCGACCATTGGCGGCGTTGTAGGCGGCGTGGTGGGCGGCGTGGTAGGCGGTGTCTTAGGCAGCTTCTTAGGCACTCTTTGCCCGCACTTGGCCGGCGTACTGGTATTACAGTACATATATTAAATACATCCATCCACTCCGCCCCGCGCCCTCACCCTTCCCCGGTGCTCTGTAGACCACGCGCACAGCTCGTCGTACGCACACACACACAGCTCGTCGTACACACACACACACACACAGCTCGTCGTACGCACGCACACACAGCTCGTCATACGCACACACGCAAGTCGCTATCTCTCGTGCATAGTTGACTGTCTGGCGGCCTGCTGCTGGGCGCCTCGAATTCTGCTAGAGCACCATGTCGCACGCCCGCAACCCCTCCAAGACCGACATGCCCATCCGGGAGGCCGCGGTGGCCGTGGCCCCGGCCGAGACGGCGCCAGCCAACGACGAGGCCGCGGTGGCCACGAAGACGGACAAAAAGGCGGAGAAGAAGGCCAAAGCAGACAAGTCGGCGGCCAAGCAGGCGGCCAAGCAGGAGCCAAAGGCCGGCACAGGCGGCACAGGCGGCGCAGGCGGCGCCGGCGGCGCCGGTGGCAGGAAGAAGAAGACAGAGGGCGCCGCTCTCATCGGCATCGACGTGTCCAAAGAGGCCGACTTCTCAGAATGGTACCAGCAGGTGCTGACCAAGGGCGACATGCTCGACTACTACGACATCTCGGGCTGCTACATCCTCAAGCCGGCGTCGCAGTTCATCTGGGACGAAGTGCGGGCCTGGTTCGACGCCAAAATCAAGCTGCTGGGCGTCAAGAACTGCTCCTTCCCGCTCTTCGTGTCGGAGGACGTGCTCAACAAGGAGAAGGCCCACATCGACGGCTTTGCCGCCGAGGTGGCCTGGGTCACACACGGCGGCAGCACCAAGCTCGACAAGAAGATTGCCATCCGGCCAACCTCGGAGACGGTCATGTACCCCTACTATGCCAAGTGGATCCAGTCCTACCGCGATCTGCCGCTCAAGCTGAACCAGTGGAATTCGGTCGTGCGGTGGGAGTTCAAGCATCCCCAGCCCTTCCTCCGCACGCGGGAGTTCCACTGGCAAGAGGGCCACACGGCCCATCTCCGACAGGCCGAGGCCGACACCGAGGTTCTGGACATTCTCGACTTGTATGCCGCGGTGTATGAGGACCTGTTGGCCGTGCCCGTCATCAAGGGCCGCAAGACGGACAAGGAGCGCTTTGCCGGCGGCGACTACACCACCACCGTCGAGGGCTATATCCCGGCCACGGGGCGCGGCATCCAGGGCGGCACGTCGCACTCGCTCGGCCAGAACTTCAGCAAGATGTTCGGCATCACGGTCCAGGACCCGAACGCCAAGACGGACGAGGCCAAGAAGGAGCCCCTCTTCGTGTGGCAGAATTCATGGGGTCTGTCGACGCGGGTGATTGGTGTCATGGTGATGATCCACGGCGACGACCGAGGCCTGGTGGTGCCGCCTCGCGTGGTCGAGACCCAGGTTGCCATTGTGCCCGTCGGCATCACGGCAAAGACGACGGAGGAGGAGCGGCGGGCGCTGTACGCCGAGATTGAAGGCTTGGTCGGCGTGCTCAAGGACGCGGGCGTGCGCGTGCAGGCCGACTTCCGCGACGGATACTCGCCTGGCTGGAAGTTCAATGATTGGGAGCTCAAGGGCACTCCTCTGCGACTGGAATTCGGGCCGGGCGAGAGCAAAGGCGGCTATGTGTCGACCTCACGCCGAGATGTGCCCAAGGGCGCGAGCAAGGGACAGATTGCCGTCGCCGACCTCGCCACTGCCGTTCCGCAGCTGCTTGCCACCATTCAGAAGGACATGTACGACCGCGCCGACGCCAAGTACAAGGCCCACGTCAAGCAGCTGACCAACTGGGACGACTTTGCGCCCGCGCTCAACGACAAGAACGTCTGCCTGATCCCACACTGCCTGACGGAGGAGTGCGAGGACCAGGTGAAGGAGCAGAGTGCGCGCAAGGCCGAGGAGCAATCGGGCGTGCCGCAGGACGATCGGGCGCCGTCCATGGGTGCAAAGAGCTTGTGCATTCCATTTGACCAGCCGGGCGGGATTGAGAAGGGCGTGACCAAGTGCACCAATCCCAAATGTAGCCGCACTGCTGAGGCATGGTGTCTGTTTGGCAGGTCGTACTAGCCCCAGCCAGAGCCTGCTACGGCATAGGCATGTGCCACTATGTGGAGATATATGCACACACACACACACACACACGAAGACACGGCTACAATGACGAGACAGTGACGATGACCATAAAATCGTGTATTGAGCCAACGCCAGCCCTTGCGATCACGAGACCAAGCACAGACAAGCGCCGAAGCCATCACACAAACACGTCAACCAAAAAAAAAAAGCATCAAGCAGACAGCAGTTGTACGAGATTGCAAGCATCACACCCATGCGCAAATGAGAAAGCAGATGCTTATAGACTTTCCACACTTCCCGCACTTCCCACACCCTTCCTGGCGAATGGCGACCGTCTTGGACAAGCGGCTTCTTGGCAGTGCCCGCCCGGGCGGCAATTAGCCTATCGGTGTGCTCTGACTGGCGGGCTCGCACCACAGTCTCTGGGGCATGTCCAATGGAGCGGACGAGCAGGGGCGCGGCCGACAGACGATAAGCATCAGTGCGCATTTCCCCCATTCACAACAACCACTGCTCTGAAGCCCTCTTTCCACGTGCTGCCGTCTCTGGTCTACTAATACCGAGTCACCGAGTCCTAACGCTTTCCAGCCCTTTGCTTCACCCCCTTTGACGCTTTGTCTGACCAGCTTTCATTTATTTTTTGCGCCCCTCTGCCGGTGTTGTTCGAGCCAGCCATCTTGGCACCGTGCCGGCCCTGCAAGGCTTTTACGTCATGCAAACGCCATACGTGCAAACAAATTAATAATATTTGGGGCCGGTGTGCAAATGAAATGGGCCGGCACCACCATCATCACCACCACCACATTCGCCTCCCTGAACACCTCTACCTCTCGCCTCCTCCGTCTGCTGCTGCTGCTGCTGCTGCTGCTGCTACTGCTGCCGCTGCCGCTGCTGCTGCTGCTGCTGCTGCTGCCGCTGCTGCTCCCGCCTCGCGTTCCAAGTCCCTTGCTGCTTCTTTTCTCGCCGTGCCTTCCGTCGCCCATCCCTATTATATCTCCCTCAGCTTGCTCCAGGAGACGTCGGACAGTGCGCGCGCCGTGGGCAACAAAATCCCCGGCTTTAAGACTTCGGCCGGTAAGCGTTGTTGATTGATGAGCAGGCGAGGGGCGCCGGGTGAAAGTTGCTTGTTTGGAAAAAGCCGGCCAGCGCGCTGATCGACCACCCGTGTTTTTAGCCTTCCTGACTAGTCTGCGTGCCAATCTGGCAATTGAGATTGACCTCGACTCCGCGCCCTCGTCCCAGGTCAACACGCCCGACTCGCTCCGGCCGGTGAACCTGGCGTCCTCGACGGGCTCGCTGCCGCCGCCCTCGCCGCTCGCGTGCCACGACAGCGACATGTCGGCGCGGCCCAGCACCGACGAGCTCGCAGCCGTGCCCGCCTTGAACCCGCTCGACGTCATCCCGCCTCTCGTGACCAAGGCCGTCGTTAGCGAAGATGACAAGGTCGACGCCCTCAAACTCGTGGCCGATTCGGTCGCGCAGCAACGGCAGTACGGCTCGCGCGCCATGATCCTCCACCCCGTCACTGCCGGCTTTGCCGTTGCCGTGCTGGCCCTGGCCTACAGCCTGCTGCACAAAGGCAAGCGGTCCGACTGGGCCCTGGTCGGCACCACGCTGGCCGGCGCGCTAATGGCCTTTCTGGTCGCAGTCCGCTACTTCACGCGTGTGTACATTGAAGAGGCCGAGCGCGTGGGCACGTGGAGCTGGCTGGACGAGGGCCGCAGCGCCGACCAAGGCGACTTTGTCGGCAAAGAAGACGAAGTCCTGCTGACTCGCTACGGCCAGGAGGCAGTCGGTGCGCTGGTCATGCGCGGCGTGCGCCTCGCCTCTGGCTCTGCCACCACGGTGACGAAACGGTCAAACTCGAAAAAATCCCGCCGCCAGAACGGGGCGGTGCACGGCACGCGCAACGCGCCCGTTACCGCTCTGATCCGTGGCTTCGCAACCACCAATCGATACCGCCGCAAGGGCATCGGGACCGAACTCCTTGAAGAAGCCATCAACGTATGCCGGGCCAAGGGCTGGCAGGGCCCTGAGTTCGCTGCAGACCACGCCAACAGTGCACGATTGCTGCCGCTGCGCACGTACGACGGGCCCTTTGAACAGCGAGACCGCGACGCGAGGAGGCTGCTCGAGAGGGTCAAAGCCGAGGTGTCCAGTAGTGGCCGGAGTAATGGTTTTGGGAAGCAGAAGAGGTGAATTTTGAGTTTAATTTTTCTTTCTTTGTTTCAATTGTGCTGCTACCGCCTGCCGCCCAGAGGAAGGAGCGGCGGGGCGGGGAGGAACGACTCTGACGACAACAACAATCTTCCTTCTTTTCATACTCCTCTTGCTCCTGCTGCTGCTGTTATTGTTTCAGTTGCTCTTATGATACCCAGTCTCGACTCAATCGGATTATATCGGATTATATCGGATTATATCGGAATACAACACAGGAGTTTGTTCATTTGCTTTTTCAGGATCAACGACGATATATCTTCACAGCAGCTTGGCGGCACTTGAGCGTGCAGATAGACTACAGCAAAGACTGAAAGATACAACAACCAATACAAAGTCATAATGATAACATCCAGGACAAAGCCATAATAACAGCATCCAATGCAAAGTCATAACGATAGCATCCAATACAAAGCCATAATGACAGCATCCAATGCAAAGTCGTAACGATAGCATCCAATACAAAGCCATAATGACAGCATCCAATACAAAGTCATAATAACAGCATCCAATGCAAAGTCATAACGATAGCATCCAATACAAAGTCATAATGATAACATCCAATCACCTCCCGGTGTAGGATGTAGTAGTGTTGGTGCCTTTGTTTGAGTTATTCGGTGGTTGTACAGAAGGGGGTATTATGAATGATAACTAGCTAGCCAGTTTCTTCCCCCCCCCAAAAAAAATTCCATCATGATTTATCTCCTCCAAGCGATCGTGAAGCCAACCAGCCAACCAACCAATCATCCAACCTACCTACTTACTCCTACTCTATCTACTGCACCTTCTTTTGCCTCTCGACAAACGCTGGAAAAGTCTAGAGGTTGGGTTGGCTGTATTACAAAAAGTACTCGCCCACAGGCTTCTTGGCCGGCATGCCCCTGGTGCCCTGCGGCGCGGCCTCAAAGACGCGGTAGCGGCGGCCGGGAGCAGCCAGATTCCACAGCACAGAGGGGTGGAGGGGTGCTTGCTGGGAGGCGGGGTCGGAGCCGTCAGAGAGGTCAGCGGGGTGTTGTTGCTGCTGTTGCTGCTGCAGCTGCTGCTGCTGCAGACTCTCGGTGCCGGGCTGGCCGCCGGGCTCGATGGAGCCGCCGACGGGCTCGCGCCGGCCCTGGTCGCCGTTGGCGCGATGGATGCAGCCCGCGGCCGAGCCGTCCTCGCCGAGCTCGAGGATGGCGGCGACGTTGCCGCAGCGGTAGCAGTAGTTCGGCGCCGACCACACGGTCACGATGCTCTTGTCGAACATCTCCTTGTAGCCCTCCATGACTAGCTGGTGGGCGCGCGCGATCATGCTCAGGTCGTTGTTGTGGTTGAAGTGCCGCACAATGTCGCTGCCGAAGAGGAAGCCGGCGCCGCGCGGCGACAGGCCCCAGCTCTCGATTTCGTCGGGGTCCGACCACAGCAGGTCGCACATGGCGCCTTCGTGCGGCACCTCCTGCTTGCGGTCCAGCAGCCGGATGCGGTCGATGGTCTCGATCAGCGGCGAGAGGCCGCCATGGACGCACAGGATGGAGCCGGTGGTGGTGGGTGGCGGCGAGAAGAGCGAGCCCTGTTGCTGCTGCTGCTGTTGGCCGGCCGAGCGGGGCGATTGCACGGGTGACGATGATGAGTCGGGCGCGCCACCCGGGCGGTTGGTGATGGAGTTGCCGTTGGGCGTTTTGCTGCGCATGGCCACGAAGGCCGGCGGCAGCGCGTAGGGCCGACGCAGCGTGCGGCTGAGGATGTCGCCGGCGGCGTCGAGCACCTCGCACTCGATCTCCTCGTCGGCTTGGCTGTCGTCGGCCAAGCATGAGGCCACAGTCGTCGTCGTCGTCGTCATCGTAGTAGTAGTAGTGTCGGCTTGCTGGATCGTGTTGGCCGGCACCTCGGTCGAGGCGCCCAGAATCAGCGCGCCAAGCGCCAGGTAATCGAAGACCTCGCAGCAATAGCGCCACACGTTGGCCGAGCCGTACTTGCGTATGCACTCGTCGTAGAAGCCGTACACTGTCGTGATCTGCCGCGACTCGTGGTTGCCGCGAATCAGCGTGATGCGGTCGGGATAGCGCACCTTGAGGCACAGCAGCAGCAGAAACGACTCGATGCTGTAGAAGCCGCGGTCGACAAAGTCGCCCATGAACAAGTAGTTGGTGTCGGGCACGTCGCCGCCGACGCGGAAGAGCTCCATCAGGTCGTGGAACTGGCCATGGATGTCGCCGCAGATGGTCACGGGCGCGTCGACGGTGACCACGTTGCCCTCTTCGATCAGCAGCTCACGCGCCTTGTAGCACAGTTCGCGCACTTGCGGCTCGGGGATGGGCCGACAGGCGCGCAGCTGCGCGATCGCCCGGTCGAGGTCGCTCATTGTGCGCGAGACGGCGTGCGCCACACGGTGTGTGCCAGACGGCGTGCGCGAGACGGCACGCGCAGGACTACTGCATCGAGCGCACTGGCGGGATCGGGGCGGTGGTTGGGGTCGTGGCCGTGGTGGCGGTGTGGCGGCGGCGGTGCGGTGGAGGATGCGAATTTGACGAGCGGTGGAGGGTGCGAATTCGACGAGCGACGGAGAATGCGAATTCGACGAGCGGTGGAGGATGCGACTTTGCGAAATGCCTGCCGCTGGTGATGCACACCGACCCCCTCCTGGACACTGATTGACGGGCGAGAGCGCCGAGAGATAAGATTAGATATGGCGCTAGCCGCACATGGAACTAGCGTCTGCCAGGTGCCAAGCATTTGCCTCGACCAACCACAGCACCGCAATAGCCTCGACCAACCACAGCGCCGCAATTGCAGCTCAGTGCCACTCGGCAAAAGCTGTGCAGAGCTCGCCAGTGCAGCAACAACCCTCATCCCTCCTCCTCTCCCTCCTCCTCTCCCTCCTCCTCTCCCTCCTCCTCTCCCTCCTCCTCCTCATCTCTGGTGGCGACGACATGCCGCCCCATCTGCATCCGCGGTCGGCGGCCACGTCCACCCTCTTCGCCGGCACGCTCCTCGCCTCCTTCATCGTCGTCGGCATTCCGCACGTCTTCCCCTGTCCCCGGCCCCGGCGGAGTTATGCCGACTCACAGAACATGGCGACGGAGGAAGAAGGAGAGGCAAGCACAAGGGTCAAGCAGACTGGTGCGCACGCCATGCAAGAAGGAGCGACATTAGTAGGCAAGAACGGCAGGGGCGCCTCAGTCGCCGCCTCAGTCGCCATCAATGATGAAGCCGCTCTGTTCCGCCAGCTGCAGCACGAAGCTGCGGTGCTTGACAAGCAAGCCCATGAGTGTCCCATGCCCAAGCCCACTGGCTGGCTGGGGCAGATCTTAGGCTTTGACAAGGACAGCTCCAACAAGAATGGAACGGCCCCTTGACCGATGACCGCTCCGCCCTCTTGGGCCGAGAAGACCCCACGCACAACAGGCTGAGGCGCAACCAAGGCTAGTAAAGCATCGCCAGCGATAGCAGCAATGCGGTTGCCGCGTCTAGGATGACACTCCGGGGCCACATGCCAAATCAAGCTGCAATGACTAAGAGTGGCCGGCCACAAGCTGGCCTGTAAGCTTGCCCGAGGAGCGACGTTTCATGCCTCAAACGGCCTTTCTACACTCTGGCCAACCAGACACGTGTCGTTGTTGACTATTTGCCCAAGCACGCCCAACGCGGCACACTGCCACCAACCCGACACGTATCGCTGTCAATCATTCACCCAACACGGCACACTGCTATCAACACGGCACACTGCTATCAACCCATCAATTGGTTCCTTTGGCATGCCCCAAGACCTCGGGCTCTGTCGAACCATCATAATCCCTTGCAGCCTTGGCAGACTAGAGCAATACCGTGACAATGTCAAGGTGACGACGACGAAATTCAAGACGACGACGACGACTAAAATTCACGGGAGGAGCGGCCGCCAGTCATGCTCTGCAACTAGTCATACGACCAATACCGGCCAGTCATGCTCTGCAACTAGTCATACAACCAATACCGGCCAGTCATGCTCTGCAACCAGTCATACAACCAATACCGGCCAGTCATGCTCTGCAACTAGCCATACAGCCAATACCGGTTATCATCCATCCACGAGAGAATCAGAGCACATTCCCTGGCACACACAACAAAGCCATTCGACAGATCGGGCATACGAGTACGGATTAATAATCATGCTTCTGAACAGGCAGAAACCAACGTACTCCGAACCGGGTAAAAAGGTCGACCCCAGTGCGAGGACCCGCTAGTCTATTTACGGTTAAGACCTGTACAATAGGCAGAACAAAACCGTCCCAGGCTATATATCTTCTTAAGAGAATAGCCAATGCTCACTGACACATTGTACTGATTTGAAAATCTAATCTCGTCACTTGAATCTTCATACCAATTTACACGAATTCTCCTGCATACACGCACTGACAACATGGCCGCCCAAAGCGAACCCGAGATCGTCTTGTACGACTTGGCCAGCACAAAGAACACCTGCTTCTCTCCCGCTGTCTGGCGCATCCGCCTCATGCTCAACTATAAGCAGATTCCGTACCGGACCGTCTTCCTCGAACTTCACGACATTGAGCCTGCATTGAAAGGGCTGTAAGTTTCTTTTGCATTTGCCCCGACATATTACTCTGTATTTCCTTCCCAAGCAAGCGCAAGCAGAAAGAGCCTCGTCCCTAACTCTGCTTCTTTTGTTTAAACTTCTAAACTGTGCTTCTTTTATCTTAATTTTGGAAACTCAGCGGCATAGCGCCCAATCCCGATCCGGCAGCCCGAATCAAATACACCGTGCCCGTGATCCACCACCTCCCTAGCAACACCTATCTCATGGACTCGGTGCCCATCAGCCACTTTCTCCAATCCGCATACCCCTCCCCACCGCTCACGCTCACCTCCGAGCTGGGCCGTACCATCGAGACCAAAGGCCGCGAGACACTCGGCGTGGGGTACCAAACCTCGCTCACGCCGCGCGAGATCCACATCTTCTCGCCCGCTGCCCAGGCCTACTTCCGGCGCTCTCGCGAGGCCTGGCTCGGCCACCCACTGGAGCATCTGCTCAGCGGTGACAAGGAGGAGCAAGTGTGGAAGTCACTCGAGGCCGGCCCCTTGCCTGAGTATGATGAGTTGCTGCGCACGAATGCCGCAGACGGCCCGTTTGTGCTGGGCAAGACGCCCAGCATCACAGATTTCTTCATTGTCGGCTCGCTCGAGATGGCAAGGGCCATTGACGAGCGCGTCTTTGAGAAACTCGTCGCCTATCCTGGTTGCAGGGCCATTTACGATGCTTGTCAGCCGTACATGCAGAAGCGGGATTGACAACTCGGCCAAACCAATGACCCTCACTTTGATCAAGGAATTCATTCATCTACTTGCCAGAATTGATGACATGCTTGTCAGCCGTATATGCAGAAGCGGGATTGAATGGCCGCCACTTTGACTGAGGAATTTATTCATCTTCTTGCCAGAATTGATGACATGCTTGTCAGCAGTATATGCAGAAGCGGGATTGAATGACCGCCACTTTGATCTTCTAAGAACAAAGTAAGAATTAGGGACAATCCATTCATCCACTCGCTCGAATTGATGAGATGCGTATCTACTCAAAACAAGGTCCACTGCCGTGACTGTCTGCTTGCCCGGCTGCCCGCCAACCCGCCTGCATGCCTGCCTGCCTGCTCGGGGGTATCTTGATGCATGGTAAATCCCTAAACATGCAAAACGTCATGCGCTAATCAATACTCCCGCCCTTGGCATAATTAGTCTTGCCTGCCGCGCAACTTCAAGGAAGAGCCGGAGCCGCATTACTCGAGCCCTCACCATAGTCCTCCTCTTCCTGCTCCTCGCTGCTATTCGACGACAGGCGTTGGATGTGTATCGGCTCTTCCTCAAGCTCAGCCAACGTCCAGCCTCCACGCATCGTGGCCGTCTTGCCCGATACTTCACCGTTCGTTGCCGGCCCTGTCTCTTGCGTCCTCATAGGCAACCCACTGTTGACGTTCTCCTGCGAGTACGTCGGCGGAGCGTTCAGGTCGATGCTGCCTATCTGGGCAAGGTGTGTCTGCTCCAGTGGATCACCTTCATATTGATACTCCACCATTTCCGCCCTTCCCCAAGCCCCGTCATTGCGGTCTGCAGAGCCGTAGCCGGGTGGCGATGCTGGCACGTCTTCATACATCGGCGGTTGCTCCTCGTCCCAGGAAATGCCCATACCAGCCCGTTCGGTCACAACAAGGCCAAACTGCATCCTCAGCACACGTGCCGCGCCTGTGGGTGTCACAAGCTGCGAGTGTTTAGTCGGGCAGATCTCCTCCGCCACAATGAGCTCGATGACCATGTTGTGCCAGACAGCCATGCCCGTCGGCGAGTCAACGTCACACACCGCCTTATGCGACGGCTTCGTGGCCACGCTGGCCTCGAATTCGCAGTAAATCTCGCCGCCCGCAGTGTCAAAGTCCGATTTCCAGCCGCTCTTGAGGTCTTCATTACCCAAAGTCCGCGTCTCATTGTACAGGATGGCTTTTCCTTCCGCAACCTTGTGGACGTGATTTGGGCAAGGAGTTGACACGATCTTACTGTACTCCTCGATCCGCCAGCTCAGCTTGCGCATTCGCCATCGGGTATGGGAGCTCTCGCGGTTGTCAATCACGCCCGACAAGGTCAGCTCAACCGGGAACTTGCCGATTGGGTGGATCACAGGTGGCAGCTGCACACGGCTCGTGAGATTGGTGGGCGGAAAGATGCGTATCGAATATTTTGGCGAACCTTCTGGCAGTGCTCTTCGGAGCGTGATCGGCTCAATGTGCGTTACGCTCTCACCTGTCGAGGTCGTGGCTTCGACCACGAGCTCGTACGAGATGCTTCCAAGTGGGCAGTCTGTTGTTGCCGGGAGATGGCCTTCGAAGTGGAAGGAAAAGGGGACCTGGTTGTCCTTGTTCACGTCGTAGCTAGTCGGCTTGGTGATGATTTCGGCCTTCTTCAGCTCCTCGTACACCGCCCCACAGGCCAGGCAGTCCTTGCCGATCGGTCTCTTCGTCCTCCGAACGACGCGGAGCATAGCAGTCCAGTTGGTCAAAGTCACCACGCCCGAAGGATCGTCGACATGCAATTTGATCCTTTCGGACATCAGAGCTCCGGATGAATTCTGCGCATTGAGCAGCATCACCAGCGGCGGCGACTCCCAGATGATCTCAAAGTGGACCGGCTTAGCGAGAGGTATCTTAACAGACTTGGTGGTATTGCGATCTTTGGCTTTCGCATCATGCTTGACAATCGACTTTCGTTTCTCATCGCGACCATCCCCGCCATCTTCTAGCTTCTTGGCCTTCCCCCGGTGGAGAATGCCGTCCATTGAAAATGAGCCACGCAAGGGCACGGGACGAGACTGTTGTGTTTCGATGTGAGCGGCTGTCAATTTCCTCTGTAGCGCATTGACTACCTCATCGACGGCATTTGATGGGGTGATTCGGGGGGAAATAGAAGGTCGGTGAGGGAAGGAAGATCTACGTGACGTCGCCCGACTCATAAGGTCCGTTCTTGCGGATTCTGGGGAATTGGTGCTGTGGCGAACCTAACTTGATTGGGTCGCTGGGCAGAAAACTAGGCAGAGGCGTTCGGCTCTCCCTTGATTTAGGCTTCCAAATGGAGATCGACGCGTCGATATTCACACAGGAGCTGAGGACTTGGAGATGGAAGTGTTGGAGGACAACAGATGGAAGTATTGGAGGACAACAGATGGACGTACTGGAGGACAACAGATGGAAGTACTGGAGGACAACAGAAACAACAGCACAGAGAGAGAGAGAGAGAGTAGATGTTGATTTGATTGTGAAGCAGCGGTAAATGACGTTATATCTTCACTTTGCTTCGCAATTACAGCCGTGCTCTCTGGTGCAGGGCTTCAAAAGGTGTGACGAGCTATATGAGCAGGATGGCAGTTTGGCAGCTTGGTCAAACTGGAATAATACCCGAAATTCGTAGTCTCTGTGCAGACTATAAGGTAATGGAAACTGGGGCGCGTGCCTTGAAAGCATTTAAATGACTCGATGATGCGGACAGTAGCCGTGTGTCCAGCTGATCCACGCAATCCACGCGATCCAAGCGATCCACGCGCTCCGCGGAGAGAGAGGCCCCAGATCTTAGTGTATAAAGGCTGGCGCCATAACCCCGCAGTGCCTTCTTTCGCTAATCCCTGTCCAGGCACCAACAATCCAGACCCATTTGCCTCACCACCTTTCCAACAGCATATTCTATTTCCCGGCCCAGCCCTGTCATTCCGTAGACACCATGGTGTCCAGGCCTCAGTTTGGCCGCCTTCACGACTTTCTCCGAGGCTTGCGCGGGCAACTCGGAGTTTAGCGTCGCATTACCACAATGCTACAATGGAAAATTTTTCTAGCACGTGCTGAGACCGCCTTCTCACCATGGCCAGATCGAATAATCATTACTCGATGATATCCACGCTTGTTCGCCTGCTTTGGTAATATATTTTCCCCTGGCGTGGGTGGAGACAGGCATTGCGCAGAAAGGCCGTACGCGGCATCGCACAAGTCCCGTCGGGGCCGGCCGCCTCTACTTGATTCCGGCCATCAGAGCCTTGCTGGCCCACCTCGGGGCCCAACGAGTCAAGGCATGTTCATCAACAGCACTAGCACAGCGGTGTAGATTGGGGCCCAACGAGTCAAGGTATGATTGATCAACAGCAGTAGCACAAGATGCATCAGCAGCAGTAGCACAAGATGCATCAGCAGCAGTAGCACAAGATTCATCAGCAGCAGTAGCACAAGATTCATCAACAGCAGTAGCACAAGATTCATCAACAGCAGTAGCACAAGATTCATCAAACAGCAGTAGCACAACGGTGAAGATTGGGATTGCGATCACTCTTGTCCTGAACCTGACAAAATTCATTTCGAAAAAACGAGTCACTGGGCAAGCTACCTCATAGACTCGCCCAGACATGCAGATTATATTGAAGGTTAGAGACTATATTGAAGGTTAGAGCGAACACAAATCGTCTCATCTGGTCGTAGGAGTCCTGGAGCATGAAGACATGGTCTTCATCATTGCTCGGGTAGGCCACTGATCTCGGAGATTGCGACGCCTGATGTCATTGCTGTGGTAGCTGCGGTGGCCTGGTGCAAGTTGTCCGGGCGTGTTGTGTCGAATGAGTTGGCGCCGCTTGTAGCATAGGCGCCTGGAGTAGTCATCCGTGCAAGGCCAGTATTGACAGTGAGAACACGCTGGTGTTGTTTCAACGAAGAGATGATTTGGGCAACAGAGGCGACGGTGTTGCGTAGCATTGTGAGATCTCTTGAGGTCAGAATGTATGATGCTTTTGATTGAAGCAATATCTGGGTCTGTTAGGACTTCTAAGTCAATTAATTCTGGATCGCCACCAATCGCATGTTGATATCCCGTGACAACAGGCGTGGAAGAAGCCCGCAGCAGAGAGCCTTGTTCTCCATCCAGCCAAAGAAGACACGGATAGTGATGGAAAATCAATGAATGGACTGTCCGGCAGTCGTAACTACTGCCCCAGTCAGTGGACAAATATTATTATAATAACAACGGGCGAGAGAGCGCGGCACGACGGTCTCGATGCCTAACTTGGGCCGTGCAGCTACTTAATTAACTATTCTGGAACTCGACCAAACAAGCCACGTTGGCTAACTAGTTAGTCTCTGCCGTTGGTAATAACGAATTTCCTCCAAAGCTGAAATACCACAGACGCCCAGAGCTCGGTTCTCGGACAAGTCCAGCGGCATCGCATGGCTGTAGTTTGCCCTCGATGCTCGACAACAACCAAGGTATAGTGGTGTTCTCGGGAGGAAGCGCGGCCAACAATCTGGTTGATGTATTCGAGGCAGTGAGGGAGAGCAAGGACTGCCCGTTGAGCTACATCATACCCATCAGCGACAATGGAGGATCGTCTTCAGAGATTGTCAGAGTCTTCGGCGGCCCTGGCATCGGCGACGTCCGTTCCCGACTGGTCCGTCTGATCCCTTCTTGCCCACCGTCGGCTGAACGAGATGCAATCTCAAGCCTGTTTAATCGCCGATTGTCTGACACGGCGCCAACGGCGGCGGCAGCAGAATGGCAGGACATTGTGGAAGGCACTTCTGAATACTGGCGGGGGATCCCATCGGCCAAAAAGGAGCTGATCCGGTCCTTCTTCAACTTCCTCAATCTCGAAATCCTCAAGAGGTCGCGCCCACCCACGTCCACCTTCGACTTCACCTCGGCCAGTCTGGGCAATCTGTTTTTGACAGGCGCCCGGCTCTTCAGTGGCTCATTTGAATCCGCCATATATCTGCTTAGCAGTCTTTGCCAGATCCCAGATGGGCAAGTGAGGGTGATCCCCAACATCAACTCCAATTTCCAGCACCACATCGCCGCGGGCCTGGCAAACGGCGACATCATTGTTGGACAGAACAACATCTCACACCCTTCTGCTGCCACTTCCATCGACCTTCCGGCAGATGCTTCAGCCACCGCTAATGGGGCTCGATCACGCTACAGCCTGGACGCATCTCAGGGATATGGATATGTGGAAGACTCGTACATGCCCGGGACTTTGGCAACACTGCGTCAGAGGAATATCCACTTTTCCAAGGATCAAGACGAAGATCTACCCGCCCGCATAGAGCGTATATGGTACATTAATCCGTTTGGCCAAGAAATGCTCCCGCCGGCAAACCCACGCTCCATCTCGGCCGTCAAGCACGCTCAAGCCATCATCTTCTCCATTGGTTCGTTGTACACGTCCATAGTCCCGTCCATAGTCCTCCACGGCGTGGGCGAGGCTATCAGACAGACCAAAGCTCGTCATAAGATCCTGATCCTCAACGGCTCGCTCGACAGGGAGGCTGGTCCCAGTTCGACACCATTCACAGCCTTTGACTTTGTTGCAGCCATCGCTCGAGCAGGCGAACAGTCTCGTGGAATGCCCTGGCCTCCCACATCTGACGCTCCAATCAGACCGACCACGTTGCAGGGTCCGAGCACGCCAATTATCTTCCAAGACGGCCTCATTGTGCCGCACGATGACGAGGCCCAGTCAGTATATCGAGAATACGTGACCCACATCATTCACCTGTCGGGTGAAGGGACGCCGGTGGTTGATCAACAGCGCCTTGCAACTATCGGTATCGACTGCTTGAAGCTGTATGGACGCAAGAATGCCAAGGGCAAGGGCATGTCCTACGACGGACAGGCCCTTATTGGCGCCATCCAAGCTATCCTCGGCAAGAAGGGAGAAGCCATGTCGACAAGTCGAAGCAGGAGAAACACCTTCGATACGTGACCATCTCACAGACGCGTCTGCCGGCTCTTCCACCACGCCACAAAGGGCAGCTTCCACTCGGGAGCGTGAAGTTTCGGGCTGAAAATATCGAAATCGAGTTTCTGCAAGCGGTCCAGCCAGAGCTGGGTGCTGATAGACGGGCCCATCAACACACCGTAGCTGCGCTTGTACTCCTCCGACGCTCCAGCCTCGTCCCATTCGACCTGGTCGTCGTATTGATGCTCCTGCTCGCCTATGTACTCATATTCATGACCGGGAGCCTTGTTGTGGCGAACATTCTTCAGCATTGTCCTAGCCGTGATCAGATGATCCGAGGCCCGCGTGGCGACACTAAAGACAGCATCCTGGAGACCATCGGCTTTACCACCTTGCCGGAAGACGGTCTCTTCGCGCAGGCCTGATTGAGACATGACATCTAGAGGAAGTGTGATTACGCCGCGCCTCTCTCGTGAAGGCAAGCCCAAGCCAGCCGGGTTATTAGAGTGATGATTCGGGGGCCCAGGAAATGCCAAGAGCGGGACGCCGCGAAGCACTGCGGCTATCCCTGCCGCCTTTCCGATATGCGATGCGAGATGGTCCATGGTCACAGAGTGTACTGGTAGGGCAGACAGGGTCAGATACAGCAGTGTCGAATACGTGGCCTCGGCATAAGACTCCAGCTCCGCCACGCTCCCAAAGCCTGGGTGGCTGAGCTTCTGATCGCGGGCGTCAATGACGCGTTTGAACCAGGTCTTGCTCAGCTTGAAGCCTTGGCGCATATACGAGGCAAGCAGCAAGGCAACCGGCTCTTCCGGTGGTCTCAGATCGAATGCAGCGTCGATGAACTGGCGCCAGGCTTGCATCCGCATGGAGCCGATGGCGGGATTCGACACCACGTCGGGAATGCGCGCCAGCTCGATGTTGAAAGCTCGAATGGCCATGTAGGCAGGCATCACATGTGGCTGGATGAAGTGAGCCAGAGTATAAGAGGGCGAGTCATACTTCCTAGGTGTATTTGATTAGACAGGGCATTGCCAAGAGCTAGACACACAATACCGGACCAGGCTCGAGCAGTACGCCATCGCCCCCTTGATATCGCTCGAGTTTGGATCCAGTGAGACAGCCTGCCTTGTCTGCGTCGTTGAAAACGACCGTCGGGCCATGGCAAAGAAGGCCCGGGCCTGTACTGGCGTCCTCATCCTGCCCATAACCCGAAATTGCAGTGCTCGGCCACGGTCATCAAATCTTGCCGGAAGTCATCACTTTGCGATTCCTGCAGATGCCCTTGCTACTACAACCAGCCTCACTGTGCAGCCTCGGAGCTTGCCTGATGGATACCCCGCCGATTGTCCATAGTATGAATGTGTGAGAGAGCATGTTGTCGATCCCTCCAGAGCCGCCACGCGACCACGTCCACGTGGTCACGTGACCACGCACCCACTGTGAGTTACTAATCAACGCGAGGCCTGGCACCGCGTCGTGTGCCCCCCATACGCCGCCCTCCACCCATTTGGGCTGCTCGACGCCGTACCACACAGTTCGGGTCATGGACGTGGAGCACCGACGGCCCGCGAAGAAGAGACGCTTCTTTGTCGACGAACCCGACGACGACGCCACCGGCCCATCCGCCTCGTTGTCGTCGTCGTCGTTGTCGTCGTCGTCGTCGTCGTCGCCGCACTACTCGACGATCAGTCGACCGACATCCGCCACCTCGGCCTCGCCCGAGCAGGAGCACACATCGGGTCTGGTTCAGCCAAGAGCAAGAGGAAGCGGCGATGTGGTGGTGGCATTTGACGTCGACACGCTAAAGGCCTTTGTCGGCGACGATGTGTCTCTGGAAACGGCTCAGCGACTGTCTGACGCCGCCAATGGGAATCTGGAGCGGGCAATCAACATGTACTTTGATGGCTCCTGGAAGACGTCAGTGCCATCGAGACGACTCTCTGCCGCCAATGCACTGCCTAGCAAGCCGGTTGCCGACCTCGCACGGCCGCCTCTACAGCAAAAACTCCTCGGAGCTTGTGAGAGGAAGCAGAGCCTGCTGAAATGCATGCCAAATGATAGGTACGTGGGCTGTTTTGGTGTAGCTGGCTGGACAACGAAGAGCGGTACCAACATCCTCACGCATGGAGAGGCAGTCCGGATCGAGCGGTCCAAGATTGCTCCCAAGACGAAGGTGGGCAGAGGCGGCAAGATCATGCCGGTGGTGGGCAGAAACCAGAAGCAAGACGTTGTCACCAGATTTACGAATCTCCGCGGCGAGGAGTTGGGCCGTCTACCCGGGGAAACGGCGAGATGGGTGTCGACGCTGCTGGATCAGAAGATCTGTCGTTTTGAGGCAACCTGCGTCTATGCGCCCGAGTGTGTGCGCACAAATGAGACTGTGTACCTGCAGCTGCGGGCGTATATGCTCAGGACGGCATTTGAGGCCCATGCCTTTGTCAGGCCCGAGGACGGCAACCGTGCAATCAGCATCTTTGGAGAGAAAGAGAGTCTGGAGGAAAAAGATCTGAGGCTGCGGCAGGTTGCCTTGGTCAAGCTCTTTGATGAAGTCAATCTGCATCCAACTACAGCCAACGCAACGACGGCCAAGCACAAGAAGCAAGGTCTGCTCAGAGCGGCTGAAATGGCCGAGCAATACGACAAGGACAAGGCTTCGTCAGAGGAGGAAGATGATGGTATGGAACTTGAAGAAGATCAACTGGACGCTCTCTACCAGAAAGCTCAATCATTCGACCTCGACACTCCCGAGGCCGAGCCAGCGTCAAGCTTCGTGCTCAAATTGCGAAAGTACCAGAAGCAAGCACTACACTGGATGCTGGCCAAGGAAAAGGACGAGAAAAGCGAGAAGAAGTCGTCGCTGCATCCGCTGTGGGAAGAGTATGGCTGGCCAACCAAAGATGCTGATGATAAGCCACTGCCAGTTGTGGCGGGTCAAGACAAATTCTATGTCAACTTGTACTCGGGCGAAGTCAGCCTCGACTTTCCTGTGCAGGAGCAGAATTGTCTTGGTGGAATCTTGGCTGACGAAATGGGTCTGGGGAAGACGATCGAGGTCTACTCTCTTATCCACACACACCAGTCTGAGATTGCTCAGAAGCGGGCTTCGTCGTCGGTCTTGACTTCGGTGAATGACTTGCCCCGACTGCCACAATCATCAGCCTCTGTCGAGCCCGCACCTTGCACGACTCTGGTCGTTGCACCAATGTCGCTCCTAGCACAATGGGAAAGCGAGGCGGCCAAATCGTCCAAGCCAGGCAGTCTTCGTACTCTTGTGTACTATGGTAACGATAAGTCGGTCAATCTACAGACACTGTGCTCTGCTGCGAATGCCGACCTGGCCCCTCACGTGATCATCACAAGCTACGGCATTGTGCTGTCTGAGTTCAATCAAGTTAGTGCTGCAGGAGGAGAGCGGGGCTCCCATGGAGGCCTGTTTTCCGTCGACTTCTTCCGCATTATCCTCGACGAAGCCCATACCATCAAAAATCGCCAGGCAAAAACGTCCAAAGCATGCTACGAGCTCAAAGGCAAGCACAGATGGGCGTTGACGGGTACCCCGATTGTCAACCGGCTGGAAGACTTGTTCAGCTTGGTGCGCTTCTTGAAGGTGGAGCCATGGAGCAACTTCTCCTTCTGGAAGACGTTCATTACCGTGCCCTTTGAGTCAAGGGAATTTGTCAGGGCGCTGAATGTGGTGCAAACCGTGCTCGAGCCTCTGGTGTTGCGACGGACAAAGGACATGAAGACAGCCGACGGCGAGGCTCTTGTGCCGCTGCCGCCACGCACCATCAGAGTGGAAGAAATCGAGTTGTCCCAGACGGAGCGAGAGGTGTACGATCTGTTCTTCACTCGCGCAAAGAGGGCCTTCAACGAGTCTCTTGCTGCGGGCACGCTGCTCAAGTCTTACACCACCATCTTTGCCCAGATTCTGCGACTGAGGCAGTCGTGCTGCCATCCAGTACTGACACGAAACCAAGACATTGTGGCCGATGAGGAGGATAGGGCAATAGCGGCCGCTGCCGAGCCGAATGGATTTGCCGACGACATGGACCTGCAGGAACTCATTGACCGCTTCACCAGGGACGCAGATGCTGCAGCCAAGGAGAAGGCGGCGGCCACGGCTGAGAAGGACCCGATGAGCACATTCACGACGCATGCGCTGCGCCAGATCCAGACCGAGTCGAGTGGTGAATGTCCAATTTGTGCCGAGGAGCCGATGATAAATCCGGCGGTGACGGCGTGTTGGCACAGTGCCTGTACGGCATGTCTGGAGAATTACATCAAGCATCAGACCGATAGGCATGAGCAGCCCCGTTGCTTCTCGTGTCGCGAGACAATCGACCAACGAGACGTGTTCGAGGTGGTCAAACGCTCGTCACCATCCACTTCATTTGCGAGTCAAGAGGATGAAGACATGTACGGGAGTGCCGAGGTGGCCAAGCTGCCTCGAATTTCGCTCCGACGCCTTCGGCCATACTCACCGTCTGCGGCGACGTCGGCGAAGATAGCTGCCTTGCTCAGCCATCTATCTGCCCTGCCTCGAGGAACCAAGTCGGTTGTCTTCTCACAATTTACCGCCTTTCTCGACCTGATCTCGCCGCAGCTGAAGCGCCATGGGTTTGAACATCTTCGCTTCGATGGCACAATGTCGCAGAAGGTGCGCTCGCAGGTGCTGCGCGCCTTCAATGCCGAGAAGGCGGACGACCCGAAAGCTCCGAAGGTGCTCCTGCTCTCTCTTCGGGCTGGCGGGGTAGGCCTCAACCTGACGGCAGCTAGTCGGTGTTTCATGATGGACCCTTGGTGGTCATTTGCGGTAGAAGCGCAGGCTATTGATCGTGTGCACAGGATGGGCCAGACGCAGAAGGTGGAAGTGGTCAGATTCGTGACCAAAGAAAGCATCGAAGGCAGGATGCTACAAGTCCAGGAGAGGAAGATGGCTGTTGCAGGCACACTTGGTGTTGGACCGACTGGTGGCGGAGAAGGTGACGATGACAAGAAGAGACGGAGGATAGAGGAGCTGGAGATGTTGCTTGGTTGACCGTACCATACCACTACTACTGCTGCTGCCACTGCTGCTACTGCTACTAGTACTAGTACGATCACTGCTGCTACTGCTACTAGTACTAGTACGATCACTGCTGCTACTGCTACTAGTACTAGTACGATCACTGCTGCTACTGCTACTAGTACTAGTATGACCACTGCTGCTACTGCTACTAGTACTAGTATGACCATTGCTGCTACTGCTACTAGTACTAATACTAGTACTACTGCTACCACCACTACTACTACGACTACTACGACTACTACTAGATCTACTTGTACCAGTTGCTCGTACTCTGGCGTAACCTCCAACTGCATATGTGTCGCAAGCTTTTCAATCGATGGTTGTACTGATACGTGCTCGAAGCGCGATTTTAGCAAAGGGGTCGGAGGAGTGCGACTCAGAAAAATTTCCGGAGTGACAGAAGGTTACGTACCATCATTGGTCTGTTTGTTTGCGCTAACCTGAACAGGTCGGCGGTCGCTGTAAGCATTTCTGCTAGCACACACGCTGGCCTTCACCCATTACTCTTTCTATTCAGGACGGGAAACAATAGTCATTGACGGCATTCATCATTTGCAATTGAAGGGCTCAAGTCTTGAGATGCCGTCGTTATCTTTTCTTACATGCCCAGAATCATTTCCCGCCCGCATTGCGACGCGCTGAAGTCCAAACTGTTTCACTGTCAGGTGCCTTCTCCTTGCCATCAACAGCTAATCATCATCTCATACTTGACCATGGCCGTATCAGACCTGGATTCTCTCTGGTCAGAGGCATTCCCTCATACTGCTCGTCCGCAACTATACAGCGGCGACCAGGTTGACGGAGACGGCTTTCGGCCTTTGAGTGAGGCCGAAGCTTTTCTCCCCGAGCCCAGCACGTACTCACATGTCCAACTATTTACGGCAACGTGGAACAACCAAATCGCGCTCAAGGCGGCTCAGGACGAATACATGGCCATCGCGCATGAGATCGACAACATCAAAGGCAAGGTAGGCACGGCCAAGGATCCCCAAGCCTTGGCCGACCCTATTGATTTCGAGGAACGCAAGGAGGCCGCGCTCTACGGCTACAAGTATGAAGTGCCCAAGCCATGCCTTTTCTCCGCCGGCATGATGGGCGGCAAATTGCCGGAAGAGGTGTCTGAGGCGGAAAAACGCGACGTTCGCTTGATGCCGGAACCCTTTAGCCAGGGCGGCTTCATACCCAACGACAGGCAATTCAAAGGTCGGCTTTCCAGGGCCAAGGATAAGCGCAACCCGGACGGATGGAGTCCGATCTATCGCGACGGCAAGGCGCTGATTCCGCGAGCTCAAAAACACCACGACGAGTACACGGGCAAGTATGTCAAGCGAGCCATCGACGACAAGGGATCAGTCATCTACCCCGATTCGGATGGTGAGACCGAGGACTCGATGGCAACTCCGAGCAAGGTGATTAATAAACGTCTTACGCGCACACGCTTTGCCGGCAGGAGAGTGCCGTCTACGAGAGACGCGTCCGAGGCGCGATCGGTGTCGTCTACGCCCAGCCGGAAACGGCCGGCGACACCGGCAATGGACACGAAGGAAGGGTCGCCAGTTTCCAAGCGCGTAAAGGCGGGAGCGGGCGTGCATCTGTCATGGAACTCGGAGCGACCGAAGCATCCAAATCAATACACCAAGGCGAAGGAGGCAGCGGCACGGGTAGCTGCCGAAGCTGCGGCGGCCGGAATGCCGACGCCAGTACGGCAAATGCCAGATTGGCACACGATGACGAATGATCAACTCAAGGCTCGCAAGTGGACAGACGACGAACTCAGAGATTCATTGGTCAAGGACCACACATGGTTGCACCCGGATCCGGCAAAAGCGCTCGAGTGGAAGGACAAGATCTTGAACGGCATCAATCCTGTCAGGAGCTGGTCGATGGTCAAGAAGTGGGCGGAATGGAGGAAGGACAACAGGGACAAGCGGCCACGGAAGAAGGAATTTGCGCCGCACGCGAGGGGAGGAGGGTCAGCGCGAGGCGGCAGTCGCATTGTGGAAGCAGCGAGACGGAGCAGGCGTGAATCGACTGAGGAGGGCGGGGGAGACGACTCTGGCGATACGCCGAGAAGGAGCATGAGGAATCGGTGAAAGCGCGTGTGAGGGCGCGCGTGACGGCACGTGTGAAGGCGAGTGTGAAAGCGACTAGGTAATGCATTGATTGGCACTTTGGGTACTGAGTGGTGGGCAGTGGGGTGCTGGGTGCTGGGTGATGGGTACTGGATGATGGGTACTGGATGATAGGTGATGGGTACTGGATGATAGGTGATTGGTGCTGGATGAGGGGTGATTGGTGCTGGATGATGGGTGCTGGTGGATGATGGGTGATGGGTGCTGGATGATGGGTGCTGGTGGATGATGGGTGCTGGTGGATGATGGGTGCTGGTGGATGATGGGTGCTGGGTGCTGGGTGTGGATACAGGGTACAGGGTACAGGTACTGGATAAGGTATATATGCTGCTTCCGCAAACGCAACGCCGGATGCCCGGAGCTGGCCTAATCCGGTTAGTGTAGTCTCGTGACAAGGTACCTTCCAGGCTTGGCGCTGCTCGTGCCAGCCATGCAGTTTGCCTGCGCCCCTTTTGCTCTCTCATCAACGCCTTCATCATCAACGTCTCTATCATCGACGCCTCTATCATCAACGTCTTTATCGACGCCTCTATCATCAACGTCTTTATCGACGCCTCTATCATCAACGTCTTTATCGACGCCTCTATCATCGACGCCTTCATCAACGCCTTCATCGACGCCTGCACAACAACCACCATCACCCCTTTGCCATCACCTGCACTGTCCGGCCGTGTGATCTGAGCCAGGCTGGTGACGACGGCACAGCAACAATGACAAAGAAGAAGAGAAACCACCCGGACTTGGACGAGGTGCTTGCGCGTCCGTGGTGTTACTACTGCGAGCGGGACTTTGATGACCTGAAGATCCTGATCAACCACCAGAAGGCCAAGCATTTCAAGTGCGAGAGATGCGGCCGCCGACTGAACACTGCTGGCGGTAAGTGGCGGTGGCATCGTTTGGCCCGGCCGAATGGGACGAGCTAACACCTGCCACAGGGCTCAGCGTGCACATGAGCCAAGTGCATAAGGAGAATCTGACGGCGGTGGACAACGCCCTTCCGAACCGAGTCGGCCTTGACATTGAGATATTCGGCATGGAGGGCATCCCCGAGGACATTGTGCAGCAGCACACCCAACGCGTGCTCACCTCCTACCACCAAGCCCAAGCCGAGCGCCAGGCAGCCACGGGCAATCCCGCCCCGGGCTCGGCTGCGGCAAACGGGCAGAAGAAGCCGAAGTTGGAGTCGACGTCGGATCTGAAGAAGCGGCTGGCCGAGCACAAGGCGGCCAAGCTTGCCGCCGAACAGGGCGACGGCAGCCAGAGCGAGCGGAGCACACCGCAGCCGGTAGTGCCGCGGCAGACGTCGCCGCCAAATGGATATGTAAGTGCACTTGCCCGTCGCTGTGCGGGCTGATTCTGACTCTTTTGACAAACAGGCCGTGTCTCCGTCGTATGCCCAATACCAGCAGCAGCAGCAGCAGCAGCAACCCTACGGGCCCTCCCCGCCCAACGGGGCCGCCTACAACCCTCCTCCCTCGTATTCTCCTTTACCTGCCGCTCCGGGCTTAGGCCAGCAGCCTGCTGCTTATCTGGCCTCGACCCCGGTGCCGGTGCCGTTTGCACAGCCGCCAGCAGCGGCCGCGTATCAGCCGCAGCCCTACACCCATCCCCCACTGCCCTACGCCCAACCCCCACAGCCCTCGTTCCTGGCACAGGCCCCTGGCTCGTATCCGTCGCAGGCTGCCTTCTCGCCGCCGCCCCACCAGAGCCCATCCGCGTTCACTGGTCAGCCGTACCAGCACGCCGGCTCAGGGCAATACTCGAATCAGTCAAGCGGCGGCCCTCGTCTCGGTGCGGGCGCAGGTGGCCCTAGCTTTGCGGGGCACACATCCCCGCCGCCGCCGCCGCCGGCGAACAGTGCCAATTTCCCGCTGCCGATTGCCTCAGGAAGTGTAAGTCTGCCAACTGCTCCAGGACTGCCGCAGCGTCCTGCATTTGGTGCTCCGCCTGTCAATGCTTTCCAGTTTCAACAGATGCATCAAGGTCAGCTCCCTTCTCCTCCGAATCATGTCACGCAGCCCCAGTATCGTGCACAAAACAGCCCATCCAATCCTGCCCAGCCGCAGGTCCACGAGTCGCTGCCTGTGTCGACGAGCCAGGTGCCTTCAGCCTCGTCCATTGATGATCTCATCGCTACCGCGTCGAAACAGGCCGATGCCGCGGCCGTTGCAGCTGCTGCCGCCGCCGCCACCGTGGCGACGATGGTGCCAAGCGCGCACGCAGATTCTTCCGTGCTGTCTGCTCCAAAGCCAGGAGCACAAGCAGCAGGTACACCCACTCCCGCTTCGGCAGAGAAGGAGGCTGCCGACGACAAGACGGCCAAGAAAGACAAGGAAAAGGCAAAGGCAACCAGGTTGGTCTACTCCGATAACGAGACTTCTCCCGAGGAGAAGATGGCTACACTGCCCAGGTACGCGTTCGACCATAAGAACAGAACCGTCGTGGTCTAGCCCAGCGCCAAGAACATTGCACTTTTTTTTTTGAGCATTCAGCGACCGCCTATGTCTGAACCCCCCAACACAGCGACTACAGAGCCCATGCCTTTTGACCGAGCAGTCAGCGATCGAAGAAGCACGCCTTTTCACTGAGCAGTCAGCGATCATGGCATGCCTTTTGACCGAGCAGCCAGCGATCGAAGCATGCCTTTTTCACTGAGCAGCCAGCGATCATGGCATGCCTTTTGACCGAGCAGCCAGCGATCGAAGCATGCCTTTTTCACCGGGCAGCCAGCGATCGAAGCATGCCTTTTTCACCGGGCAGCCAGCGATCGAAGGGGAGCAAAAATTGGGCATCAGCTAAGTTCTTCGCAAATCGAAAGAAAGGCTGACCACTTTGAGCCCCGTTCTGCCGTGTCAATCTTACCTTGTCAATGACTTGGACTCTGGTGAGTGCTGGAGCGATCCACCTACGCTCTAATTGTAAAGAACACGTGGTGGTGCTTTTCAGACCACCGAGGAAAATTGAAAATGCCCGCAGGCCGTGTGTTTGGTGCTCGCGGTGGTGGGATGGCAGCATCGACTGGCCGGTCTTCTTCTTTCTGGCACCCGGCTGCCTGCTTGTAAGTTCGACAGGACGGTTGGTCTTTCCTTGCATTCAGTCTGCTGCAGCTTCGCTTTGATGTACTTTCTATATCGAGCTTCTCGCCATATCCTCTCTACTGGTGCTGGTCATGGCGTGCCAATGTTTCATCGTCAGATTCTCATTCCAGGCTTTGCATATACCGAGTATCTATCTACCCTGTATCTAGACTTCCTCATACACCTAGCATCCGCTTGACGTCCGAGTATCTATCTTTCTCACACACCTAGCATCCGCTTGACGTCTCAATTCAGTACTAATCAATCAATCTACCGCGCCTACCCAATTCTGACAGGTTCAGTACTAATCGATCAATCTACCGCGCCTACCTAATTCTGACAAGCAATATCAGCTCAGTACTATGGGTGCTACTTGCCTACACTCTCTTGTGTAAACGCAGGCAAGCAAGTAGCCAATGGCAACATGCACAGTTGCACAAATTCAGTGGCATAAATTCTTCAGTGTAGAACAAATAAACCAGCAGCTTCAGTCATATGCATGGAGCGACGCTACTGTACTACGAATCAATCAACAAATTGACATAAAATTCCAGGGCTGTTCAAAGTTCATAGGTTGCAAAAGCAAATAGATCACCCTAGGCTGAGCTGAGCTAAGCTGAATGGGATGATGACAGACAGCACACGGCCGGAGGGGAAGTAGGGAAGGAGGGAAGTAGGGAAGGAGGGAAGTGGGAAAGCAGGGAAGTGGGGAAGCAGGGAAGTGGGGAAGCAGGGAAGTAGGGGAGTAGGGACGTAGGGGAGTAGGGAGTAGGGAAGTAGGGGAGTAGGGAAGTAGGGGAGTAGGGAAGTAGGGAGGGGGTGTGATTGCAAGCAAAACAAGCTAGCAGCAAGCACGAAAAGGCATTGGCTACAAAATTGCTACATAGATACTGGGCCGAGAATCTGGAGCTAGGCCAGATATTAGGTTAGGTTGCGATTGAATTGGAAGGCTGTGTCTGCCTCCCTGTCTGCCTTGTAATACACAGTGATACACTACCAGTATGTGGCTAGAGCCTGAGCTGACCTAAGCTGAAGCAGAGCTGATAATAGTTGACAGTTTAGTTTCCAGGGGGAGGGGGGGCCTTTAGAGAGGTATTGGTGTGGTGGTGGTAATAGGAATTGTGGGCGGGTGTGGGTGGCGGAAAATTAAACTCTTTTTGTTCAACATCTTGCAGGATGGATGGATGGATCAGTTTTTGCAAGGTCTTGCCACAGAACTAGGCAACCACAGTACTACGGTATGGGTAAACTCGGTAACTAGGTGCTTCAGCCAGCCACATGGTGGTCCCAACACCAAAGAAAAGCCCTTTCCGAGGCGGATTTTGTGTCTTTTGCCCGTTGGTCTTTTGATTGGGGCAGTTGGTACAATACATGACTTAGGCCAAGTCCAGTTTTCAAGTCAACCTTGCCGATTGGAAGTAATATGAAAGCAAAAACGAGAGAGAGAGAGAGAGAGAATGGAAGGGGGAGTCAAGGTCAAGGGTTCGTTGACTCAACATCCAACCAGTTCCATGGCTGGCTCAGCCAGCTAGCCATCAAGTATCCATCATCGTCATCACTATCGTCATCACCGCCATCATCCGATTGTCTGCTACAACTGCTAGAGCTACCTAGTGCATGATTTTCTTTTCTTTCCGTTTTTCCCTCAATTAGGTGACGTACATAAGGGTAGCAAGTATTAAGCAGATTAAGCAGGGTTCGAGGGTGTATAAACGTACGTACGGTGTACGTAATTAACTAGAGACAAGGGGGTAGAGTAGGGTACTCTTGGTGGGTTGGCTGAGTTTGGTTGGTTGGTTGGTTGGTTGGGCAGGAGAAAAAAAAAGCGTTAGGTGGCTTGCTGGGATTTACAAAGTTGGGGGGGGGGGGCGGGGCGGGGCAAAACACACCTGTTTTTCAGCACCGCTAGACAAAAAAAAAAGGTGCCGACCAAGGCACCTTTTTTTTGGCTTCTGTCAGACCAGGCCTAGGGCTTGTTAAGCTAGCCCTGGGGGGTGTGGGGACAGACTTATTGTTGAAACTACTTGTTCAAGTTGGTGTTGAAGAGAGTAATTAATTGTTGCTCGCTTACACTGGCCGTGCGCCATTATGGCCCATGGCCTAGCGAGGGGACGCAGCCGCCTCCTTGAAGCATCAATTAAACATCTACAAGCTGGCCTCCCTTGGCTGACCGCTCTTGGACGCGCTTCTTCGTGGCCTCTTCTGCATCTGCGATCCACTTGTCGTAGCTACCGTCCTGCAACTTGATGCCAACCACACCCTTGAGCACCTCGCCAGTGAAGCCGACAAAGTTGTGTCGCCGCAGCGCATTCTCCCAGTCCCAATGCGCACGCTTGCGTCGCTCGCTTGCCAGGCCCTCGGAATCATGGAACTCGCGTGCCTTGATCCGCAGGTCGCGGCACACCGCCATCAGGTTGAAGTGGATTTCCCCCGCTGGATATCGTTCGATACGCTTTTGTAGCACAGGCATGATCTTGGCTGGGAACTCCTCAACCATGCACTCTCCATGGCTGATTGGAAAGGGTTGGAGGCCGTCCAATTCGTACAGCTTGCCGTGGTGGACGGTGTAGCCGATGAAGTGAAAGACGTCTTCTGCTGGTGCGTTGGCATCCTTCTGCGTTTCGTCGGCAAATGGGCTTGCCTTGGCAAAGCTGTTATGCGTGTCTCGAATTAGGTCCGAGTTTGACAGAGCCTCGCCTCTAAGATCGGCCGGGAAGCCGTCTGTGAAGGTCTTGAATTCGCGCAACGACGGGCCGATATCGATCCCGCCCGAGGCATCGCTTCCTCGGTCATTGTTGAGGATGACGGATAGGATTGCCTGCGTGCCACACGCGTTCTGGATCGTCTGCGCCGCGAAGAACAGGCCGTTGTCGTCGACGGCGTCCCCGTCGAACGTCCCCTCTTGCGGTCTGCTCTTGTCTCCTTCGGGACCACTGACCCACTTGAACAGGAAGATCACTCCATACACCGGACTGTGTAGTGGCGATTTGTCAGTTCAACAAACCATTGGTTGGGGATGGAGGTTCTGCCCAGGTGAAGGGCAAGAGGGGAAAGATCTATGGGAAAGATCCATGGGAAAGATCCATGGGAAAGATCCATGAGATCCGACGCACGAGGCGGCGCTCTCTCTACAACTTTACCTCAAGGCACGAATAGCATCTGCATCCAGCGAGATGAGTTCCTCGAATTGCACATCCTGCACTCCCAATTGTTCGATGAGTGATGTAAAGACGCCCTGTAGATCGGCCCCTCAGTCAGCATCCTTCCAATCTCATCTCAGCGCGCGCTGATCTTTACAGCGACATCTTGGCATCGCAACTCACGGCGTCACTCTCGATAGTGTTCCAGCTCCCAGCGTCTGCCATCTTCGCTTCACGTGAACACGCCGACTAACCCCCGCGTGGCGAGTTCTCCCAAGGGAAAAAAAACAAAAAATCTCACTATTCTCACGCAAAACCCCGTGATTCAACTAGACCCAGAGCCTAAAGGAGAGCCGGGCATGTGGACCGGCATATGCAGTATTCCAAGACGGGGCAGCTGAATGATGCTAAAAATCAACCGATGGAGCTCATGCAATGTTGAACGTGGTTCGCCTAGAGGCTTTTCCGCAATCTAGTTAGACCGTTAAACAGGCCCACTTTTACTCCTCTCTCCTAAAATAGACTCCCCGACCGGAAAGTCTTTCCGTGCGTCCTGCTGCTAAGCCGTTTTGTCTCCCGGTCAGACCAGACTTATTATATCCAATGTCCTGTGATCGGGCCGTTGTATCAAAAAGGGTAGTCGATTGTGACATCATGGCGCATGCATGGATCGGGACGCAATTGTGGAGGAATTTGAAGCCGGACGGTGGCAATAGTCCACAGGATCGTGTGCCGCCGAAAAGAGTCCAGCGACTAATTAGTCAGTCGTCAAGGGACAGCAGGAGGGTCAGGGTGCGGCGGCAACGAGAGTCGTCGCTGATGACCGACCCTCAGCGCGGAATATATGAATGTAGAACGGTCACATTATCTGTTTTTCCCCCCGGGTCATTGGCCAGGGATGGGGGGAGTTCTGTGGAAACTCCATGTAAGAGAAAAACCACGCAGCCACCAGGGCCCCGAGGTCATCTGTGCGACAATCTAGGCTCGATCAGATCAGCCTATTCTCCCCAGTTGAAGCGCCTCGCTCATCCGCTATACAATGAATGTCACAGTGCGCATTTCACGTAAGATCTGTACCTATCCCAGGTCAATAAATGCTCTACTTATCCCAGGTCAATAATGCCTCCCCTTGCCTTTGTCCTGAAGCGGGTCGCCGTAGTGCCGTGGGTCTGGTCTCCTGTCCAGAAAGAACTCAGTCGGTTGCGTCCGTCAGACCCAGAGTTGAGAAGGAGTGACGAACCGAGTATTCATGCCCATGGCACCGTGGTATTGGTACGGAACTTGAGATTGGGGATAATAGTAGTCCGCTCGCGGCGTAGCGTCGATGCTGGCTGCTCGCTGACCGCCATTGGCTACAGGCAGTGAGTACGGGCCGGCTGTGTTTAAGATCCTCTCGCTCATCGGCTGTGTTCGAAGGCCGGGAGAGTCACGACGGCCGACAGGCTCCGCCGGTGCGGATGGGAAGTAGGAACCGCTCTGCACGCTGATGCTGCCGGGTGCGTGGTGAGGGGACTGGGTATATATGGCAGCTCTTGGTTCGCCTGAGGTTCCCATCTGCATGTGTGGCGCCATGTAAGGACTGGCGTGTGGAGACGACCGGTAACCGCCGTCGGCAGAGGCAAACATGGGCCCCTGTCTTGATCGGTACATCGACACCATCTGCATCGGCACCTCCACCAATGAGAGAGCTACTTGAAAGTCGCTTGATTGAGGTTGGGAGTTTCGTCGCGTGCGCAGTATATCGTGAATCTTTTCGATCGGTGCTAGACACATCTCTCCGAAATAGGCGCCTCCAATCTCAGGGAACAGTGGCTCCAGAATGAGAGCGGTGGCGTAGAGATGCGATAGAACTGTGAATGGGCCAAGATCGGACTCTCCCGCACGTAGGATGAGCGGCGGGAGCCAAAATATAAGTTCCCGAAGCGGCTGGAGTCTGATGAAGGCTTCTTCAGGTGCTGAGATGGGAAAACTCTGTTGCAGTTGCCTGAGATACTCTAGGAGCCGGCCAGTGTGCTCTGCAAGCTCTTCGTTGTTGCCAAGGCGAAGTTTCAGGTTGTGAATTTCCGCCATCATCTCTTCCACCCGTCTGAGGTTCTCGTTTGACATTGGAATAGCCGGGGTTGGAAACGTTGGCGTGCTCGGCGTTCTTCCTCTGGCCATGGATCTCTGGAAATTCAGATATTGCGCGAGATCGGACTCATGCGCCCATGGTCGCATTGCATTCATGACCTGCATGCATCAGTAAATTGACCGGTGCGTCTCAGACT
This sequence comes from Chaetothyriales sp. CBS 132003, assembly GCA_003709865.1. Lineage (NCBI taxonomy): Eukaryota > Fungi > Ascomycota > Eurotiomycetes > Chaetothyriales > Chaetothyriales sp. CBS 132003. The sequence continues at coordinate 267,078 of QRBJ01000005.1, read as the reverse complement.
ACCCACAGTTGAGACTCCTTGCTGTAACGAAGCCCATGGCCTCCTAGTGGTGGATATCAGCACAGACCATAAGAATGTGGACAAGCAATACATACCATTCAGCCGCCTGCCATGATAGTAGCATAGACGCGGCCAGAATAGCATCAGAGTTATCTCTCGAAAATGCCCCAATCGCTTCGTGGAGACCTTTCAGAGCAACTCCTTGGTGGTGATAAGCAAGATTCTTGGTGTCAGAGTTTTGTGTCTGCCATGCCAGATGGTATGCTGACATCGCTAATAGCGCGCTCATGACAAAGTCATGCGAGAGGGCCACGGTGATGAGGCTGCCGACTGTTAGCTCTCTCTCTCTATCTCTCTACAAGGTCCAGGAGACGAAGACGGAACCTACCTTGGCATCTTCGAAGCCCATGGTGTGCATTGACTGTAACCTCTCGACTGCAAGTCACTCGACAGTGTGACGATATGGTGGATGAGTCGTAAATCAAGCGTAGAGAAGCGTGTCCAGTAGACGGGATCGCTGGACCGGAGTTCGACCAGAGGCGAGTCTCCACTCAATCGCCAGTGGTCCAGTCGTTGTTGCAATTCCGGTGACATCCTGAGGTCGGGAGGTTTTGATCCTTTCATCGGTTCTTCGCCAGCGGCCGGCATGTCCATGTAGTCACATCGACAATTGTGCTTGGTGCAATTCCGACATTGTGGAAAGGTCTCATCGCATCGAATATGCCGGTTTTTACATGTTCTGCATCCCTTGCGTGATTTTGTATGGCTCCTTCGAGGAGGGCCCCCGCTTCCGGCGCCTGCCATTGAGAAGCAGTCCTGATTGTCGAACTCGAGAGACGTCAATGTCGTGGATTGAACTGATGACCCAGGCTGACTTGCACCACTTGGAATGAATATAGGTATAGAATGCTAGCAACTAGACCGATTCTTGTCTTCATATGACGAGTTCACTCTCTTCTGCCACAGCTCTAGCTTGCGCAGAGCTAGGTGGACTGATAACAAACAAGCTTATTGTCTGGTAGGAAACGACTGGGACAATCAACGACGATCCCTCGTATTATGGCAACACCGGCAGTAATAGCCAGCAAATTAGGCTAGAATTTTGGGAAACGCCCTGTTGTCATAAGGTATAGTCAGGCACCGTCAACACGGCGAGCTAGTGTCAGCCTGGTATGGAATTCTTATAAGAATGAAGTGGCAGGAGAGCAGAGGAAAGCTTGGGGGAAATCCTTCCCTAGGTGTACTGAAATAGACAGAGAGGGTGAGGGTGGCCACAGCCGCGCATGGATCCAAACGATCCCAAGAACATACCATCCGGGGAACCAAGAAAAAAGGTGGATGGGTTCGACACCGATGCTTTCAGCCTTAACATGTCACATTTGTCCAGTGATTTCAACGGTTTCCAATTGCGCGGCGGTCAGACAGACCCGTCTGCGAGTATGGGCTCCCAGATTGCAGGATTGGTGTCAGCGACTAAGCAGTCTAAGGACTTGGGTGGCCCGCTACGGGTGTCAGAACGCGCCGTGGCCCAGAGACTTGGCGCGGTTTGATAGACTTCGCACCCTAGCAAAGACGCTTATTGTCAGCATGGGGTAGAGACATGTGGCACTGGAAAGTTACAGTCCCCAAATTCAGGAAAAGAGGCGAACCTCGCCCAAATCTGCCCTAGCGCGTTCCGATGAATAAGATGTAACTTAACTCATTAGTTAGCATTTACCATAGTTCTGGAGGCGTCTGGTTTCGTCACCAGTAGCTCCGACTAAATGGATGCAGGGATGATTAATGCCACGGCCCACCTTAGAGAGCAGGACACACCTCTTCCTGGATGGTCGAGTAGTCTTGCCATGGATGGTGATGGGGGCAGGGACTGCCTGCAGCCCTGTGACGGGCATCTGTCAAACAGCAACGGTTGGCCTGAGCAAGTCACCCCACCGCCGTATGGTCCTTGGGGTATCCCAAATGTTCCAAACGGTGAGACCGCCGCCCACTGGATGTTAATTAAGCCTGCAAGGTTGAGACGAACTACTGCATCAGCCGATTTGTTCACCAGGCTTCAGAATTGAGCTTGCGCGAATTTGGGAATAGCTGGTGCAGCGGGTCGCCCATCTTGGGATACCCTCAGTCGGGAGCCCAGGCTGGAACCCCGCTCAGGCCCGTTTTGCGTCGTAGGGGCCTGTAATTTTGTCAACTGTAAAGCACCCGCTGCCAATGAACTCTATCTGGAAGAGCCAATACAGGGAATAAAAGACAAGAAAAACTTGACCAAAACATCACGTGGTATCACGCGGATGCAGCCAATCTGGGGAATGGGATAGGAGCCCACCTTGATCTAGACCGAAGGCTAGGAGGTTAAGGCTTTTCCCGGGCACGAGACTAGGGTTAGGGATTGCCCAGGGCATTAGCGAAGAGCACTCTAAAAACTCTTGAAGCCTGATTAATGATAGAAGAAGTTTAGCAGCGGCCCATATTTCCTTGACACGCCTGAGGATGCACCGTATCTGCAGGAAAACTTTACAGTGTGCCGGGATATCACATGGGCCTGTTTCCAGGGTTTTCGCTAACTAAATCTAGCATGACAAAAACCATGTGGCTAATTTCGGAAGACAAAATCGTCTATCAACAGTTTTTGCTTTGGGGCACCCTGTTCGGTGCCCAAAACTGTTAGTGTACTGGGATGTCATCACAACGGGGGGGCTATTATTCTCCTGCAAGCGATGCAAAGAGATATCGCCTAGCGAACCCCTACATCGGCTGTAGTTGGTTGGGCTCTGTTTGCCACTCCCGTTCCAGGCCCAGCTTTCTCCGATCGCCGGATGTCTTGACAAATGCCTGTGAGAGCTGGGGTTACAGTTGATTGGGAGCCCATGAAAAGGCGATAAGCATCAACTCTCGCTTTTATACACAATCTGGCTGGGCCTGTCGGCCCCGTCTCTTCGGACTCTGTATCTCGGCGCCCATCAGCCGATACGAGCCACCTGCATATCCAAGGCTCGTCCCGACACCAGTGTCTCTCTTGCACGACTCCGAAAAAATAACGGTGACGCCACACCAGACCGCCCGTCTCCCACCCGTCTCCGACCCGTCTCGCATTGCCTGTCAACATCCATGATGCATCCATCCACCCATCATTCCTTGAGCAGGGTATCGCCAGAACCTGACACGCTGCTGGTGAGAGCTCTTCCCTACGTGATACTACAGACCCATCCGAGGAGCGATCCCCTGCAGGGGTATAAATCCACTTCCCTTTAGTCATGCCAATGGAGAGAGCATCATGCAAGCTGGACAGCTACTTAGATAGGAACAATCCATAGTCTGTCTTCCGCATCGGGGATCTCCAGGTTCTGGGCTGCCGTACTTCTCGCCATATGGGGATTTCATGGGCTTAGGGGCCAGATTCTCGGGAGGCCCTAGGCCATGTCGCCCCCACGGGGGACCGGGAGATGGAGTCGCCACGTGCGAGTACCAAGCAGGTTATTCTTGATTACAAGGGGTCAACGACGTTGCTGTGTCAGCCCGTCACGTTCCAGCCCGCCCGCTGTCTCTGGGGTTGGGGCTGGAACAGTCACACTTTGTAAATTCTTAGCCTTAATCATTGGACTTCTGGTAATACGAACAGACCCAATGGCATACTTTAGGTTCTATCATTGGCAAGTCTAGCGTGGGCTGTGGTGGCCCGACTCTACGACTCGAACTCAACAAGAACACAACTTTGCCTGATGCCGTGGATTCGATGGTGCTCGGCTGGCTTGCTATGGAAGCATGCTTCTGCAATTGTAAACCCTTCGTTGCGTCGTTCAGCTGCCGCTGAGCTGAGGTTCATTCCTCTGGATATTCACTCATCGTTTCTTTCCATGTCTGCCTGCTTGGCGTATCGGTCCGAATATTGCACCGTGAATCAGACGACCACACCGCTGTTGCTAGCTATCCTTGGCCACAGATCCGCAGCTTCCTTTCCGACAGGTCCTGTGATCGCACTGCCCTTCATTTCTCCTTTGGGGTTGACGATGACTCCAGCGTTGTCTTCGAAGTAGAGGTAGACGCCATCCGGCCGTCTCCAAGGCTTGGACTGCCTAACGACGATCGCAGGCATAACTACCAAGTGTTAGACCTAATTTGCAGTCTGTGATCCTCACATTATACACCCACCTTTCTTCCTCAACTCCGGCTTTCCCTTCTTGACTGTAGCCATCACCATGTCGCCGACACCAGCCGCCGGCAGTCTGTTTAAGCGAGCTCCAATACCCTTGACTGAAATGATGTAGAGGTTTCGGGCTCCAGAGTTATCGGCACATGACATGATGGCACCGCTGTTGAACATATTAGAAAGCCTTCTTCGATCGTAGCCCAATAATTAAGGAGGCCATTGTGAACTCTCTCGAGAACGGCGAAACGTACACTGGAAGACCAAGAGTCATCTTGAGCTTGTTGCCCGAAGCGGCACCACGACTGCAGTCTTGGTCAGTTTCTTGCCTGTAGAGAATACCAACAGATCACTGACCCTCGCTTCGACATTTTTGCTAGATTGGATGAATAATGAATGCAGAATCGTAGATCGTCAACGGACGTGGGTGATAATCTTAGGAGTTGCGCAAAACTGCGCCAAGGCAACTGTGCGCCAAGATTTCTCGTGGCTTGGCGTTTTCACACTCGCCAACCCAGGCACCATGCTTTCTCTCTGATCTCAAGTTTTCCAGGTAGATAAACAACATTGTAGAGAGACTGCCCTACATACTTACCACTACAGCAGCCGCTTGAAGCAAGCTTAACTTTTCCCCATGACTCCTCGCACAAAAGCAGTATCAAGGGTATTCAGACCATTCTGTAATATAGCAGCCCTTGCACGTCCGTCAAAAAGTCCTCGGCTTGGGCCACTCATAAAATGCCGCCATAATTTCACCTGACTACGTCGCTTCGAAATAGTATCTCGTCTGTTCTACTCATGGAACTGGGTCGATTACACAAAGTCAAAATCATATATATCGATCTAGGAGTTGGTGTTAAGCATTCCTACACTGGCATGCAAATAATCCGTCGGTGGACGTTCATAGTTCTCTGGACCTCCAACTGGTGTCGGAAGGTTCGACATGAGGCGAACACATCTCAAGTCTTGACACACAATAGGATCTTAGCTGGACTCTTCCTTATCCTTTCTGTAGCTTTTAGCATAGTATCAATCATTAAGACCCCTAACACTGTTTCAGTTAACTATACTTGTTCTGTGCCCTCAAACAACAATCTATCTCATCAACTTTAAAAAGACGAAGAAGCAATACAGAAAGAGGACAGACAAGCTTCGAAAAACTAAAAAAATAAGGAAATGCCTCCAACAAGAATTGAACTTGTGATCTTCGCATTGACTAGCATGAGGAAGGATAATTCTTCCAGTGGTACAAGTGCGACGCTGAGGAAACATTAGCCTTGAAGATTGAAACAGGACCGAGTTAGGACAGACATACCGTTACCACTGCGCCATAGAGGCCGATTTATCACAAAAATTTTTGAGACGCAAAATATCAACACCAATCTCTTTTTGCCGACCTTGGCAAAACTAACCTTCAATAATCTTATCTGCGAGGGAAACACGCAGTCGCATTCTTTATTCTTTCAAACAAATTTGATTTCTCAGTAATGAGTTTTACATATACAGAGGAGAGTTAGATGAACTGTCACTATGTTGCCTCTGGGACGCCCTAAGTGACGTCTTCTTCGTTCTGGTTTACCCGTCCAATTCCGGCAATCGGGATAAAAATTCTGTATGTCACAGAGTCTTGCCGTTTACTTGCCATATGCAGCATCCCTATTATAGGCTTATAGGTAGTGCTCAAGGCTATCTACAACATGTAATCAGTTTAGTAGCTCCAAAGATAGCCCAGGGTAGAGATAGGTCTAACATGTGGCCACGGATCAGAATTTAGGCACTATGCATGGCTTTCCATCAAAGCCGACAATCCTCTTCAATATGTGGCTGGGGCGAAAAGCTGTGGAGACCATATTCAGAGGGGCGCTTGAAGAAGAGGGTCCGGGGTTGAGCCCAACATTTGTTGGCGCTATCGGTGTTCGCGACGCATCAGACAGATCAGGGTTCTAGAAACAGCAGCTGTTATGACGAAGCTTGCATCCCTAATAGGATAGGCGCTACCTTGGGGAATTGAGCACAATTATACGGACTATTTCCTTACTGTCTTCCACGAAATCTAGCAAAGGCGCCCGTATTTTGAGATTCCTTGTCAGAATAGAACGGTGGCCCAAGCACATATCCGAGCTGGATACCCTTCAGCTAATCCTCAGCGAGTTTAACTTCTGGTTGCTTATATTAATGTAGTTGATAGCACAGAGCTCCTCCTTGACTAAGTATGTCGCTCACGTGGTCTTGGAAGCTAAACTAATCGCTGTAATCGAAAGCTAAGGATCTGGTAATATTCGGTGGAAGATCGCCTGGGGGCACATGCACTGAGGTTGAGGAAGAGTTTCTTCAGAAAATAAGCACTGCAGGAACCATGCAGTGAGCCGAAACTAGGGCGAATGCCTAATTTTGATCGCGACGAACTGTGGCCTAATAACAACAACTTTGCCGCCTGCACTGATGCGCAATCCAGGGGACGGCCCCAAAGTACAATCAGGCAACGCGGCCTGAGGCACCAAAACGGTAAGTGGTGCATTATCTGCCCATTTCCACCGGGTAGAGCACCAATGACCACATGGATAAAAGTACAGTCGATCAGCCGTGGCTACATTAGCTCCGAGTTTACTGGCCCAGATGGCAATTCGTCACACCGGCTACCCTGTACCAAGGCCTGCCCAGCGGCTCTGCTGACCATCTCTCTGCAGTCATTTGCTGATGCTGCTTCTAATTTGGCTACATCGGAGCGCATGGGCATATGTGAAGATGGTAGGATTCTGAGTCAGCCCGATAAAGCCAAGGTCGGGACGCCTGAAGACTACGAGATGGAGGTAAGGATGATGAGCATTTAGCGGCAGTTGGCGCAGCCCTCCAACGCCTGGGTCGCTTCCACAGTCCAATCATGGCACTTCGAATAGATTCATTCTCAGCCAGACCCGTCTACTGTTCTCCACACCTCAAGGGTGTTCTTCAGCTCAAACGGGGCTGTACCTAGAGGGAGGGTGGCTGCCTTCTCTCCAAATGCCTTTTGATTTCAGCGCATTGCTGCTCTGATAAATTTCCTGCACTCGTCCCGGCGACATTTGTTGGCTCTCTATCTGTTGGGTTGAAATTCGAACAAAGATTCGAACAGTCGCTCTCAAAGTCGAAGGCTCGTCATTATGGCACGCGGAGGAGCGCGTAAGAGGAAGTTCTCCCAGAGTGCACTTCCAGTACCAGAGAAAGCACGAAATGTTCGGGAAAGATCAGCAAGTCCTGCGCCAGGTCCTTCCGGCATCGCAACAATCGCTACCGCAGTTCAAGGGCTCTTCTCGCAAAAGCCGGATCCGACAAATCCGGTGATCGCAGGAGCATCTGATTCCCTCGCCCCAACGCCCTTCATCGGGAATTTCTTGAAAGGCATAGCCAGCCAGGCCGGCCGCATAGGGGATAATGTGAACCTGCTTTCATCATTCGTCAACTCTGAGCTATTCCACGGAGGATATGTTGACGATAGGAAGTATCAGGTAAGCGCGAAGCCGCAGCATTAAAGCGCTTCTCTGACCGTCCTCGCAGATGGAGCAAATCATTCAGCTTGCTGCTTCTTTACCCGAGGGTAATGGAGCGCTCAATCAACTAACTGGCAAATTCATCAAGCTGTTGTGGAATTCTTTGGAACACCCCCCTCTATCTTACCAAGGCAATGAATACAAGTATCGTATGGCTGACGGCTCTAACAACAATGTCATGTATCCCCATCTGGGCAAGGCTGGCTCCTACTATGCCCGCACCGTTACTCCGCAGACACTTCAGCTTGGTGTTCTTCCTGACCCTGGATTGGTCTTTGATACTGTGTTTGCCGCTCGAAAGGAGCGCCGCGAACACCCCAACAGGATCTCTAGCATGCTTTTCTACCTGGCTTCAATCATCATTCATGATTGCTTTCATACCGATGAAAGTGATCCTGCGATAGTCAAAACCTCTTCATACCTAGATCTTTCACCCCTTTACGGCAGCAGCGAAGAGGACCAAGCTAAGATCCGCACTTTCAAAGACGGCCTGCTCAAGCCAGATACTTTCTCCAATCCCAGAATTCTCGGTTTTCCTCCAGGTGTGGCGGCCCTTGCCATTTGCTTCAACCGATTCCACAATTATGTGGCGATTCAGCTCAAGGCCATCAACCAGGACGGCCGATTCTCTGTCAGCCCGACGATCAGAGATCCCACTGTTGCTCAAAAGAAAGTCGACGAAGATCTATTCCAAACAGCTCGTCTGGTGACTTGTGGTCTCTACATTAACATCATTCTTATCGATTACGTCAGAACAATCCTTAACCTGAATCGCACCAACTCAACATGGACTCTGGATCCTAGAGCGAACGTGGACGTCTTTGGTGCAGAAGGCCTGCCTTCAGGCATCGGTAACCAAGTGAGCGTTGAGTTCAACCTCCTTTACAGGTGGCATTCTGCGATTAGCAAAAAGGACGAGGAATGGACAAACCAACTGTACGAAAACATATTTGGCACCGGACCTAGTGGGGAGATTGATGAAGCCACGTTCGGCATCAAACTCTACCAATGGCTTGCGAAGCAGGGTGATGATCCATCCAAGTGGCCATTGGATGCCGGCAAGTACCAGAGGAACTCGCGTGGTTGCTTCCGCGATGAGGACCTCTGTAACATTCTCAGCGATGCTACGGAAGATGTAGCCGGTGCTTTTGGCCCGCGCAATGTGCCCATCGTCATGAGACTGATTGAGACGATGGGTATCAAACAAGCTCGATCCTGGAATGTCGCCACGTTGAATGAGCTTAGGAAGTTCTTCAAACTTGACCCGCACAAGAGTTTTAGTGACATCACTCATGATGAAACGACAGCTCACGCACTCAAAACATTATATGGGCACCCCGATTATGTCGAGATGTATCCGGGCTTGGTCGCTGAGGACGCAAAATCTCCCTTGGATCCTGGTTCTGGATTGTGCCTAGGGTACACGACATCGCGAGCGATCTTAGCTGACGCTGTGGCCCTCTCTCGTGGTGACCGCTTTTATACGGTTGACTTCACCCCGGCCAATCTCACCAACTGGGGCTTTAATCAAATCAGGCCAGACACCGATGTCGCCCAGGGTCATTGTATCTACAATCTTCTGATGCGAGCTCTTCCAAACTACTACCGAGGCAACTCTGTCTACGCAATGTTCCCCTTCACAGTGCCACAAGAGAATCTCTTGATTCATCAAAAGCTGGGCGTTGAAAAAGACTACTACTACGAAAGGCCCTCATTCGTCCCTATTCCCACGGCCATAAAAACATGGCAAGGTGTCACTTCAGTGCTCAGTGACCCCGGCAGCTTCGGTGTTCCCTGGGGTCCTCATACTCGCTATTTGACCGGACACGACTACATGCTTAGTGGTGACGCTCCGTGGAACTTCCAACAAAAACAAAAGGTGGGCGAAGCCATATATTGCCCTGCGTTCCCCCAACCTACCGACGTTCAAGCAAGCCGACTTGCTGAGGTCCAGAAGTTCTACGAAGACCTCACTACTCAACTTGTTACTATCAGATCCCAGGCTTTGTTCGACAATGTGTACCAGCTGGATGCTTGCCGAGACGTTGGGAATCCCTCGCATACCATCTTCACAGCGAAGATGTTTCATCTTCCCCTGGTTGCACCGGGCGATATCAATCCGGTGGGCGTCACGGTCGATAATCTCTACTTAGCCATGTCCATTCTGTTTGCGTATGTTTTCTTAGATCTGGACACGGCACGCTCCTTCAAGCTGAGACTTGGTGCAAAGACTGCTTGCGATGCTGTATCGAAACTTGTCAGAATTGTTGTCGACGCGGTGAAGGCCGACAAGTATCTCCACGTCAGCGATCTCTTCCGCATGGGACGAAGTGAAAAGGTGCTGGGCGACTACGGCACGCGACTGATCAGAAGGCTCCTCGATGGTGGCACGTCCACTGATGATGTGGTTTGGACCATCATTCCTACCTGTGCAGCGGCCATTGCTACCCAGGCTCAGCACTTTGCTCTCATGCTCGACCTATATCTGTCAGATGAATACAAGAAGCATTGGCCCGATATCCAAGCCTGCGCATGGTCCGATAAAGCCGAAGATTTTGAGAAGCTGAAGAGCTACGCATTGGAAGCCAATCGTCTTGCACCAGCAGCGTACGGTCTACTCCGCACATGTCGTGTCAGCTCCACCGTCGACGATAGAGGCAAGAAGGTCCCAGTCGAGGCCGGTGAACAAATGTACACCGACTTTGTCTCCGCCGGCCTCGATAGTAAAGTGTTTTCGAATCCGAAAGAAATCCAACTTAACCGTGATCGAGGGCTATATATCCATCACGGTTATGGACAGCATGCCTGCCTGGGCCGGCCGATTGTGGAAGTCGCTATGGCTGCTCAACTCAAGGTTTTCGCCAAGCTCAAGAATGTAAAACGGGCACCAGGCTTGCAGGGCGAGATGAAGAAGACATCTCCGGCGCCCAATCCCGTCAGTAGCGATCCCAAGCCTAGTCCTGGACGCATAGAAGTCTTCATGAAAGAGGACTGGAGCGACTGGTGGCCTTTCCCGACAAGTGAGTCCACGTTTTTGATTCTATGCACCGTTCCTTCCAATCGCCATTCCTGTCCTCGATAATAAAGATATATGCTAACTGTGGCTGTTTGCTCTAGCTCTCAAAATTCACCACGAAGGCTTCTACGAGTCTCAAAATGACGCCCTTAACGGTGACACTGGTGTACCTAACCTTCAACGGGAGGTCTCCTCGAGCGACATGATGCAGAATGGTACTAATGGCCACGCTGACTCGACTGCTTGAAAGTGGTGGCTGTCAAGAAGGAGACACTCAGGTGTATTTGCAAACAGTTCTCTTTGAATGGATTGGTGTTAGAGTTGATATTGATTGCAATTTGCCGACAATCGCTGTATTACATCAAGTGTGAAGGGGTGTATCCGATATTCAATCACGCACATTTTGCAGGTACAATGTCAGGTATATTTGTCGGACTATGTAGCAAGTAACTTGATTCCTCCCTCAACAAGGAGAACAAAACTCCTGGACTCCCCTCCATCTTGGCACTTCTTCATGCTATCATTTCCGCTCATAACTCATTTCTCAGTCCTGAACTACCACGACAGACTTATGTTTCTTATCGACACCAACCCACAGTAAATCGGGACGGGAGTAGTGGCCAATTGCATCAGCAAAGGTTTTGCACTTGGTAACCTGGGTGAGATCTAGGTCTGCGATGACGAGTTTTTCATTCGGGCTGTCTACACCGCCTGCGAGAATCCTGCCGTCGGGGCCGATGATGGCACTGGAACCTTTATTGGGTGTGCCCATCAACGGGGTGCCCTTGGTGCTCATGATTTCGATACCCTTTTCGCTGATGACGGTGGTGGCACTGAGGACAAAGGCCTGCGATTCGACGGCATAGGTTTGTGCAGTGCTGAGGATTCTATATGAAACGAAACATGAAAATGGTGATCAATAGGCGCACGAAACCAATACAAGTAGAGAAAGGGGGAATGATAAAATTTTGTCGAGGAAAAGCCAGGGGGTAGAAGCAGCAGTAGGCTGTGGACTTACCCTTCGGTAGACATACTCCAGAATCCGGGACTACCTTCAACAAAGGGGTCTAGAACAGGCCATGCAGCGACATGGATCTGCTCTCCCTGGGAAAAGGTGTAGAACTTGAGCAATGGCTGGATATGTTCCCAGCAGCATAGACCGCCCACTCTGCCCACACCTTCAATATCGACGACCTCGCTCAGGCAATCGCCGGACGCATCGCCGAAGATGGTACGTTCCATGTGTGTCGCTTTCATCTTTCGACGTGCGCTCACCAGCTTTCCAGACCTGTCAATGAGTGCCTGTGCGATCCACACACTCTCACCTCTTCGCTCGCTGAAGCCAAGGAAGACGGCAATGTCGTTATCAGCGGCGGCCTGTTGGATCTTCTTCATCTCTGGACTGTCGAGGACTAGCGAGTTTTGCACATACTTGACGCCGAGCGCGAAATCGACGGGCCGGTTCCAGATCCAGGCGGGATAGCCAATAAGCCATGTTTCAGGGAAGGCGATGAGTTTGGCTCCTTTGGAGGCAGCTTCAGCAATGAGCTTGATAGTCTTGGCGACGCCGGCCTGAAGGTCGAGCCATTCGGGCTCGTGGTTGGTAACGGCGACGCGGACAGTGTTTGACGGAGCCGAAGGAGCGACGACTTGCCCAGACTCAGAACTCATCTTTTTGTTTCGGTGTTTAAGCCCTTGGGTCAGCAAACTGGAATTGACGAGAGCAGAAAAATTTGAGGGTCACAAGAAAAAATGAAGCACGAGATTGTCGAGGAAGGCCGAAGTCAATGCCTCGGACAATTCAAGCACGGGACTTGGTATTCGAGATGTGAGGTTATAGATAAGGGGATAACAGTGGGCGTAGATGGCGCTGATGCGGAGGGAATTCCGCGCCAGGGCCCCAAGTGCGTCGCGCAAAGTCTGGGGATTGAGTCCAAAGGCTTTCCCGTTTTTGTAATGGGCTTGCATCAGGAATCTACGTGTATTTTCCATCTAACATGTGCGTAGATGTATCCACTAGCCAGCCGCGATGTCCTATTTGGACCGGTAATCCAATCTGCATATGTGGTGTGAGGGGCATTGCGCATAGTACTTTGGGGGAAATATGGGCTGAGTGGTTTGCGCGGAAAGGGGAAGAGGACCATACTATTGGTTTGCAAAAGAAAAAGGAAGGGCAGCCTGCTCCTGAACCTTTGTTGGTGTAAATCAAGTGAGAAAAAGATCAAGCAATTCACAGGGACCAAGCAGCAAAGGAAGCTCCCCCAGATGAAAGAGTGACAGGGAAGCTATTGTCACAGCGAATGTGCTGCGGTGCCGCGAAAGGAGCAGAGTGGCGGTCCAGGGCAGAGCGGAGAGGAGATGTCTTAGGAGTGAGTAGAGGCCATGATATATAGAGAGGTGATGGGAGCACAGACACAGACAATCATATCAACAATCACGTGATATCAGCATTATTGATCCGAGTTTTCCTGGTCCTCAGCGGAGGCCAGCCATAGTTTCCGTTGTACAGATTGTTTCCCTGCAGAGTCCTCCCAGTCCTGGACTCTCGCATTGTCGCCGCAGTATCGGCTTCAGTTTAGAGGTTTGTTGTTTTGTTTGACGGTGGTCTCCTTGGACCAGCTCCACAGTACCTCTGCTGCAGACAGATCCCCCTCACGGCCCGTTCTTGCGTCCAGTAGACTGGACACCCCATTGTCGCCATCACACCATCTAACAGGGAAGCTATCTAACAGGGAGGCTAATTATCTAACAGGGAGGCTATCTAACAGGGAAGCTATAACTAATTAAGTTAGAAGCCTATTCGTACCGCGGCACTGGTGCTCACCAGTCAGGATCCACCCCTTAGTAATATCCACTCCAAATTAAGATGAATCTGAGTTGAAGAGAGGGGTGGTCGTCTGTCACTCAGGTCTGCAAGCCACGACGCTACGGGCCCAACTAGCAATCTTTTGTAGATCTCAATAGTTTAAACATTAATGATCTTGCAGCGGCATTCCTCCGTTTGAGATGGGTCTTTCGACGTTTCTGTCTTAGTGATCGGACTACATTCTAATACAAGCGAAAGGGACCCGTCCTACAACCTGCCTGCTTTGTGCTTTGTCAAGCCGGGAGAATAACGGGTAAGTCAACTCGTCAAAAGAGGGGTTGCATGACCCAAAGGAGTACCTGAGGCCCCTGGGGGAAATGGTGCTCACTCTGTATTTCATCAGTACCAAGGGCCATTTTGCCGTCAGCCTCAGGACTGATAAGTAAAAGGAAGAACAAGTGCTGACGCGGAAAGTCACACTGACATAGAAAACATGGCGTCCACCGAAGAAGCTCCACCGCTTGAGAGCGCTATTGCGGAGCATCTACGTGTACCTCGAACTGTCCCGAGTCGGATGCCGGAAGAATACACACCAGCCTTCCCAGCATTCGTCGCACGCTTCCCTGAGTCCGTCAAGGATATTGTGATGGCAATCATCGGTTCTCAGCATGCCAATGCACACAAGGCTGAGGAGGTTGGCGCCCTGACTAAAATTCTCTCGTTCATGGATCAAGGCCCAGAAACCAGTCCACCTCGACACCTCGACCTGGCATCCGTAACTGACGCCGTAGGAGCATACAATCAAGTTGTTATTGCATACTGGGACAACATCTCAGCCTTCCAGGACTGGAATGAAGCCAGTGGGTTTGCGGAATGGTGGAAAGGCCTCGATCCCATGGTCGAGAGTCATGGCTGGTTTCAAGAGGTCTTTCTCCCATCGATCGACCGATACGAAACCATCTATTCAGATCCAATGGAGGGTCATACACCAGAGGGGGCCGGTGCATTGTCCACGAACATGTCGGGTATGGTCAAAGAGCATGTGTATTGGGGTAGTATGCGGGATCGCCTTCCGGTCTCTCAAGTTCACGAACTGGTTGGTAAGCAAGCGTCAGAAGTGTCCTTGCCCGATGACACGACAAAGGCAAGGGTCCGGGTTCCAGGAAAGCAGAATTTGGCGGTCATTCGATCTGGCCAAGATTGGTCAAGGACGTTGCCCGAAGAACACACTCTGTACCTCGAGACCCTCCATCCCGTTCTGACTGAAGGTATGAATTTCCTGCGTGATGAAGGAACCGGAATTGGGTGTTACAGTTGTCGTTTCATGGACGTCCTTCATCCAGCGACAAAGACCTCAGGCACTGAGCAGACTTTTGGCCTTGCATATTTTGATGATCTTGCATCCCTGGAAAAGTGGAGTAAGGAGCATCCCACGCATCTTAAGATCTTTGGCGGCTTCCTTCAATATGTGAAAAAGCTCGATTTTAAGGTCACACTGCATTTGTACCACGAGGTCCTCGTGTTGAAGCCAGACCAGCAATCTTTCGAGTACATAGGCTGCCATCCGAAAACTGGAATGCTACAGGGATTAAAGGCTGGGTCTTGAGGCCCCAGAATTCCCATCAAGAGTCATGTTCCTTTCACTGAATGTGGCAAGGAAGCCGCCCAAGGTAAAGTGCAAAGGCTTTCTGAAGAGTCGTTTTTCATGATCGTTGGTCGCTGCACGGTGCGTATTCTCCTCAAGCATTGGGAAAATGTTCAACAAGCTCTTGCATCAGTGATGAGATGTGTCATCAAATCAATTCTTTCAGCTTATGATCGAGGTGACATTTCCTTTCAGTCTTTGGGCCACTCAGAGCGATAGTTGGCGACGAAGTAATCCTTCCGGGCTTTTCGGAATGCAGATGTGGATGGAGAATCATTCGAAGAATGTGTATTCGAGTGGCCCTCGCCCCCAAAATAGTTTCCGGCGGGATCCAACTCCAAGCAACATGGCTATAGGGCAAAGAAGCGAAGAATACAGGCATGGAAGATACTCATGTAGAGTCAGCATCAAATATCTTACTTATCTTACCTTGCCGCCTTGAAACTGTGCCCGTCACTCCGTAACACCCACAAAAAGCATTAAACCAAAAAACCAACTCCCTAGAAGACGGGGAGTCCCTAAACCACTATCTATTGATGATTTTAGTTCCTCTAGACCTAGTCACAGCTCAACCACTTGTCGAAGTGGGCCAGGACTCTTAGCAAGGGCATTTCTCCAAGTCGCTGTCGCTGTACGCCAACGAGGGACCCGAGTCTGCTTGAGGCATGGTTGGGAGCAGAACTGCACACGAGGGTTGCTGGAGGGATCGGGCCGGTGATCGGAGAAGAGAGCTTTGAACCCAATAATCTAACTTAGGTGCGTTGAAGTTGGGAGATGAACCAGTGAAGATTGTTCATTCTCTCAGCTATTTACACAAGAGGTGAGGTCCCTTTTACCCCACATCAGGTAGCCGTGGTCGCATGTGACAATTTTGTGTTTAAACGAAAGGGGAACCGGTCCTGCGTACCTCATGTCTCTATGAATCTCGTTGAACTACTCTTCCTTACTAGTGTCTAGGTACTGTACGAATTACACGATATCTTGAAAGTTGAAGTCTCAAGCTGATTGAATTGGTCAAGTCATTGATGCAGAGATACTATTGCTCTTTCTTGAATGGGGCATCTCAACACTCCCGCTTGGCAAAACCAGGCTATATGTTGTCCAATCAAGCGATTCACAGCGTAGGCGAGTGAACAGCACGCGGATCTGTTGACTTTGAACTCCTACAGGCTTTAACTTACCCCGCGGTATGGCGAACACAGGCGAGACGTTCCATATAAAGCAGTTGAGTTCTGCCACTTCGCTTCGCCAAGTTTTTCTTTCTTTCACTTTTATCTATCCAGATCAACACGACCAGGTACGGGAGAAAACGCTACACAGTTGGCCTCATTGCCAGCACCCAGAACGCCAGTGGTGGGGGGATCCCTATACCGCTAAAAAGACAGGGTATCTTGCCTGATCTAGGCAAGATTCGACGTTCTAATATATATATATGTGTGTGTGCGTCGCGGGATAAGCATCCGTGACGCTTATGCCCATGGAGCCATACACAGATCACGGACCGGTGAAATGCGATGCTGACTTTGACACCTCACGTATCAAAGGGCTGACGGCTATCGTCACGGGCGGCGCCAGCGGCATCGGAGAAACGTACGTGAAACACCTGACCAAGGCGGGGGCCTTCGTAGTATTCGGCGACGTGAACGACCAAGGAGGCCAACGAGTGGAGTCAGAAGCAGGGGGCGCTACCAAGTCTCAATTCGTGCACACCGACGTAACGGTATGGGAGGAGCAACTGGGGCTGTTCAAACGCGCTCTCTCAAAGAGCCCGAGGCACCGAATTGACATTGTCATCGCCAACGCGGGTGTCAGCGGGTTCGACGACGTGTTCCACAGCAACCCTGATGCCGAGGACCCGGACCCGTCTTCTCTGCACATTGCCAAAACCAACGGGCTGGGCGTGTTGTACACCACGAAGCTGGCGCTGCATTACTTCCGCCGACAATTCAAGCAGCACCCGGCGGCCTCGGCAGATCAGCTCCTGATTCTGCAGGGCAGTCTCGCGGGCTACGTGGACCTGCGTGGCGCGCCGCAGTATGCCTTTTCCAAGTACGGCAGCCGTGGCCTGATGAAGAGTCTGCGGAGGACAGAGCATGTGCACAACATACGCGTCAACTATGTTGCTCCAGCGTAAGTTTCCAATGAAGCAAAAAAAACAGCCAATTCTGCCCCAGAAAGAAAGGAGATTATTCAAACAATCAAATCAAAAACAGGTACATCAAGACGCCGCTCCTGAGCGCTGCGGTAGTCGAGCACCTCGAGAAAGCAGGCACTGAATTCGCCACGCTAGAGGATGCCGCTCGTGCGGTGCTGAAGCTGGCCAGTGATTCAAGCATAAATGGTTAGTGTCCCACCCTAGCCTTCGCTGGATTGTACAACAAGAACAGAGAGAGAAAGCAGAATCTGATGTTTAAACCAAACTAGGCCGTGCATTGGCAGTTGTTCCACGGTCGTGGGCGCCCGCAGGATATGTGGACGTTGATGTGGATGACTACCGCGAAGGGCATTTGAAAGAGTGGAGCGACGCTGCGTTGGGCATGAAGGCTCGAGAGGTACCTTCTTCTCCCCCCCCCCCCAAATCTCTTCTGTTTTACAATGCCGTCGTGGACAGGATTGCTAACTTGAAACAACAGCTGTCAGAAGAGCAGCAGAAGGTGGCCAAGTGAGGAGGAAAAACACAAGAAATTTAGTAGTGCGTCCTTCATTATTGTGGGTATCTTAAGAACTCATCATGTCCTCCCGCGGTTTATTTATGACGTGCCAGCCCGAAAAGCAAACAAGGCACTATAATGCTTATCAGGATAGGGCATATATGCTCCACTCTGCGTGCATTTTACCATTTTACCATTCTATGCAACCAGCTCCCATGCTATAACGCCTGTAAATCCCATGCCGATCCGGCCCTTGCTCTCTCTGAACTCGGCAACACTCAGACCTCTGCAATCGGTCGAGTGACCGAATGTGGTTATTGCAAAACAGGAAACGGTTTGACCAGGTGCACCAAGTTCTATTGCGGGAAGGTCAACGTACCACAGGTCGCCGCCATTGCCGGTGCCTGGCCTATGCTCGAAAGGGATGAGATCTTGGTTCCGGCCGTCGAGGCCTTCGATTTGCATCAAGAAGACGGGTGGTGGTCCAAGCTTTGTGTGCTTGGCAAGATCCCAGTGGGGACACCGGAGGCCGAATTGAAACCTCACGTTGCCACCTTGTCTTATACTTATATGTTTGCTTTGGGGTGCCACTGTTTGCTTTCCAACAAAGTACTGTTCTTCTGCGATGGTATAGATTGTTGGCGGCTGGACGTTGTGTGGCCAGTGGTCAGGATTGATTTGGATATACTCTTCCCATGTCATGGCTGGGCGGCCTTGCAAGAAGAAATGGTCCTTGTTATTGGGAAAGTGCTTGATGCCAAATTCTTCATTGGTCATGGTGAACATGGAATCATTCCGCTTGGCGACATAGGGCATGCCGCGTCCCTGGATATGGCCAGAATACCAGCAGCTGTCGACCAACTTCCATTCGCCGCCATCAATCCTGACAGCGTTCCAGGCGTGATTGCCTTGGAATGGCGGCAGGGCGGAGCCGGGTGCGAGAGGCGCGTAGCCAAAGCCTTTCCCGTGACCGCCAATGACGACGGAATCCAGGCCAGCGTAGGTGGCAAGTCTGGTCAAGAGGTGTGCATAGCCCTCGCACACGGCAAGGCCAGACTGTAGGGTTGACTCGGGGCTCGAGCTTTTGACGGTGCCTCGGAAAAAGTTGTCCACATCGTAGGCGATGTTCAAGTGAAGCCAGGTGCAGATTGCCCGTGCCTTGTCCGTTGCGGACGGGAACGGGTTGGTCAGGTGATAGGCCAGATCTTGCAAACTGGAGACGCCATGTCGTGGAAACTGGGCCGCGCGGCTATCGGCAAGGGAAAAGTCGCGGCAGACGAGACAGGCAGGAGGAGCACCAGACTGACCGGGACTCTTGAGAGTGGTTGGTTTGGGCAAAGACTTTGGCTTTGTTGCCTGAATTGCTGAGATGTCGGGCCTTGACAAAGGGGGATCGGGCGATGGAACAGAGGGGCGAGGCTGTACTATGGAATTCAATGTTGGAGGAGACTGGGATTGGCTTGTGTGAAGGCCAAGGGATGCTAGAGTGGGCAAACTGCATGTCGTTTGAGTTCGTTGATTGGTTTCAAGCACTGGTTGAGGCTTGTTCATGGCATAAGAGATGGCTGACCTCTTAACACTGTCCTGAGGTTGTGGGCTCTGCTCGGCTTGTACATGGCCAACTGCTCCTTTGCGAGATGGCAGTCTCGGCGGCAGAGGGGGCTGAGAGGGCCGCCTGGGTGGGCAAGTTGTTGCTGGAGTCACTGCCAGCGTGTTCTCGCTGGATGGGGCCCGATTGACGTACTTGGGCCTCTCGGCCGAAAACTTCCTAGGCTGGGATGCTTGGCCGCGTGGAGGAAGAGCAGGTAGGTCGCACTCTCCCCATGCTGGAGCTTTGATCCGGTCACTCGATGTGCTTCTCGAGGCCGCTGATCTCGACGTGTCGCTGCCACTGGTGACTGCCGAAGACGAGGACTCGACTGAGGGTCTTCTCTCCGAGTCGCTAGAATCCTTCCTTGCTGGCAGTGGAGGAGGAAGTTTCCGAATCGGCAGCGGTGGAGGAGGGGGTTTGCTGCCGGCAGTGGCTGGGCTGGCCACTGGGCTATTGCTCACTGACTCGCGGGGAGGGCTGACTGCTACCGGCTTGGGCCAATCTGGGCGTCTTGTTGGGATTTGGGGAACTGCGGGCGGTGCAAGATGGGAATTGCCGGGCCTGCGTCCCACATGGGCGGCATTGAGGGCTGCAATGCGCTGTTGCAGCGTCATGGGCAGCGGTTCTTCAGCCATCGCTGCCATTGACAGCAGGCGGCCCGGTGGGAGGACAGGAGAAGGAGCAGCAGCAGCAGCAGCAGCAGCAGCTCATAGTGACGTTGGGCTGGCTTGGGCTGGTTAAGCCAAGGCGTACAGGGGACAAGGGCGCCGTTGAAACGGGGCGAAGCATGCTGATGCAGCTGATTCTGCTTGTGTGCGCCATCTGCAGTAGTTAGTTGGCGTGATCGACCCGCCTAGGTCGCCGCCCATTGGGCCTTGGAAAGACACCTGTTTAGTTAAGGCTAGGGGCACGCAGGTGGAGGCAGGGGTACCCAGGGTGGAGCAGCTCCACGTAAGCGCCGGCAAAGAGCCCCAGGGCGGCCGGAACGAGGCACAGCTGCAGCTAGTTGAGCGTGTTCTTTAGGTACTCATCTCCTGTTTTAGGTACTGATCCCCTGTTCTTTAGGTACTGATCTCCTGTTATTTAGGTACTGATCTCCTGTTATTTAGGTACTGATCTCCTGTTATTTAGGTACTGATCTCCCGTTCTTTAGGTACTGATCTCCTGTTTTAGGTGCTCATCTCCTGTTCTTTAGGTACTGATCTCCTGTTTCAGGTACTGATCTCCTGTTTTAGGCACTGATCTCCTGTTCTTTAGGTACTCATCTCCTATTCTTTAGGGTACATCTCTTCTGAGGCCTGTTCTTTACAGTACGTAGGGGTAAAGGAGTGTTGACAGGGCGGGCGGGAAAAGAGGATGAGATTGTAGGCATATACCGACTCCAAGCAAGTGGCGAGGGCATGAGCAAAGTTACAGTCTACAGAGTAAGAGACACACACTGCCAGGCGCCGTGCAGACAAAAAGGCGAAAAACGAGGGGATCTCTATCTATCCTAGCACCTTCATCTTCTTTTTCTTCTTGCTCTCCTCCGCCTTCTTGGTGCCCTTCTGAAACTCGCGCCAGTTGTCGATCCGCTGCTCTCGGCTCTCCTCCCACTTCTTGTCGTGATCGCGCTTCCTCTTCCTCTCCTCAATCTCGGCTTCCTCCTTGGCCTTCTCCCGGCCCTCCTCTTGCATCTTGGCTTTGATCTGCCGCCGGCGCCGGGCCTCTGCGTCGACCAGGACTTCGATCGTCTTCCTGCGCCATTCCTGCTTGAACTCTTCCGTCTTCAATTCGTCCGAGTCAACGGTGTACTTGTGCTGCCGCATGAGCAGCAGCCGTGCGTCAGCAATGCATTCGTCGAGGTGCTTGCGCTGAGCTTCGTCGAGCAGCGCAGTCTGGGCCTTCTTCAGCCGGTCGAACGCTTCCGGGGCCTGAGGGTTCTTTGTCTTGTCAGGATGGATGAGCAATGACTTCTTGCGGTAGACAATCTTGATGTCTGAGTCGGGCACACCGGGCTGGAGGTCGAGCACTGCATAACTGGACGCAGGCTTAGCACACGCACCGTCAAATACCATTGTTCGGGCCGCGACTTACGCATCTAGTCTGAAAGCCTTGAGAATACGGTCTATCTCGGCATCCTGCACTTGCCATCATGAGCCTGTACCGCGTGAAGAAGGCGAAGAGGCCGGCCGTACCTTGTCGTACTCCTTGGCTTCCTTTTCAAGAGCATCAAGAGCATCGGATTCATCATTAGCCATGGCGGGCTTGACAACAATGGCTTACCGCAGCAACCAAGACCCGGCTATTATGGAACTCGGTTAGCACCAGTAATATTTGGAGAACTATGTGAACGGCGCACACGGCGAAGACTGTGGTGTTGGACGGCTATTGCCTTGGCACGAATGTGATAGGAAGGTGCCGTTCAAGTCGTTGAGAATGACGTGCCGCAAACCAGTTGCGGGGCGCCAAGGCATGGGCTTGGCGCCGCTACATTGGTGTTCTGCCCCACCACTCAATACGTGGATCACAGATTGCACGATATTTATTGGCTATCCGGTAGGGGCGTATTATCGTGGACTGGCGCTGTAGGGGCGTATTATCGTGGACTGGCGCTATAAGGGTGTATTATCGTGGACTGACGCTCTAGTAAGGTGTCTGTAGGCCTCAGCGTGGGTCTTACTGTGTGGGGGGGGAAGTGAGAGCGGCTCTGAAACGCGAGTGCACGGAGCAGCTTCACGTTTGGTCGGCTGGCCCGACTCAGAGTCGGAGCAGAGCTGTTTCTAGCTGATGCCGAGGCGGGAAGGGAAGCCGCTGCATCTCGATCAGCGGGTGCACGAGTACTTTTGCCAGTTGTCGCAGATGAGGCACCCACGAGATCGGGAATAAGGATCATTTGTTGACTGCCGTTTATATCCACCGAAGCTCTAAGCCAGGGTAGCAGGATGAATACCGATTGGCGAACGTACCATCAAGCACTAAATTGCGGCCAGAGCATCCGAGCTTGCGTTGAATCCTACACCCGTTGTATTAACCTGACCGAGGGCTTAACCAGGCCGAAGGGGCGGTCGGTCCAAGCGCTCCGTCCAAGCACTCTGTTAATGGGGTAAACGCTCAGTGATGATGATGATTCTCGATAGTGTAGTAGTTCTGGTTCTGGAATTGCCAAGGAACCCGAATCTCCTGCGCTTTAAGCTGGTTCACTTTTGCCCGCTGCCGTTCTGAGACGTGCATACACGCCCAGGTGGAGTCCTGCCTCGGAGGAGACCGATTTTAGGCCCGGCTAGGTGAGAATTCTAAGTTAGGGATGAACCACAAGTTAATCTCATCTTGCAACCTGATTCGTTCCCACAGTCTTGCACTGATTTCAACCACCGCTCTACCGTCGACGACACGTCGCGGGCAAGATGCAAGGTTTGGACGAGGTATTCCTTTTTCAGCGTGTGACTGGCCGATCGCCCAAGGACTATTGATGATTGAACGCGAGACGGTGCTGAGCCTTCCTACGCGCTGGCGTGCTCGGGACTCGGCGCTGCCCGAGTACATATTGTGATGGCGGGGGCACGAAGGTGTAGAATGTGTTGATAGTAATCGCTCCTTGACCTTGAGGGGGTTCCCGGCCTCCTCGAGACCTTCTCACAGCAGGCCAACTAGAGACCTTCTCACAACAGGCCAACTCGAGACATGACCCTGCCATGGCTCATTCTTCTGCTCCCATTGCTCCTGGGTCTTTCCCGGACCACGCCACTGCCCATCTCACGGCGAGGTTAGTATATGTGCGGAGCAATTGGCGTGTGTCTAAATCTTGGTAGACATTTCGGCCTCGTTGCTGGACGAGCTCGCATTCATGGAACAGTATGCTGCTGCTGCGTACTGTGCAAACAACAATGACGCCAAGGCCGGCACGGCGCTCACATGCCCGGCAGGCAACTGCCCTCTGGTCGAGTCGGCCGGGGCAAGGTCGCTGGTCGAGTTCCAAAATATCGGCCTTGTCGACGTGACTGGCTTCATGGCGGTAGATCACACAAACCAACTGATTGTCATCTCCTTCCGCGGTAGCGAGTCTCTTGGCAATTGGATCGGCGACTTGAACATCGAACTGATCCCATCGACGCTCTGCCCGGGCTGCCTGGTGCATGCTGGTTTCTACACCTCGTGGGCCCTGGTTCGGGACACGATCAATCAGACGCTGCAAACGGCAACTGAAAGCTGGCCCAATTACTCGGTTGTCAGCGTCGGCCACAGTCTGGGAGCTGCCATTGCAACCATCGGTGCGGCAGAGCTTCGAGCCCAAGGCCATGAAGCCACCCTCTACACATACGGCTCTCCCATGGTGGGCAATATTCTGCTGGCTGATTTCATCACCAATCAGGCCAGCAACTTTCGCGTCACTCGCTACTATGACGTTGTGCCCAAGCTGCCTGGATACCCGATCGGGTACGCGCACGTCAGCCCGGAATATTGGATTGACTTGCCCGGCAAGACGAATCCGTCGACGCAGGACGTCGAGGTCAGCAGTGGAGCACTCGACCTGGTGGGCGATGAAGGCAAGCTGGGATTCAGTATTTCTGACCATCTGTGGTACTTTGGCGGCATCACAGCATGCGCTTTGGAGGCGCTGGAGCTGTCGTTGTAGGGCAGCTGCCCATGGCACGATCAGCTGTTGTACTGTATTACATGGCAACATATGATAGCATAACAACTATAAAATAGCCTGAGAACAGGGGCCATCTACTACCCCAACTTGGGGTTTGCACCCCTGTCCTCTGGTGCATATGCCATATGCACGCACCCGCACTAACTAATTAACTATTAGTCTAGTTAACTAACTAGTCGGCGCCGGTGTGGATGAAGGTTGAATCAACAACTTGGAAACTTCTGGCTGCTGCACCCCCCGTTGATGCGTAGACGTTGAGTAGCTAGCAGTGCGCTGTGAGAGGCGATGAGCAATGTGGGCTCCTCCTTGATCCATCGCCTCGCCGGCTCATGCCTACAGCCGTTGCAGCCGGCGGCGAAGCGCGCCCGTCCAGTGCTCAGGCTGCAGCATCAGCGCCCGTCGCTCTTCTCTACCGGCCTTCAACCGTGGAATGGCAATGGCGCCTGCCAGCTGAGGGCGGTCAGTGGCTCCTGCCAGCCGACGACGGTCAGTGGCTCCTTCCAGCCAACGACGTTCAGTGGCTCCTGCCAGCCGAGGGCGGTCAATGGCGCCTGCCCGCCGACGACGGCCTGGCCGAGGCGACGATGGGCATTAGGCGGTAAATGGCACCAGCGAAGCTTCAGTCAGCTGTCTGCGGCCTTGCAGCAACACCCACAACACCCGCAACACCCGCATCAGCCAGGCACAGACCAGGAACACGGACTCTCGTTCCAGCCAGACGACCTGCCGCAGCTCCAGCTCCACGACGTCTTCGGCGCTGTCACTCCTCCGCCGCGCTCGGCCAACCGCCTGCTCCGTGTGCTGCACGCTCGCCGTGTCCATGGCACGCTCGACCTGCCCTTTGATGCCGGCATCCAGGCCGTGCTCAGGCGCTACCCCTACGCCATGGACTCGGCGCTCTACTGGCTACGATCCAACTACCCGGTTGACGAAGATGCCGCAATCATGGCGAGAATCGAGGCTGAAGAGATGGGCGACGAGGAGGAGGAGCACGCGCCCTCGGAGCTGCGGCAGCACGCACAGCACGCACAGCACGCGGGGGGGTATGCTCGGCGGGACAAGGAAGCCCAGCCGGCCTACTACGGGCCCCAGAGCGGCAAGTACATGGCCAAGCTGTCGGACAAGGAAGGCGACGTTTTCGGGCGAAGTGAAATCGATCGCATCCGTGCCGAGAACATTGCCAAGGCGGAGAAGGAGGAGCGGGAGCTGCAGGAGCAGATTGATCGCATCACGGCCGAGGTGACGGCGAGGCAGGCTGAGCAGCAGAGCCAGGCGGTGGCGGCGCGGCCCGAGCAAGGCGTCGAAGCGGCAAGCCAGGAGATTCGCGCGCCCAACGAGTTCGAGAAGTGGATCCTGAGGTCGAAGAACCGGGCCGTCAGCAAGCTCACGCTGGACAGCCCCGAGGTGGCGGAGATGACATTCGGCCAACGGGTGCTGCCCTCGGCCGTCTTTGTCGCCCTCTTCTGTGCCGGCTGCTTCCTCTTTGCCCAATACTGGGTCCCGCCCAAGCGGTCAGAACGCATGTTTCCCGACGTGTCGCTGTCAGTCGCCACCATCGGCGCCATCTTCGCTCTCAATCTCCTGGCCTTGGCCTGCTGGGGCATCCCAGGCATGTGGCCGATCATGAACCGCTACTTCACCTCGACCCCAGCTTACCCGAGAGTGCTCAGCATGATTGGCAACACCTTCAGCCACCAAACCGCGGGCCACTTTCTCACCAACATGCTCGCTTTGCTGGTCTTTGGCCTGAGCCTGCACGAAGACGTGGGCAGGGGCAATTTTCTCGCCATCTACCTGTCGTGTGGGGCGGTAGGCAGCCTTGCTTCACTCACCGTCTTTTCGCTGCGACGGCAGTTGGTCACCAGCAGTCTTGGGGCCAGCGGCAGCATGTGGGGAATCATGGCCGCGTATTGCTGGATTCATGCCAAGTAAGTCAGGTCGGATCGCTCCAAGACGTGTGATGCAATGCTGACGACGCGCAACAGCGAGAAATTCTCCTTCATCTTCATGACGGAGGAGCAGCGAGAGAAGATCAAGTTCTCGGGCTTCACTGTACTAAGCTGTCTCGTCGTGCTTGAGATTGTGCGCTTCTTCCTGCCCATCAAGACCACCGACCACGCAAGCCACTTGGGCGGTATGCTGGCCGGCGTGATCGGTGCTGAGCTGTGGAAGCGCAATGAGGGCGTTGATCAAGGCAAGCCGAAAAAGCAGCCCCGATGGTATGAACACATCCCCGGCCTCGGCTCACAGGACTCTGCACCCAAGGGCTGAGCCGACGATGACGGTATGGAGAGTGAAAGAAGCTTTGGACCACACGAGCCTATATACTTACTGCCTTGCACATGTATGATGTCACCATCTGAGGGTGAGGAGCCGGCTCGAGTTGCACAGAAGCGCACCACCTGCATTGACCATGCCAAAATTTGGAAGCGCGTTCTGCTCATCAATCCATTAACCAGGTATTTGATCCCACCAAGACGGCCGTGTCTTAGATTGTTTGCTCCTCCAAGATCTGCTCGGTGGGCTTGCTGACGGCACAGCTTGGCACTACGTACCAAGCTTGTGATACATTGCCTACTAGTACCCTCTGCTAACGGCGA
This sequence comes from Chaetothyriales sp. CBS 132003, assembly GCA_003709865.1. Lineage (NCBI taxonomy): Eukaryota > Fungi > Ascomycota > Eurotiomycetes > Chaetothyriales > Chaetothyriales sp. CBS 132003. Next base: position 240,465 of record QRBJ01000005.1, on the reverse strand, counting down.
GTATTGTCAATACATTGTGCTCGACCCTCTGCCAACGCCGAGGATTGTCAATACATTGTGCTCGTCCCTCATCAAGTTGCTCAGCTGCAGGCAACACCACGCCTTTTGCGTCTTCCAATTTGCGAACCATCTCGCTCAATGGCCCTTCTGTTCTCTTGTTTGCTCACTTTGCTCGCTCTTGCTCTCCCCACTCTATGCTCGCTCCCCCAGCTCGTCGAGCTCGGCTCCCACGACAACTCGGGTCAATGCCAGTGCTACCTCACTTCTGGCCCCAACCCAGGCTACTTCCAGTACTATCGCTTTTTCGATTTCCGTGCCGTGCCCTCCATCGACGGCCACTCTTTTCTCGACCCGCCGCCGGTGGTGACGGAATCTGAGGATCAAGGGGATGAGCCGATCACCAGCGCATACTTCAACACCACCGTCTGGAACCAGAACTGGTCCATTGAGTCGGGCAGCCTGGCCGACAGCGACAGCTCCTACGCACAGGTCAACTCACCCGCGAATGTCTACATTACGCGCAATGGCGGCGATCCAAATCAGTCGACCTACATGACCCTCCGCACAACTCGTAACAGCGACTTCCAATCCACGGCGGAAATCGACTGCAACCAGAAGAACCTGATGCACTCGTCCATTCGTGCGCGACTGCGCGTCATCCCAAACGGTCTGCCGCCGCAGCCCGACATATCCGAGGACGGCAATGACGGCAATGACGGCGGCGACGGCGGCGGCGACGACGACGACGACTACTACTACTACTACTACCACGACGACGGCAACAACAATAACAACAATAACAACAACGACGACAACAACAACGACGACGACGACAACGACAACGACAACGACAACGACAACGACAACGAGACCGATAACCCCACGCATCCAGTTGCGCCAGGCGCCGTCTTTGGCTTCTTTACCTTCGAGTCCAACACCGAGGAATCCGACATTGAGATTCTGACTGCCGACCCCATCGATCGACTGCGGTATTCGAACCAACCAGACTATGACCCCAAGACCGGTGATTCCGTCCCGGGTGCAACAACCAACCATCTCATGCAGCACGGCAGAATGTGGACCGACTGGCTTGTCCACCGCCTTGACTGGTTTCCCGGCGTGAGCCAGTGGTGGATTGACAATGACCTGGTGCTCAACAAGACAATCCACGTGCCAAGGAAGCCGAGTGGGATGATCTTGAACCTGTGGAGTGACGGTGGCGAATGGAGTGGCAATATGAGCGTGGGTGACCAGGTGGTCGTGGGCGTCGAGTGGATTGAGATGGTGTTCAACATTAGTGGTGGCCTCAACGGGCCGGCACACAGCAAGAGCTTGATGGATGATGGACTGTGGAAGAGAAAGCCGAAGAAGGCCTGTGAGGTCGGATGCTGGGTTGATGCTCCTCAGAGCGCCGTGCCGGGCCAGCCGGTTGTTGCCTTTGACAACACGCAGGTGGATGGCGCAGCCAGAACTGCCAGCTTGCCGCTGATCTATGTGCTCGCCTCGGCCATGGCCTTTGCACTGGTCTAGATGACTTGTCGCCTCGGCCATGGCCTTTGCACTGGTCTGGACGACTTGTCGCCTTTGCACTGGTCTGGACGACTTGTCGCCTTTGCACTGGTCTGGACGACTTGTTGCCTTTGCACTGGTCTGGACGACTTGTCGCCTTTGCACTGGTCTGGACGACTTGTCGCCTTTGCACTGGTCTGGACGACTTATCGCCTCGGCCATGGCCTTTGCACTGGTATAGATGACGTATACAAGGTCATCGTCCCTGGGGATCGGCCAGAAGGCTGAAAAGACCGAGAAAGCATAAAATATTTATGCTTGTAATTGGCAACACACTACACATCGACTCAGTTACAGTCGTACGCCTTCGAACGCGGCTCGCTACTAATCAATACATGTCTCCAGCTTAAATCGACTATATTGTGCTTAGTGGGAATCGATAGACCACACTAAGTTGCAACGCCCGCTAAGAGGATAAGCTTAACTGCCATTAACGTTGGAATTTTTTTAGAGAAGATTTAAGCTATCATACGCAAAACTAAATACGTACGTCCATCTTCATGGTCAAATCCCGCGCAGCACGAGAGAGACAAAGCAGTCAATTCATCTATTGTCAATGATCAGCTAGCTCCTGTTGTCAATGATCAGCTAGCTCCTGTTGTCAATGATCAGCTAGCTCCATCTCCCGCCATGACCGCCCCGCCTTCCCTACAACTTCTCGCCACCCTCGCCTCGCCCTCGGGTCCGACGGTGCGCGCATGGCAATCCGTTCCCCACCCGGCAGCTTCCCGCCATCAGCCCATCCTCGCCACCGCCAGCAGCGACAAGTCAGTGCACATCTGGTCCTTGCGCGACTGGACTCTTCTCAGCAGTATCCGCGACGGCCACAAGCGAAGTGTACGGTGCGTGGGATGGAAGAACTACGCCGACACGGACACGACCCAACCGATAGCCAACAAACGGCGAAAACTGGTACTCGCCAGCGGCAGCTTCGACAGCAACGTCGGCATATGGGAGTACAATCCGGACTCGTCGTCGTCGAATCCAGCACTCAGCCTGCCAGTGCCATCAGGAGCCAACAACCACGGCGGCGACGACGGGCTACAAGAACAAGACATGACTCTGAATGGCAACGACGCCGACGATGAATGGATCTTCACCACCCTCCTTACCGGCCCGGATTCGGAGATCAAATCGCTTGCCTTTGCTCCTGCACACTACAGCGCAACGCTTCTCGCAACCAGCAGTAGGGATAAATCGGTGTGGATATGGGAGGAAGTCGACGCCGACGAAGGCGAATGGGAAACCGTCGCCGTCCTGCAAGAACACAGCGGCGATGTGAAATGCGTGGCCTGGTGTGAGGGTGCACGCATACCCTCTCCACGTCAGCTACAGCGGCAGCGGCATAATCGGCGGCAGCAGCAGCAACAGCAACAGCAACAGCAACAGCAACAGCAACAGCAACAGCAACAGCAACAGCAACAGCAACAGCAACAGCAACAACCGCGACCGCAACAGCAGTTGAATGGCGAGGACACAGCAATGGTCGAAGACGAAACGGAGGAAGAAGGCCGGGAAAACAGAATGGTCGGGTCCAGAGAAGTCCTGGCGAGCGGAAGCTACGACGACACCATCCGCCTCTACCGCGACGTTGAGTCCGAGGGCGACTGGGTCTGCATCGCCGTGCTCGAAGGCCACACGGGCACCGTATGGTCCATCAAATTCGAGCCCTATGTCAACGCCGCTGTTCTCCCGGCCACGATAACTTCCCCCGACGAGCTCGCGCTCGAGTGGGAAGCTCGCTTGATCAGCTGCTCTGACGACCTGACTGTGCGTGTGTGGAAGCGCGAGTTGAGCAACGATGAGCGCGAGAAGAAGAAGATTCAGCGCCAAGTCAACGGCGGCAGCGGCGGCCGCGGCCGTCTCCCAAGCATCATCCGCCCAGACAGTGTGTACGAGAAGTGGACGCAGGAAGCCGTGCTCCCTGCAGTCCATGTGCGCAGCGTCTACAGCGTCGACTGGAGCAGGCAAAGTGGGCTGGTGGTCAGCTGTGGAGGCGATGGCGTCATTGCGCTGTACAAGGAAGTCAGCACTCAACCGCCCGCTGCGGTCGCTGCAGGCGACGGTGACGGCGATGTCGACATGCACGGCCGCCCCACCAGTCCGACGGCTACCGCTACAACATGGGAAATTGTCGCCCTGGTCGAAGCTGCGCATGACGAATATGAAATCAATCACGTGTGTTTTGCGCCGCGGCGGGACAAGGGCAGACGCGAAGGAAGAGAAGAAGGAGAAGAGGAAGTCATTGTCAGTACTGGCGACGATGGCCATGTTCGGATATGGGAGATTCCCGAGACCTTGATACAGCAGCAGTAGCCAGTCAGCCGAAGCAATTGATACAGCAGCAGTAGCCAGTCAGCCGAAGCAATTGATACAGCGGCAGTGGCCAGTCGGCCGTCAGCCAAAGCAATTGAAACAGCAGCAGTAGCCAGTCAGCCAAAGCAATTGATACAGCAGCAGTGGCCAGTCGGCTGTCAGCCGAAGCAAATCATTTAGCTGTTTGTTGTCGCCTCCTAGCACTTGACCGCTCGCTCACCTTGGCATTTGCCCTGACAGCAACCCTCCACACACCATTTACCTTTTTCGATATCCACACTGCCCAGACCTGGCCTCCCGTCTCCGCTTCTTCTCCTTCTTCGGCCTCTGCTGCTGGGGTCCGGGCTTCGGGTTCCTTGACACAGATCTTCATTGTCTGGTCAACATACAAGGGCGCGATATTGGTGTACGACAGGCTGTCGATGCTGAGCCGATGGTCGGGCGCAAGGCCACGAGCAGACTCGGAGCGGCGCTGGGCACAACGCAGGACTTGCATCATCAGACACACCGTCAGCGGGCCGTGGACGACCAGGTCCGGCAGCCCGTACACTTGCCGCGTGTACTCGCGATCCAGGTGGATGGCGTGTGCATTGAGCGTCAGGGCGCTGAAGCGGAAGAGAAGCGCCGCGTCTGGCGTCACGAGCCAGTGGAAGTCGACTTTGCCGCCGCCGTTGCTCGGGCAAGTGGCCAATTCGTTGTCGTTATTGTCCAGCATCGCTGGACGGCTTCTTGTGAAGCACAGCCAGCGGTTCTCCACGGCCTGCAGACGTACATTGTCATCATTATCGTCAGCGCCATGACGATCAATCAGCTTGAGCTTTTTGGCCGCGTCGAGATCTAGAGCTATTGTTCTGATCCCGTCGTCGTCGTTGTTGATGATGTTGTTGTTGCTCGAGGACAAAGGGCGTTCTACAAGTGTCCGTCGAACCTTGACAAAGACCTTGTCTCCACCGTCTACCATCTTGGCATTGACCACCTGCTCGCCCAGGTACAGAGTGGAAGTACTGCTGTTGTTCGTGGGTCGGCGCCGGGCGAAAGAAAGATCGCCACCAGCCCAGAGGCGGAACATGAAATCACCATGCTGCGATGGGCAATGCAAATCGTCCGTGCCATCAGGTAGCAGGTGAGATGGCGGCATCATTTCATTGCAGTACACGAAGTGGAAGCCCGGAATAATCAGACCAGCGCTGCTCTTTTCAATAACAGAGTCGCCATAGTCGTCGTCATTGTTGTTGTTATTGTTGTTGTTGCTGTTGCTGTTGCTGTTGCTGTTGTTGCTGTTGTTGCTGCTGTTGCTGCTGTTGCTGCTGTTGCTGCTGTTGATGGTGATGGCGGGAGGGATAAAACCAGCCAGCGCGTTGTACAGATTGATCTGCGGCTCAGGCGATTTGCTCTGGGAAATGATTCGGCGAGAATTTGCCTTGAATGCGTCGAGGTCGATGTGTTGAGACGAGCATCGCTGCTGCTGCCACTTATTCCTATGGCGGTAGTGGCCGCTGTAGCACACGGTTCTCTCGCTGTCTGTTGTCCATCGTGTCTGCCCTAGTCGCCTCGAAAGTTGACGGAGCATGGACAGGAGAAAGTGGTCTACTATGAAAGAAGCGAGTCCTACTTGGTTGAAGGAGACGGAAGGTTAACAGGAAACGGCACGTGACCACGCGGCGTTGTGGTGATATTGCTTGGAGTTGCACTAGTCCCTTTTTGGACAGCGGCAGCCCCGCGGTCGCGCGGTCGCGTTCGGCTACAACAAGTCCATCGAGCGTCAGCCAAAACGTAGGAGATCATCTCTTGCTTGTGCGGAAGTCATCTCTTGCTTGTGCGGAAGTCATCTCTTGCTTGTGCGGAAGTCATCTCTTGCTTGTGCGGAAGTCATCTCTTGCTTGTGCGAAAGTCATCTCTTAAAGTCATCTCTTGCTTGTGCTATCGCAACGGCCGCCATGTCGTCCCGCAAGCGCCCGCTGGCTGAGTTGCCTCCCAACATCCACGTGCCCACGCCTTCCCGCTATGCGCCGTCGACGCCACACGCGATTCGAGCGCTACAACAACAGCAGCAGCAGCAAAGTGCAGTCAAGACGACGCGCTCTGCACGGAGGACTGCCCACAGAGTCAACAAGGACGCCGTTGTGAGGCCGGACTCGGCCAGGGCGATATTGAGGCGGCTGGCAAAGATCACAGCGCCGTCGACGAGGAGACTGACGCGAACACCGGCGGTCGACAAGGAGAATGAGAGGCCAATAAATGATGACGACGACGACGGCGGCGGCGGCGGCGACGGTCAGCACCATAGCACCAAGAAGCCGCGCATGACGTTTGACATCGAGGAGAGCATTGAGGACAGCATTGAGGAAGAAGCGCCGCGGTATGACGGCGACGACGACGACGACGACGACGGCGACGACAGTGGATTGCCGCCGCCACCGACGCCGACTGCCATGCTCGACGATGAGGACGACCAAGGGGCCGACGAGCCGACTAACACGTTCAGATGGATCGACGCTGGCCGAAACAGAGAGGCGGCAAACGAGGCCAGGCATACTGCCAAGTCACGTGTGAGCTTGTTCTCGCAAGACCAACGTGCACAGATTGATGACGACGTGGACGACCTGACGATTTTGACGGAAAGAGGGAGGCGGGCGGTGAGCGAGGAGCCTACAGGCCGGCTGAGCCGCTACAGCTTCGGCAGTCTACATATGGCCGATATATGGATGGAAATGGACCGGAGAGAACAAGACAATCTGAAGGCCAGGGCCAGGCTATCGGAGGGACCAAGTATGCTGGACCGAGAGGTCGCTTCAGAGCCTGTGGTGCTGCCTGACGATGAAACACAGCATCTGCGGCAGCTACGGCATTCGTCTAGTGCAGAGCCTGAGCAAGCAGACTTTGTCATGCCCGGTGTGGACGGCGACACGGACTTGGTCATGCCTGGTATGGACGGTGATACCTTCCAGTTGGACATGCCACAAGACGAGGCAGCAGAAGCAAGCGTGCACCAAACGCGACAAGAGATAGCAGTGCCCAGCCCTCGTACCTCTGCACAAGACGAGGAAGCAGAGGCAAGCGTGCACAAAACGCGACAAGAGGCAGCAGTGCCCAGCCCTCCTGCCTCTGCACAAGACCCTGCTGGACTCGCACAAGACTCGGCTGAAGCCGACCGCCAACTGACGGAGCTGGAAAGTGCTGCACTCATGGCAGGCACGACGCGCCGTCGCAAGCGCGTCAAGATGACCAAGAATGGCCAGGTGGTACCCTCTCTGCCGGTGGGCTTGATTAAGCACATAGCCACCGAGGTGCAGCTCCGCAACGGACGCCGGAGACCGAAGCTCGGCAAAGACCAAGTGGCAGCGCTCGAGCAAGCCACAGAGTGGTTCTTTGAACAGGCTGGCGAGGACCTAGCTGCTTATGCTGAACACAGTCGGCGCAAGAAGCAAATCGATCAAGCCGATGTGCTAATGCTCATGCGGCGCCAGCGTGTTTTGAAACAGGCCGGGCAGCTACAGGCATTAGCCAAGGAGTGGCTGCCGAAAAAGGTCTTGGACGAGTTGGACCTGTAGTGGCTGCCGAAGGTCTTGGACGAGTTGGACCTGTAGTGGCTGCCGAAGGTCTTGGATGAGTTGGCCCTGTCGTGGCTGCTGAAGGTCTTGGATGAGTTGGCCCTGTCGTGGCTGCCGAAGGTCTTGGACGAGTTGGACCTGTAGTGGCTGCCGAAGAAGGTCTTGGATGAGTTGGCCCTGTCGGGGCTGCCAAAGAAGGCCTTGGACGAGCTGGACCTGTGAGGCAAGCGCTGCCCTGGCCCAGCCTCTCACCAGTTGGTTGAGTGCCGGACTCTTCTTGCCACGTCAGATGGCTTCTGCTTGAGCACCAGCCACATCATGATGGCTGTCGCGGCTGACAGTGAATACCTGTATCGAGTGATGAGTAATGATGACACAGCCACCCAGGGAACAAGGGCAAGGGCACATGTCGTGTTGAGACATACCACGTAGCGATATACTGGACATGATTGTTCCTCAAGTTGACCTCGGCCGCTCTCCCAATCGGGATGCCTCGCACTTCTCTATGGTAGGCCTCAAGCAGGCTGGGCTGCATGGTCTCCTCAATCCACACAGGCTCGGCACCAGCCACGTCGGCCATCTCACGCACGTCGGGAAAGTAGAACTTGCCGGCCTCGGGCTTGTTGTCGGGCGTGAACATGTTCCGTTGCCACGGCTCTCTCAGCAGTCCGGCCACCGCGACTTGGCCCTGGGGCAACGCACTCGGGTCCCTGTCTCGCTGAAGTTGCTTCTCTCGACTGATCCAGCCTCGGTTCACCAGCACAGTGCTCGCGCCCTCTCCGCGTTCCAGGGGCGTGATGACTAAGAATCCATCATGGCCATCGCGCGTCCTCGGCCCGATCAGCATCTCCTTGTCGTGCTGAAAACGGCCCTCGGCATAGACCCTCCTGTAGTCGAAGTCGTGGATGGCATTTGGGTCTATTCGAGGCGGCAATGGCAGCGGCTCTCTGACCAGTCGGTCCTCGAAGCGCGCAATGAGCTTCGTCTTCCAGTCCAGTCGTTGCACCTGCCACGTCCCCAACCCAAAGGCCGTAAGCGGAATGACGGCCAGCAGTGCTATGGCCCATTTGCTGTTCTTCTTCCGCGTCGACACCAGTTTCGGCGGAGCGTCGACAATGGACACAAAGTCTGGCCGGTCTGCCGGGTTGCCAGGGAACCGGCAGCATGCACTAGTTGTGAGCTGGCGGCATGACCTAGCCCGGGCAGCACGCGGCCAACGCCTGGGACGTGTGACGCGGAAGATTTCCCGGAGCAACAGTGAGCTCCGTTGAGGCATAGGGGCAACGACGACGACAACGACAACAACAACAACAACAACAAAGGCCGGGCAGGCCGAGAGTGAAACACTGCGATGAAGGAAGGCACGACTGCACCATGCAGTGCCTCCATTGAAAGTTTACCGTACCCACCGTTTCCGTACGTTACAGCCATCCTTCTCGCAGTGCCTCCATTGAAATTTACCGTACCCACCGTTTCCGTACGATACAGCCATCTTTCTCGCGTGGTTTTGACGAAAATGACGCAGGGGCGCGCCTGCCAATTTTCCCGCTTTGCCGTCATTAACACTCGCTGCTATTAGCTTTGCCGCCATCAACACTCGCTGCTAGCTTTGCCGCCATCAACACTCACTGCCGTCTCACCCCATCGCTGTCACTAGTGCTTCTCAAGGGCTTGACTTGCTATGCTGGCATCATGTTCCATTCTGGTGATCTCCAAAGCGGCATAGGATTGGCAGTGCAGCAGCGCAAAGCCGTGCTGTGTTTCGTCCACGACAACTCGCAACAGAGCACCGAGTGGGAGAATGTGCTCACCAGCGGCACGCTTGCGGCCGCGACAATTGCACCGCAGGCAGTCATGCTGAAGATACGCGCGGGTTCGCAAGAAGCCGCTCTTCTCAGCCAAATCTGCGCCATTGACAGCAGCCCTGCCATCATTGTCATCAAGAACGCCGCTCTGCAGGCCAACATCCAGGCCGACGGCGGCGACACGGCTCAGCTTCAGTCCAGGCTCCAGTCACTATTTGGCTCGAGCACACCAGAGCATCAAGAGGCCACAGCCACAATCACCCGCCAAGCGGACAGCACAACAGAGCAGTTGCCCCCACCACCGCCTGTGTCTGCACCTTCCTCATCACCCTCCGTCGCCCCTTCCTTATCACCCTCCGTCGCCCCTTCCTCATCATCCTCCGTCGCCCCTTCCTCGTCATCCTCCATCGTCCCTTCCTCGTCATCCTCCATCGTCCCTTCCTCGTCATCCTCCATCGTCCCTTCCTCGTCATCCTCCGTCGTCCCTTCCTCCACTGCCTATCTCAGCCTGCCACCCTCAGACGGCCAATTCAGACTGCCCAACAACGCCTACGATGCCCTACGAGAGTACAGCCAACAACTGCTCCATCAAGACACCCCCCACCAAGACATCTACCAGACACAGCTCCGGCTCCTCGACCGTCTGCCCATCCTGCGTGACGAAGTTCGTCGCTTGCGCTCAGTCACTGCAAACCCCGTCTTGTCTGACTACGCCCGTGACAAGCTCCTGCGTATGCCTGCGGCTGCTGTGAAAGCGCAGGCCAAGGTTGAAGCTTCCTCATCGGCAGCCCCATCAGCCCAGCCCGCAGCCCCAGAGCAGGCAAGTACACTGCGCTCACAAGACCCTCCATCTGGCGGCCAGCAGCACCTCGCCACCGCCTCCACTCACCCAAGTCGTGGCAGCGAGTACGTCTACATCCGGCCAGACTCGAACCAGCTTCTGCCCGAGACTGAGGAACAATCCGGCCGCGAAGCCGACGCTGCCAAAAAGCGCGCAGAGAGCACCGAATGGAAGCGTCAGCAGCGGGAACGCCAGCAGCAAGACCGTGAAGCGCGGGACAAGATCAAGGCCGAGATTGCCGCTGATCGCGAGGAGAGAAGGCGCCTGGCCGAGATCAGGGGCCGGAACGAGCGAGGCATGCACGCTGAAAGCGAGTCTGAAGCGAAGCGAATCAAAACCCAGGCGGCCCACACTGTACCAGGCAGCATCCGCGTTCAGGTACGATCTTTCGACGGCAGTGTCTTGCGCTGCACCTTCGAGCATCACTCAACCATAGCTGGACATGTCCGGCCATTCGTCGACGAGAAGACGGGTGGCACTGTTCCGTATAACCTCAAACTCATCCTCACGCCCCTACCCAACAGGAACATCGAAGCTGCCGAGGAAGACCTGCAGCTTTCCGACCTTGGCATCAAGGGGAGCTGTACCTTTGTCATGGTTCCGGTCAAGGCCTACGTAGAATCGTACAGCGGCTCTTCGTCCGGCATCGTCCGTAATGTGCTCGGTCTGGGATACGGACTAGCCAGTGGCGCGGCCGAGACCGTCTGGGGGCTCGGACGATATGTCCTGGGCTATAATGCCACCAACCAATCACCTGACACAGCAAGACAAGCACATGAGGAGGGAAGCACGGTTGGCGGACAGCAACAAACTAGCTCGGCCAAGATGCGGGTACGCACGCTCGCTGACCAGAGAGCTGAAGAGAGAGACAGAAGAGGTGCCAACGGTCAGCTGTACAACGGAAACCAGCTGAACTTTGAACCAAACAGGGATGATGATGATGATGATGATACCCAGAAAAGGGATTGATTAATATTTCCACCCTGGTTGCATTTGGCGTCCACACACCCTTTATTCACCATTGTATCAAACTGTTGGATTTCTGCTCTAGTTAAACCTTGCATATTTCCAACCTTGGCAAGTCCAGACAACTGCTCATCCATCGTCCCCACCAAGGCATTCATGGCCTGCGTGCCGCAGAACAGACCGCTGCAAGCCCAGGCTTGGCATCTCACCCAATCCAACCAGAGATTCATTCCATAGACGGTTGAGGCTGAGGAGCCGCCACTCAATGGGGTCTGCCCAAATAGTCTATCTATAGGACCCACAGGCTCATTGCAAGCATGCCATGCACATCCCCCTCCGCCCACCACGCACAGTCCGATTTCTTGGCTGTTTTGCACGGAGCGCCAAGGAGGCATTCCAAGAATGCTTCCCAAGCCAGCTCCCGCCCTCGGGGAATATACATATATATATATATATTGCTTCCTCTCATCCACACACCATACTCGAGGAGTGTGTGTGTGCTGCAGGGGACACACGCATCACACAGTAGGAGATCCTGCCGCGAGCCCCCGAGGGACACAGTCCGAACGAGGCATTCTAAGAATGCTTCCCATGCCGTCTTCGCCTCGAACTGTGATGACCTCGCTCTCGGCTCTTTCCAGACTATTGTAAGTCTCCATGAGGCGCAAAAACGGTCCCCCGTAGAAGGTTATGGGTCCAATTTACTCAGTAGTGGCTCAGTATCAGGGTGCGTGCCCGAGGAGTAACTCTTCTCCTGTGTATCCAGAAACATGCACACTTGCCTGTCGGAGGAAGGGAGGGGATTCTTGTATTCGATAGCTACCCATAGACCTGGAGCGAACAACACCAAATGGTGAAAGAATAATCGTGCCCCAGGCGTGGTATTAGAATCCTCGCTCGGTCTTCAGATTCCTTGAAGAGGTTGGAAGCCCGAGGTCGGAGGTCGGAGGTCGACTGAATGCCTCGCTTGGATCGTTCGGATCGTTCTGAGAGCCAACCCAGCTTTAGGGAAGAGGACACCTATATGTATAGAGAGAGAATGGGTGGTGACCCTACCCTCGATTTGTGGGCAAGCGAGTCAGATCTGTTGAGTGAGAGGCCGAGAGAAGGGGGCCACTAGAAGAAATTCGCAGCGGAAAGGATGCAAGAGTCCCAGATCAAGCCACATCAATGTCGAATGTTCGCCCCTTTGTTTTCTATCCAGGCGTGTGTGTTGACGATAGTTGAGCCGGTTGTTGAAAGGCTGATCCCGACGTATTCTGTCATTTCCTCATTTCCGTGGGAGATGCAGAAACCCGCCCGCGTCAGCGGCGGGATCGTCCTGATATATATATGTGATATAACATCTTTGTCGTCGTTGGGCAAAGGCTCCACATAAGTGGTGCTTGGGTGGCAGGTGCCTGAAGTTGTGGTTGCGGACGTTTGTGACGCTGAATTAGAGTGGGATGAATCCAAAACCAGGGTTGCTGTGAAGGGCTCTCGCCATTCCTCAACGGATACAAGGAATGTAAGAAATTGCAAAGTTCGAGCTCTCCTTGGCGGCTTCTTGGTCGATAGATCTCGTATCTATGAAGCTTGATTTGAGATATCTAGGTTGTAGAGGTCGAGAAGCGAGCTTTGATATACCCAGGTAGATGCAAACGGCAATCAAGTATGTGGTCACAGGGTGAGGTCACTATCCTTATGACACAAGGAACATGATGTGTTGTGACTGGATTGGCGGGCGGTATCGTGAAGAACTGTAGTCTGTCTCGTCATGTCCATGACACTGCTTTTGGAGTTGACAGCCACATACACTCCCGTCTTGTATCAGTGATATACAGCCATCGCAAAGCCGTATGCTCCCATCCCTTACTCTAGGATAAAAGCTACAATAAGCAGACAGAAACCGAGTATAGCAACAAAATCTGGGCTAAAGAAACTTGACGCAGACTGATACACAATGCCAGAACTGCCGGAATTACTGCTACTTCCGCTGCTGGAGCTGTCTTGGCCTTCACCAGGGCCGCCTTCATAAGGGTCTCCTGAAGGACCCCAACTGTCTGTTTGAGTTAGACTGAGGCAATGAAGGAAAGAAAACAACCAAACAGAAGTATTCGGTTGGAGACGTACAGTAGTAGCCTGTCCACGTGGCGCAGTCCACCGAAAAGCCTTGATCGTTGAAGCACCGTTGTTGTTGCCGCCGCATCATCGCGTTGACTGTCAATGGGGCTATAGTAATGACAGACGAGTACTCGACTGCTGACACGGTTGGCTCTTCCTTTACTGCATTGGTTGGTTGATGCTGTTTGGTCTCAGTGAACAAAGGCAACGTCTGTGTCGCTACTGCGATCGACGGCAGCTGTTCTGGTTTGGCGGTGAGATAGAAGCTCAGAGCATTCTTTACAAAGGCCGGCAAGACCACAATGGCATACAACAACTTCATGTTAGGAAATACCCGGCAGGAAGTGCAATTGGGTCTTAATTGTGCTGAAGGTTGTCGTAGAGCTCTGTCGAAAGAGGGACGACCATCTCCCTCTTTCTACATTGTTTCTGCTTTTCAGTTGAAGTTCGTTCCATGCCTCTAAGTTGGGTACCAAGGTGAGAGATAGACCCACGACTGGTCAAATTCTGCATGAAGCTGCATGGAACCGATCCAGTTGGACCACAGCCGTGGCTGGTTCCGATTGGCTGAAAATAACGGTGTGCACCTTGAGTGGGTGCTCTTTCTCGTAGCTCCGCTTTGGGAATCCTCGGTCTCCAGCCTTCAAGAATCATCTTCTCCAAAGGCGGTCAGCTAGACAATCCGATTGTGCATGGACGACCGAGTCCCCATCTTTCTAGCAATTCCTAAGGCGTTGGAGGCGGAATCAACATTTCGTAGAAGCCTGCCAAATTGCATACGACATCCATGGCGATCGATTACAACTGAAAGCAACATAGATATTGCTCGATTCATTGGCAATGGACATTCCAGCTCTGGGTGCCTTTGAGTATTCCATTTCTCAGGCTAGTCCATCGCCAAGAAGTTCAAGCGTCTTCTGGAAAACGCGGCCGATGTTCAAATCGATGTTGCCGTGGCCTGCGATCGCCGTTGCGGAACCAAGGGTATGACCCTCGCTTGTCTCATCCTCTTCATCGGATGATTCGTCCTGAGTGCTAGTTTTATGCCCAGAGTCCGAAGCCACATTGACAACCGTTACTCTGGCGTCCGCGACCAAGGACTTGATGCGTACCTTGTCCGTCATTGTGGCTGTGGGCGCGTCTGTTCCAGGAGCCTGGTGAGAGGGTTGTGTCCGGACCAAGGTGACGAACGCTTCATCAAACTTTCTCAAGATGGGGAACACGGCGACAGAAAACGGAAATGCAGGCATATAGGAGACCAAAGTGCCTGCAAATGCTAGCAAATATGGTATTTGAAGGGAAGCTGGCAAACAGTCAGGTTGCAAACTGGCTTCAACAGACGGGATCGACCGGAATGTAGCCAGCTGAGGTTCCCGTAGACGTAAAACCCGCGGCGCATAAGAAATCAAAGCAAGCGACCAGTCAAGAACATCTTCACGGAGAACTTACGTGTGCCACTGGTCCAGGCGAGGTTCAGCAATGGGTCGATGTCTTCAACGACCTGATCAATTGATGTGTAGCCAGGGGCATCATCATCATCAGCTTCTTCGTATTCTGGGAATTTCTTGCCGTACCGACGCTGTATTCGCAGCATTCGATCATCTAGATAATTGATAAGAGATAACTCCTTTTGTGATCCCGGCCGCAATGGATGATGCCTTGCTGGCGGAAGCTCAACTGACGTGAGAAACATGCTCGGCGCGGCCGGCGGCGATGCTGCGGAAGCAGGCGGAGACGGGAGACTTGATGCCATATTTGCTAACAATATTGTTGATCTCGGGTTTCAAAGACTTCACCTCGTCGTTGCTTAGTGACTATTGTTCTGAGACAAATGTCGACGTCGAAAACTGTCCAACATAAACCTGGGCCAGGCTGCTTAGTTTATATATGCGCTGCATTCATGTGCATTCATGGCTGCTTCATCCAGGACATAACTATTTGCCCTCTGCATTCTTGTTGAAATTGCATTTATAACAACGGAAGCACCGATAAATTTGTACTGGAATTGACGTGTGTGGTGGAAAGGTAGTTAGAATTGCGGACTTATGGGGCCACCTGCTTTATTTAAGATTTTCAAGTATGAGCTAATTATGCTGCAAGAGATTTAGAAGCTGTAATTACTCTTCTTTTTCTACCTTCCTACAATCGCGTTGTGAACCCATTGCTTTCCGTAGGCATGAGACCATCTTCTAGCTGTCAAATCATAACCTCAGATGCCTTCTGCTTATCATACAAGGCGGACTGGTAACAGAGGCCCCCTATCAGCAGGCTTTGGTACCGTTGGATCAACACAATCATGGACTGTTTGCTTTGAATTTCCTCGTGTGATTTGGAAGATTTCAAAACGAGCTCAAAGCATTCGATGCTTTCTTTATTGAGGTGCAGAATCACTCATCGTCATGGCCGATGAACTCTTCTTGCAACATGGGACAAGCCCTAGCGAGAGAGCATTTAGTCTGCTCTCACAGAAGCAGGATGGGCAAAACATGATAGGCGACTATCTGAAAACTCTACCACGCTCACATCAGATCGTTTTTTGGACGTTCTGTCCTTGCTACCCTGCGGTGATACAATAGGGCCGATGCGGGGGACTAGAGGATAGCCAAGAGCGTGGCTTTCGGTCGAAAGATATACCATGATTGGCCCCCATATTTTTTTTAGCTATTTAAGTCGAGGAGACTCATTCTATCGACAGGCCTAATATGGACCACTGGCTATGGCGAACCCTCAACCTCCCATCATCGATTCTCACATCCATCTCTTCGCAGCGCATCACATTACTTCCCTTAACTGGACTGCAGAACTACCCAATGACCATGTCTTGAATCGAGCCAACACCGTTGCAGACTATAACGCAGCTACTGCTGGCATCCACAACCTGAAAGGCTTCGTCTTCGTCGAAACAGACTGCAAATCTGGCCTCGTCGATGAAGATTGGCAAGACAGCCTTAACGAAGTTGCCTTCCTTGCCCGCATTGCAGAAGGACAGCCATTACCCAATGAAGGGCATGAACCAGCCGATAGCAGCCTTGTCCTTGGCATCGTACCCTGGGCTCCAATCCCAGCAGAGATAGACGCTTTGAGGAATTACGTTGACCGAGCTCTCCAAGCATTCTCCCGGGAGAAGAGGCACCTGATCAAAGGATTTCGCTACCTCCTGCAGGACAAACCCAGGGGCGTTGCTTTGCAGCCGCCTTTCCTTGAGTCTCTTCGCTGGCTTGCCGAACACGGCTATACTTTTGATCTGGGCGTCGATGCGCGATCTGCCGGGTTGTATCAACTTGACGAGGCTTGTCGGATGATGGAGATGCTCTACAGTACTGGATCTAACGTGAATATAATTATAGATCACTTGTGCAAGCCGAACCTCAGGTTGGGTATGCAGGATATCGCCGATGGTCACCCCGAATTCGTATTGTGGAAGCGCTATGTCGAGAAGATGGCTGGCTACCCAAATGCGTACATGAAGCTATCTGGACTTTTTTCGGAACTTCCTCCACAAGATGTCGCTAATCCTGGAGATGCGTCCTCGATCCTAGCTCAGATCGCTCCATGGGTTTCCGTGATCTTTGCAGCCTTCACACCATCCCGAATCATGTTTGGCTCCGACTGGCCCGTCTGCAATGTGGGCGGTCCAGGCATCGCCAAATCCTGGTCGCAGTGGCACTCCTTCGTTACCACCATCCTGGACACTCTCAGCCTTACGCCAGAGGAGAAGACTTTGGTATGGTCGGGTACCGCGATGAAGGCGTATAACATTAGGCCCACCTTTTGAGACATACTTTTTACTGAAAGTTTACGAATGCTCCACCATCTACGAGTAAACTTGCCCCAGTGACATATCCGCTTAACTCGCCGCACGCAAGAAAAAGCGCCGGCCCAGCCATGTCCGATGGCTGACCCAGCCTACCGAGTGGTATTCTTCCCTCCATGTATGCCTTCTTCTCACTACCATCCTTCAGATCCTCTTCATTGAGCTGAGTCCGTATAGTACCAGGCAGAAGAGCATTGCATCTGATATTGTACTTGCCCAGGGCTGTCGCGGTGCTCTGCATCAGACTCAGGATGCCAGCTTTGGTGGGTGTATAATGACATTGCTGGGCGCCGCCTACAAGTGCAGAGATGGAACTAATTCCGATGATACTCCCGCCTTGCGGTTGCTGCTGAGACATCTGCTTGGCTGCTGCCTGTACGGCATAGAAACTTCCGGACAGATTGGTGTTGAGATGCTGCTGGAGGGATTCGGGTGAAATTTCCAGAAAGTCTTCAAACTTGCATATCCCCGCATTTGACACAAAGGTATCCAACCTCCCGAACTTGGCCACCGTTTGCTTGACGAAGTTGTAGCCTGTCTCAGGCAGGGATATGTCGCCCGGGATGCACAGCAAAGGAATGTCTTCGAGCTTTGGCACAGGTAATGCCGAGCGAGCCTTGATCGCACCTAAGGCTTCCGTTCTCAGCGTATCTAAATGCGATTCTTCATCCCGGGTGTGCGATCCCAGGTAGTTTATGGAGACACTGGCACCATGGGAGAGGAAGAGGATGACTATTGCTCGTCCTATGCCTGTGAGGCCGCCAGTCACAGCACAGACCATGCCAGGGATGAGCTGGGCCAGTGGCATTCTCGTATGCCTGATGAAAACTTTATAATAAGCGGGTGTAGTAGTTTGATGTAGAGTCATATGCCCCCCAGTTTTTACTCACTCTTATTGCCAGCATTAAGAATTGTTCATCGGCTTCCATTTTGATATGTCTAGCTGCTCAAATCTAAAGATCATCTCGGTGTATCTACCAGCGAGAAGGGTGGCTTAGATTTAGGCGGGATGTGGGGCACAAGACATGGGTGAAATCTTATTACGAGGCTTCGACCACCACTCGCAGGCCACCTTGTGTCGTACCTTGAGGTGATGAACGTGCCATCCATCTTCCTCTGACTGAGCGCTAGCTGTTATCACTTCTCGGCTCATTTTCCAATATCTCTTTCGGGCAAGGCACACATAGAAGCCGGATGCATCTTGCAAAACCAACCGTCGGAATCCTAGAGACGCGGGGAAGTCCGTGATCTGCCACCTGCGAACAACAAAATGCCCGATTAGCAAAGAGACATACTAAAAGAGTCCTATTCGGGAATTTCGGATAACTATTAGATTCCAATTGCATACTACGTACGATAATATTTCAAGACTGTGGTTACAGAACTCTTTTAGCTTGACTAGGAAATACCAGTTACCCATTCTTCCAGAAGATGCCCCTAGCATTTTACCTCTAGTATTCCCGTCGGGAACCCCCCTTCGTCGTTGCTCCGTCACCAAATCCAGACTCGCGATAACTCTAGCCTCGCCCTCTTAATGGATGGTTTATTGTCCGTTGCATTGGGATTCTTTTCATCCAGTAAGCGTAGTTTGAGCTCCTACAACTCTCAAAGTCTACCTTTGGTCAGATATCCAATGATTTTCTGTCAAACACCAGACGTTCTGATAGCCCGATTCAGCGGCTAACGCTCATGGTGGCTATTCCTCAATCATGCAGTATAGTGTCCGTTAGTATCGTTCATAACCACCTTACAGTCTTCCTTCTCAATTGGCACTGTCAAGCTCCTTTGCGGATTCATCCCAAGTAGATCGGTGGCGTCTAGAAGTCTTGCATTGGGGCTCAGTTCCAGACCAAACCCGGGTTTGTCAAGCTCGCTGATATCTAGATAACCGTTGATTGGAATAGGCTCATTGGAAAACATGTCGCCGAAGACCGGTAGGACGCTTTTGCCATCGGGGGAGTTCGCGAGGTATTCCTGGAAGGGAGAATTGTGCTGAGAAACGACAAAGTGGTAGGAGTATGGGCCAGACGCATGAGGAATAACGGGGATGTCAAAAGCGGCGGCCATCGCTGACACCTTCAGCAGTTCTGTGAGGCCACCCAGCCACATAACGTCTGGCTGAATCACGTCGAGGTTCCGCTGAATGAGCAGGTCCCGAAAACCGTAACGAGAAAATTCGTGTTCCTGTCCGGGTTAGACTAAACATAAAAAGACAATTCGCATCCTACTTACTCCTGTTGTGAATTTCACATCCGGATGGGCTCGCTTGATGAGCGCAAACCCTGCTGAATCATCAGGACTCAAGGCCTCCTCCCACCAGTCTATTACCACGCCCTGCCGCTTGCATTCGGCCACAATTTCGATGACATACTGGGCATTCAAAGACATCCAACAATCCACTCGTAGAGGGAAATGATGGCCGACCGAGTCTTTGTGCTTCTTGAGGAATTCAACGTTTTTCTGCAAGCTCTCGGGCTCCTCCGGGCTGTATGGAAGAGGCACCTTAGCACCGATGAACCCAGCTTCTTTTGCAGCCGTAGGTTCAGGCCCTGTACAGTAGAAGAGCAGTTTGTCTCGCGTGGCACCACCAATTAATTTATAGACGGGCTCGTTCCTGATCTTCCCTACTAGATCCCATAATGCAAGGTCGATGACAGAGATGACCGCCACTGGGAGTCCCTTCCTTCCATAGAACATCGAAGCTCGGTACATCTGCTCGAAGAGGTCGTTGGTATCGCGAGGGTCGCGTCCTACGAGAAAACGATCGAAGTGTTGCTGGACAAGCCAGCATGCCGGAGGGCCGCCAAAACCAGTTGCAAATCCCGTTGTGCCGTCTGTTGCCTCGATCTCCACGCAAAACGAGCCCAGAACATTGATCCCAAAGGAGGTTCGAGACTTTCTGTACTTCTCCCATTTGGACATGGGCGTAGAGATCTTAGTGTCTATGAGCCAGTGACCACCTTTAACATTGTGGTAGTCTCCTCCCGACCCGACGCCTTCTATCACAAACGTGCGGACAGTTTTAATCGTCGGGAATGCCCTCACCGATGGCTCCTTTGCACCGTCTCCGATCGCCATCTTGGTCTATTCCTGCTGAGGCCGTTCCAAAGGCAGTGTATTTAAGGAGGGCGATGAGCGATGCTGGCGTCCGGCACAATTAGAGAATCTGTTCCGCAAAAGGAAAGAGTGTAGTGAATCTAACAATCCCGAGTAGCTTGTGGTGGAAGGAGGTCCCAATAAAAGCATAGGCTTTGATACTCGCTGGTCGGTACAGCTATTGCCGGAGTACTATTTCCATTGTGGAGAAGAGTAGAGCGGGGGGCTCAACTTACCTGTTGTGGTTAAGGGCTTTGGGATGTCAGGGTATTTTCTCGCCCTTCGGTGCCCTCGCCATCTCGGCCGATAATTCTCACGAAATCCCGTAAGACGGAATGTTGTCTTCAAGCCTCGCTATGGTAGATCGCCAAAACGGCATCTATAGCACCCCAGTATTCGGTGAATATGCTGTCGCTCAGCCAGAGACACCTAGCGGGGACGACTCTGACAGTGTCGTTGATGATGGGTCCAAGAAGAGGCAAAGGTTGATGAATGTTACGTATGCTATGATGATCTATTTCATACTAAATTGGTGATGAGCTAATGCATTCGGATGATAGCTGCGAAGCATGCAAGGCAAGAAAAGTCAAGTGCGATCGTCAACACCCCGCGTGCGGCTGGTGTGCGAGAAATGATCATGTATGCGAATACAGGGAGAGAAAAAAGCCAGGCTTGCGAGCTGGGTATGGACGTGAACTTGAGACCAAGATCCTGCGTCTTGAGCAACTTGTTCACGATTATGGTCGTCGCCTGGAGACTCACCTGAATGCTTGCAATCTAAGCGGGGACGGGCCTGCTGTCCGCGCCACCTCATTCGCTTCACCACAAGGGTCGCGGCAATCGTATGATGCTCAGGCTACTGCTTCTGGCTTTCATGGTGAAAATTCATTCCAGCACCATGCAGTCGATCCAACTCTACAACGTCACTCCTCCTTACCACGGCCTGTGGGGCAGCAAACCCCGGGTGATCCCCAATTTCCCAAACAGCATGGACAACGTGTACGCTCAGTTAACTCGCATACCATGCCATCTCCGGATTCTGTCCCTCCTAGTGTGTCAGTTCTACCGGGCTTCAACGAAAAGGCTGTACCATTACCTCCCTACGATATGCTCTACTCCCTGGTGGACCTCTTCTTTAAACAGATCAATGCCTGGCTCCCTCTTCTAGACAGGAAGACGACTCTCGACAGATTGTTCGGAGTGTCGCCCTTAGAAGAAGCGGACAGAGTACTGCTGCATGCAATTGTCACTGTGACGCTCCGATTTTCCAAAGACGCGAGACTGACCCCTGAGAGCAGGCAGCATTACCACCACACGTCGAAGCAGAGAGTGCAACTATTCGGGCTAGAAAACTCAAGCGTTCGTTCCTTGCAAGCACTCGTCATCCTCGCCTTGGATGTCACAGGAGACACAAATGGCCCGCCAGGGTGGAATCTAATAGCTCTGATTAGCCGGAGTGTGGTCCAGCTTGGTCTCTCCGTGGAGACAACCTCGTCTTTGGCTGCACCTGTATATCCTTCGATTGCAACCTTGAGAGCGTCGGTTCTTCCTGAGGCAAAGACCTGGATCGAAGATGAAGAACGAAGGCGGCTTTTCTGGGCCGTGTATCTTCTTGACCGTTATGCCACCATTGCTACCGCGTTCGAATTTGCATTAGACGAAAGAGAGGTGGATCGACGCCTACCTTGCCGTGACGATCTCTTTGCCACAAACAAGCCGGTTGAAACACGATATTTCAGATCGCCAGAAGGTTCACGATATGCGACAAGTGACGCCCACGGACACTTCTCATACCACTGTGAGCTCATTGGAATTCTGGGTCATATCCACCAATTTCTGAAGCGGCCGATTGATATCGGCTCTCTCGCAGATGTTGAACGGTGGCAATCATCATATCGAGCTCTAGATAGTGAACTGAACACCTGGCATTTCAGCTTGCCGGATGAATTTGCTACCATCACGAGACTGGTGAAATCGAACCTGCCTGCGAAGAACACCAGCTGCGGATGGATCATGCTGCATGCTGCCTACTCGCTCACGGTGATCAGGTTGAATTCTTCGGCAGGATATCCGAGTCAGACATCGCCCATCTTTTCATCCTCATATAGCGCGATGCAACGTTGCCTGGGGGCGGTGGATAACATGCGAAAGCTTGCACAGTTTGTCTCGTCCAATGGCCTCCTGGATCGACTTGGGCCACCATTTGCGTTCAGTATTTGGGTATGCTCTCGTGTTACGCTTGTGCATGGATCGACCATGGACACAGAAGTAGACCCAGATATTGGTTTTTTTGTCACTATTCTTTCGGAAATGGGTCAGTACTGGGATGTCGCCCAACGATACAGCGAGATACTGAACCGCGTATTGAACGAATATCAGCAATCGCAACGATCAGTTGGCATCAATGGTGAGAGAGTGACGCCGTCAACAGTTCGAATCCTGGCTGATATGAGACGGTGAGCGGACGCTGTTCAAGACTCTGGGGATAGAAAGCTAACTGATCCCTGCCAGTTGTGCCTATGACTTGGACTTTCTCATATCCCGCCAACCTAGCCATGCCGTCAAATCATATCATCCAACGAGGCAGAATACTCCGGCTCCGAACGAGCTAGAGTATCTCGATGTCTTTGATCTCTTCAACTTTCCGAGACTCCCGAGTGCACCTAGTGGTGCTGAAAACGAGACCACGGACGCTGTGAACCATGCCGTAGCCAGCCACCCGAGTCTAGCAACAAACATGGATATGGGCATCGTACCAAATTTCACGGTTCCTGATCCCGAAGCGGACTGGCTCTGAGAACCGAAATGACACCCCTGGTTTTGAAGAGTATCGCACGATGCGAATTCTTGACTAGAACACGAGATGGAGCCGAAGATTTCGGAAACCATAGCCAGTCTTGATGCGTTTGCTGCATAATATCTCACCGGAAGACTGTTTGAGACGTACGTAGGTGGGGAGGCGAAACCCGAGTAGAGCGACTTTGGGGCTCTCCAGACCCCGGCATAATCGCGCGGCACAGTCAGAAGACCGCTAAGGATATGCAATGCGTAAGCGCACATTAGTGGGACGAAGCCACAGGGGCGGAGAGCTGCGACGCGCAAATGAAAAATAACGGCGCCGTTCGTGGGCGATTGACGTGAAAAAGTTTCAATGGAGCTGGCACAGTCAGCCTTCCACAATTCCGGACTGTAGCTGAAGCGTGGGTTTCATAGGCTGAAGAAGATGACGACGGGGTTTGAGTCAAAGCGCAAGGGGCCTTTCCACCAGACTGCCTCATCTCTACTCTTCGTTGTTCGCCGGCGCATTACGAAGCAGCCAACAAGACCGCACAAGCACCACCAGGTGGGTAATCTGGGTTGACGCCAAGTGTGGCCCTTGGAGGCATGGTCTTTCTAATTAAAACCGCGCACGTTCTTCACCAGCTTCTCGTTCGCTTCATAAAGGTTATCCCAGGCCAGAGGATTGATTGGTGTATCTTCGCTCAAACCCTGCATACCGAATTAACCGTCTTTGCAGCTCACCAGCTACAGATCGAGCCTTCTGCCCTATTGAGCAGCTTGCGTCAGTTAAGTCGTGTTCGCTTCGGCACTTTGTCTCTTCGCGAGCCAGATGCGAAAAAGAGGGCCGGGTATGTAGACCGGTTCTGATAGCGCGGCAGACCGACAACCTGGTACCAGCTTCCATGTTTCTCCCATTCTGTCGGTCCCGCTAGCCATTACGAGTAGGCGCACTCCGACTCGCTGCTTGGTTTCGACAGACCTCTCCGCGGGGGGCTCAGCTCGTCGCCTTCTTCTCCGGATTCGATCCAGCTGCATCAGCCCTTTGTGACACAACAGGATGCCGGGTTCGCCACGCTTCTTCTTTCGACCAGGATGATCTTGTGGGTCGCATCGACAACTGGCTGGGACAGGGCTGCTACTCACGTGATAGTACCGATTTGACAAAGCCACGTTTCTGCCCCCATGTCCAAGGCCGCTAAGGCGACTGACTCTGCCATTGGATGACGGCAAAAGGTCCCATGAGTATAAGGCGTATAAGGCCTTGCAAGTATGTTTGGCACGTTCCTCCTGTACCGCTATTGGGTACCACCTGACCTCAACAGACTTTCGTTCGGAACATTATGTCGTCTGAAGTGCACCAACATTTAGTGCACCCTTGGCCCCCCATGCCCTTCTACAAAGCTGTTCTGAGTTCATGATTCCTTCATTGGACTGACAAAAGTGTGAGCCGGGATGATGCCGTTCTGGAGCAACGGTGTTATACTCTCCTTGAGCTCTTCACTGATTTCATTGGCTTCGAGACCAAACCTTCAGAAATATCAACTCTGTCTTTGCTGGCTGGCAATTGGTGTCACAGTCGAAAACCATTTGCTGAGCGCTCATATATTGCCACATTGTCCCTACCAGAGATCAACTAATTATTTTGCTCAACCTTACATTCACCGACAAGGCTAATAAAAGGATCTCTCACTGCAGATACTACATAAAGGAGAGGGTCCTAATTCAGAATGTGCATCCAAATAGTGGAACGCTACTCAGTCTGCCGTTGTCTCTACTACCGCCATGCCATCGACCCGTGTCAGAGATACGGGCAACGAGGACACAACACAACGGAGAAGACAGTATTGGTGGGCTATGCTTGTCCTAGCCATTCCTCGCGACAACCAAAGCCCGATAAAGACAATCGTGCTGACGGACGACATTCGCGCGACTCGGGGTACTCCAGCAGTGGCTATCATTCATCATCATCAGTGGGCCGACGTCAATGAGGCCGACGTCAATGAGGCCGACGTCAATGAGAGCAACCCTCTACGATAACTGGTTGCTCCGGACCCCACACAGCTGGCAGCATGGATTTGCCATGGCATTCGCTCTCACCACCGAATCGCAGCATGATAGCGCGCTTTGAGTACACAACCGAATCTCGAAGTATCAAAAACACAAACCGCAGGGTTCAATTGCAATTGGTCCAAAAAGGGAGCCCAAGGAGACGGACGGCCTCTTACCCAGATGTCGCTGGCCTCAAAGACCGAAGTTGTATCAGACATGGTCAACTGCAACGACAAGCTCGGTCCAACGGGCCGACTATATGCGACATGCGCAAAGCGGGAGAACGACAGGGTTATGGTTCCAGACCTGGTAACCCATCTGGAGTCTGGGATACCCCTGTCTGCTCGGTTTCATGTTGCTGTATCATTACTGTCATTTCTGAACTTATCAATACCACTCTTCCTGGAGTCATCATCCCCTCAATCGAGTCCCTTGGCCTACACATCGCAGGAGGCAAGCATGCTGCACCACGCAGGTGACCGCATGAGGGGGACGTTATACTGTGTGTGGATGGATCGCTGTCTGCGGCTGCCCACACAGTGAATCAGCGACATTGCAGCTTAGAGAATCTGCATGTAAGCCTGTTCGCAAGGAATGCGCCAAGGAGCCGATCTTATCCAGGTTCAGGTGCAGAGTTTCGCCACTTTCGCCGCCTTTGTATGTGACCTGCAAAGTGCTGTACTTTATTTTCATTTCACCCTTTTGGATGTCAGCCAATTATGCCGTCTCTGGGAAGCTGGCGACTTTTGTTAGCTCGACACCGCGTTGTTGTTTTGAATTAATGCTAGGTTCCCGTGTCTGCTTAGGGCTGCACGGAGAATTTTATAGAAGAAAAAAAATGAGCCACTGGTGCAATCCGTCTTGCGGTATCTGATTGGTAAATGGAGTTAGGATAGAGGTGGTTATGGCTGGCTGGAAGTTTGTGGCTGCATTGGGTCGGTACATTGTTTGGCTACCATAGCACTAGGCTGAGCGCTATATACCTGTAACGTGTGACATGTCAGGCAAGTTTGATCATAACGCTAACGGGCTCTTATTTAGAGTAGGGGGTAGACAGCGACACATTAGAGACACCTCTTGGTCGCAAACACATCCAAAGAAGCATGTTATCACGCGGGCTGATTATAGAGGTGCAGCGTCGGGGTCATATCGGTGCTGTGCACGTCGAAGCAAACGTACACGATTCCCATGCAAGCAAGAACAGCAGCATGCACGCAGCGATCACACGGGGTGGCTTCTATGGATGGAACCGATTGCTCGAGATTTGTCACTATACGGAGTAGTCGCTCGCGGAGTGGTCTGCTTCACTACATCACTCAGCAACGTATCAACGGTCATCGAACCTGGCTAGGTACGTTAGCCTTGCGTCCGACTAACAATCAAGCCGAAAAGCACCGCGACAGTGGGTAACTCTCCTGATGATCGAAACAGGCAGGTGCGTGTTATGAGTGCGATTTTGGGTTGAGTATTTGCATCATCCGGCCAGATCGATCGAGCTACCAATAGTCTAGATTGGAGATGCCGATCTGTTAGCATTGTCGTCATGGTGCTTTTACTCCTCATCTGCACGCATGGGCGCCGACGTCACGCAACGACGTCCACCGTTTGAGTTCGGAGATAATTTCATCAATCAGACTCAATGCTGCCGCCACGATCAGGCGCGCCACACACTTAGTTCAACATTGCGGCGGCCGCATCGTTAGACCTTGGCGGGTGTGCACCGCCGTGCACCGCCACACTTATCACGCTGCCTTGCTCAGCTGGCATGTGAGACTGGGAGCAGCCACATCGCCAACAAGCGATTCGGCACAACTAGCCTTTGCTCGGACCAAGCAGGGATCATCTCGTCTGAGCTTCGACCCGGGAAGCGCACGCTTGCTGTCCTCTCGTCTACCGTCCAGTGCCCCGCGCTACGACCTTGCACTCTGCGACCCAGCTGGAGCTGAAGCGCCCTCATTGCCCAACACACGTTGCGGCAATAAGTAAATGGGCAGACGCATCCCTTTCCGCTTCTTGTCTTACCCGACTTGTTTTGTCTTTCTGTCTATCCAAGTCACACGGATCGATCAGCCACTCAGCCAGTGCAGATCGCGGCACTTGATTTCCCAGTAGCTCTCCTCCGACCAATTTACGGCAAACTCTGCCCAGCTCCCCGCCAGCCTTTCCTGGCAACGGCGCCAATTTCCAACCCTTGGGTACCCCCCCGCCCTTTACCCAAAGCCGTGCCTAGAGACGCCAATCTCTCGTAGGCCCCACTGCCGGAGGACTGTGACACGGCTTGTCTTGCTGCAGGACGTCGTCATCAAACTCGCTTTTGGCTGGTTCCCTGCCAACAATCAGTGGAATCGTGTTGTCCATCTGCTTGTCACGCAAACACGTACCGCACAACCTCTAGCCGGATGTCAGTCTCGCCTTATTCCCCTCTTGTTGTTCTTATCTTCCATTCATCCTTTCTTCCATCTCGTCGCGACACTAACATTCTTCTGCCGTCACACGCAACAGACTCGCACTGTGCCTTGAAATCATTGCCTGTTTTTATCTCTTGCCGCGCGTGAGCGCACCTCCCTGTTGCTATGGGGTCTCTCGACATGATGCTTGAGTTCGCCCCCACGCCGCTCGAGAAGCGAGCCAGCAAATGCCACGTCGCTGATTCGGTAAGTGGTCCGCTACCAGCACAATGAACTTCATCTTGACAGTGTGAGCAGGAGAGTACCAGCTCCACCACAAGCGGGTCGTCGCTGTCGGCCTTGCTCTCGGTCTTGATTCCCGCTTTCATTGCGTTTGCGGTCTATATTGGAATCTTTTTGTTTCTGCGTCGGCTTGTTCCCCGGGTATACGCTCCTCGAACATTCCTGAGCACTTTGCGAAAGAAGGACCGCACGCCTGTAGCGCCCAACTCGCTCTTGGGATGGGTGCCCTTTGTCAACAAGACCCCCGACGAGTTCGTGTTGCAGCACAATTCGATTGATGGTTACTTCTTTCTGCGCTACCTCAAGATCGTCACCATCATCTGTTTTGTCGGCGCCCTCATCACCTGGCCCATCCTCTTCCCGGTCAATGCCACTGGTGGCGGCGGGCAAAAGCAGCTCGATATTCTCTCTTTCAGCAATGTCAACACCAGTTCTAGCACTAACAAATACCGCTTCTTGGCCCATGCCTTTGTGGCCTGGATCTTTGTTGCCTTCATCTTCTTCATCGTCACTCGAGAGACGATATACTACATCAACGTCCGCCAAGCCTACCTGCTCTCACCGGCCTACGCCAAGCGCCTCTCTGCGCGCACCGTCCTCTTCCAGGCGGTGCCGACTGAGTATGCCGACGAACACAAGATCAGACGTATTTTTGGAGATGACCTGAAGAATGTCTGGGTCGTGTCGGAGAGCAAGGAGCTGGAGGAGCTGGTCGAGGACCGCACCAAAGCGGCGTGGAAGCTCGAAGCAGCCGAAAATGCGCTCATCAAGAAGGCCAACGATGCTCGGCTGAAATCTCTGAAGAAAGGCGGCCAGGCGCAGCAGCCTCTCTCTGACGCAGAGCTCGGCCACGAATCTGGCAGTGCTGCAGCCCGATATGTGAGACCCAAAGACCGCCCGACTCACCGACTCAAGCCGATCATCGGCAAGAAAGTTGACACTATCAACTGGGCCCGCGACGAGATTGCGCGTCTCAATCCGCTGGTCGAGAAAGCACAGAACACTTATCGTTCTGGCGAGGCCACACCAATGAACGCTGTCTTCGTCGAGTTCCATAATCAGTACCGCGCCCAGGCTGCTTACCAAATGGTTGCGCACCACAAGCCCCTTCACATGGCACCTCGAGTCATTGGCATGGTTCCCGAAGAGGTTGTCTGGACTAACATGGGCATGACCTGGAAGACAGCTTCGATCCGCAATGCGCTCTCTATCGCCGCGGCTGCCGTCCTCATCATCTTCTGGGCCATTCCGGTCGCGGTTGTCGGCGCCATTTCTAACATCAACTACCTGACCGAAAAGTTGCCCTGGCTCTGCTTCATCACACACATTCCTAGCGTCATTCTCGGTGTTGTAACCGGCCTGCTTCCCGTCATCTTGCTCTCCATCCTGACCTCCTTGGTGCCCCCTATTTTCCGCTACCTGGGCCAATTGGGCGGCAAACCGACTCGGTCGCTTATTGAGCTTCGCTGCCAAGAATCTTTCTTCTGGTTCCAGGTCGTTGATGTCTTCCTGGTTACCACCCTCTCTTCGGCCGCGTCAGCTGCTGTCTCACAAATCATCCAGAATCCATCGTCTGTCACGTCTCTGCTCTCCAAAAACCTGCCCAAGGCATCCAATTTTTACATTAGCTACTTGATCCTGCAGGCTCTAGGCTTTGCAGGTGGTGCGTTAGCCCAGGTTGTCGGCCTCATTCTCGGCAAGGTCCTTGGCAAGTTCTTGGACAACACACCCCGAAAATTGTATACGCGCTGGTCCACTCTCTCTGCTCTAAGCTGGGGCAGCCTTTTTCCTGGCATCGAGTAAGTCTCCATTCGCCCTTGTAGTTGATCATATGCTGACAACCATGCCTAGGGGCCTCGCGGTCATTGCCCTCGCATACGCATTTATTGCACCTCTGATACTGGGCTTTGCAACCATCGGCCTCGCCTTGTTCTGGTTCACTTATCACTACAACATTCTCTATGTGAATGCCTCGGGTATTGACACGCAAGGCCTGGTCTATGTTAAGGCCCTCAAGCACACTCTTGTTGGCGCCTACATAGCCGTCCTCTGCCTCATCGGCCTCCTCGCTATTAACTACGCAGCTGCTCCACTGGTCATTACGATAATCCTCTTGGTCGTCATGATTTTATACCATATCTCCTTCAACAGTGCAGTCGAGCCCTTGCTTAAGTACCTTCCTCGGTCTCTTGAGGCTGAACAAGCCTCGCTACTGGCGAATGCGGCCCCGAATGGGCACTCGAAGGAAGCTGTTGGAACCGAGTCACTATCTACGCCTACCGAGGGCTCCTTCATCCAAAAATTCCTCCGACCTGACATCTACTTCGATTTCAAGACTGTCAGCAAGTTCGTCCCACAAGACACTAGCGATATCGAGTACACACCTGAAGTGGAACGGGATGCTTATCAACACCCCGCTGTCAACGACATCACGCCACTCCTCTGGGTGCCACGAGACGAGGGAGGCGTCTCTCGACAAGAAGTTGCTCACACCAACAAGGTCACTCCCATCACTGATGAGGCTGCCCACTTCGACGACAAAGGCAAGGTCATTTGGGATGCAGAATACCACGAGGGACAACCTCCTGTCTACGAGGAGAAGGTCTATTACTAAGGATGCAAACCAGGACGTCTTGCTTGCTTTTTGGAAGTTATTCTAATAGTCTGGTTGTTTATTTCCCTCGCGTCAGAAAGATACACCCCACACCGTTTGTTTTGATAGGAGGCTGCCTTTTGTTTCAGCACGAACATACAGGCACAAGGCTGAGTAATGCGCGCGCAGTCGTGATCGGATGGGTGGGCTATCTGGGAAATGGAGACGGGTGGGGCATTGTTCCTGCCTGAATGAGGAGCTCGGACAAAGGAGGATGAGGAATGGTTCCCAATGGATGGAAACGACAAACCATAGAAAATACCCCCCCATGTACATAATGAAACAATATTTTATAAATTCTTGCCTGTTCGTGTTGTAAGTTAGGTTTGCCTATATTTGACCTACCCCAAGCAAGCTACGTCACCCACCTAGCGAAAGTGGCCAATTTACCTCTTCCAAGTCGCCACCTCTTATTTCAGCCAGCCACCACTTGCGCTGTAGGCATAGTGCCGTTGTTACTACTGTTCTGATTATCTGCGCCATGACCACGACCATGACCACGACCACGACCATGACGTCTTCCCTGCTGTTGATTCTGCCGCTTGACTCGCTCACTCTGAATAACCCAGATGCCCACCAGCGTCGAGGCCAGCCAGAAGATAGCGCTTAGGAAGGAAAACGCTTGCGCGGCGCGGAAACTAATGAACATGAGTATCATGCACGTGCGCGTAAGAGTTTGAGGGTTGAGAAGAACCAAAAAGGGAGGGGTGTGCGTACCGATTGCACACACCCCCACCGGTCATACCACCCCAATTGAAGGCTCGGCTATCTGCTGTGCAGGAGGACGTGGAGCGGTTGTAGGTGATGAAAAGGCCAAAGGCGGTAAACCAGGCGAGTGAAAGCAATAGGTCGATGGGGTAGCTGTGGAAGGAAGAGGACAAGGGGACGAGCCAGAAGAGGGCGAGCTAGGCTGTGAGGTTAGTAGAGATGTTTGTTGCATATCCTAGCTAGACGGCGACGGCGACGGCGACGGCGACGCACCAACATGGATATGCCAGCGACAATGATGGTGTAGATCCATCTGGCAAAGACGCGAGTGGGATGTGTAGGGGGCGAGCTGTTGAGGTAGTCGCCGATGATGCCGGCGACGACGGCGGCGAAGGCGAGTTGGCCAACGCGCAGGAAGGGTGATTGGGTGCGTGAGAGCAAGGGCATCGTGAGAGAGTGAGAGTGAGACGAGACGCTGCTGGATGTGGTAGACAGATAGCCAGGTGTAAGGGAAGATAAGTGGCTTTCCTGACGAGGATGGGAGTAGTACTAGGTTCAGGAGGCTGAAAGGAGATTGAAAAGAAACGATGAGGCGGGAAATAGAGAGGTACAAACGAGTGGTATTTGCAGAGAGACACACGGAGCCGTGTCTACTATGTACGACACGGCAGGTCTTCTTGCTTCATGATCCCGAAACAGGCGAATGACGATCAGATGACAGGTCGGAAGCTGTCAGGCCCATGCTGCCCGTGCTGTCCACCTTGATTGAAACACGGATAGCCTGTTTGCCCAACGGGTGTGTACTGAGAGCTTGACGTAGGCATCCGATTGTCTGTAACTCTCGAGGTGAATCGACCTAGTGTCCTGATATGAATCCTGGCCAGAGGTGATGGATGTATCATGTCCCAGCTGTGTTCAGTCTGCTTCCTTCCTTCATAGTCGGTTGTTTTTGCATCTCCTGCATGTTCGAATTCTACATTGTATGCATTCGAAGATGAAGTACGGTAGTTGAAAATAGCACTCCTCACACCGATGAGAGCCGCGAATGAACCGCCAATGGCCATGGTTGCAAACGTGGCGCTCCCGTAGCATGTCCGCCGCCTCTTCAACTCTTCGAGCTCTTGCTGAATCGTCTTGGGCTAGGCGTGGAGCATCTCTCTGAACGATTTGGTTGGCTCGTGACAAGAGTCTCTCAAGCCTCCACCGAATGCACCCACACTTTTTCCATTGAACTCCACATTCGTAGCAAAATTGGGCGCCACAGGGGCATCTGAGGCCTGTTAGCTATAACGACACTCGGAGAGAAGTCGCTACATACGTCATGTGATTGCAGCCAAGGTCAAGGTCAACGAAGCGTCGACACCTATAGCATCGCTGCCACCCAGACTCTTGGGCCAGGTCGAGCAGAGCCTCTAAGTTCTCATCGTTTGGGCAGTCTGTGCCACTGTGCGCAGCTGCTTTGCACAGAGTGCACGTCTGAGTGTGACACTGTGGGCATGAGGCAACATCACCAACGATTTTGGCCGGCTTGACGAATGCTGAACAAGTAGGGCGAGAACAGTACGTTCTATTTGGAGTGCCAAATTCGACATTCTTCTCTTCGAAGGCTTGCTTCAGCTGCTTTGGTATGAATGTCTCAACTGACTTTAGCGGGATGGGCGCGCGGCAACATCTCGGAGGGAAGAGGCTTTCGTCTGTCAAGGACAAATTGAAGAGATCCCGAATGCAATCTATGCAGTACTCATGTCCACATGGCGCCTGAATGAGGTCGAAGATTTTTTTTGGTTCGTGACAGGCTTTGCATTGGCAATTCACATCACTAGATTGACCATGATTTTGTCGGAGTGATGCCCATCTGGAACCTTCAGCTTTAGCCTCTTCGTGGCCACTATGCTCTCGCAGCTTAATTGTATGCTCAAGAGCTTGTCTAGCGTCTTCAGAGACGTATCGACGGGCAAGCGTAGACAGAATTGTAACACCAAGGGGCTCAGGTTGACGATGTACCTCTGAATTGCCAGGGCGGCCGTTGAGGCGATTTGCAAGAGCACGGTCTTCGCACGCTGTCTGCTCCTCGCATGCTGACTTCTCAAGCAGCGTGCCATCAGCTTCGACAGCATTCGCAATGCTCTTAGTCATCCGGCGGTCGGTCAGGAACATGATGATTTCACGCAGATTATTTTCGAGCAATGTAGCGGCATATTCGCTGTCATCCACATCGCCTGCCTTCTGCTTGCCTCCGCGCTGTTCCTTGAAGCTCTTGACATCATCTAGCTGCAATCTGAGGATGAGTTCAGCCGAGGCGTCGTCTAGATGATTGAAATCGGGAGTATCGAATGCGCGATCCATATTGCACAGAAGCGAGTATTGCACAGAAGCGAGCGAACTCAAGGCCAGTTGTATGACATGGTCGCAAGGCAACAGCCAGCGGTGGGTGTTCATGAAATGTTTGCTACCTCTTGGCAGCAACCCTACCAAGGGGTTCTTGCTGATTGGCCAACAATCGAGGCTAGCTGTCTTGGGACTTCTCGAGCGATGTTCATTGGTTGCTAGGGAGGAGCTAGGTCTATCCAGAGCATTGCAGCCGATGAGTATGAGCTGGCAGACAATCACTGCCCCCACCTCATTTCTTGTTGCGACTGCAAGATATGGATGCTCCCGATTGGCCTTAGGACATTGTGAGAAAGGCGAGAAGAACGCTTCGAAATTCGACCAGGTTGTGGTAGAGACAGTTCGTGATTGGTCGGATCAGCTGGCGAGCTCCGATGAGGTCAACTCGCATACCAAAAATCCCAGTATGATAAGAGGCGCGCACGAAGACGTATCTCGATTTAAGCCTTTCACCTTCGTTACTTACCTCAGAATGGCTGACAAAGTTGATATGGATGACCAACTGATTCATTACCTCAAAGCACTGAGTGGCATGAATTCTGCTGTGCATCTTGACACCGAGAAGAGTATCCTGACAGTTTCATCAGCTCAAGCACGTCATTCAGCGACCGTGATAAAATGTGGGCACAATTCGAAGTTTGCGACATGGATGGCGCCGTATGTTGGGCCTGGCATGCTAGATGCAATGAGTATAGCAATGGGTGACAGCTCTGCGACCGACCGGACCAGTCCAGGTGTAGACTCACCAGATGTCTGCGTGTGCGGTGGAGATACAGACTCCAAAGGTACGGAAGTGCGGCTTGGGATAGGAGAAGACATCGTCTGGCGGAATGACTATGACAACGATACAACTTCGTCAATGGGCGCGGGTGCCGTCTTGTTGCTGAAGATCTGTGGAGCTCTGACCGCCCAGTACAACCCACAGACGGTCGTCAATGTCGCGCAGTTGGTCAAGAACAACACCATGACTGCGGTGTATGGTGGCAAGGAGGTCACTGAGAATACAGCGTCAGCGGCAGCAGAACTTGTCAACGGACTGCTCGGCTCATCGGAGACGCGAACCAGATCAGTCAAGGTGAACACGAACGAGCCAGTCCTTCTTGTCAACAATAGTAACCTCTCGGAGCTCACATTCAATTGTGTTGTGACTAAGACGATCGAGCAGCTTCAACGCAGATGGAATATATGGCCGGTCCGGATCTACGCCGGAAGATTCTTCAGTGACAGCGAGACCTGCTTCTCCATTTCGTTGCTGAATGTTGTAAACACCGACATCGGTGGGCCGTCAATGATTCAGCTGCTGGATGCACCGTGCGAGGCAACCGGCTGGCTTAGCTATGTGAGACGAGAAGTGTGGAATGGCCGAGAATTGCTGGAAAAGGACGAAAGGCGACACGCTGAACTAGCCGCTGTGGAAGGGGGAGAAAGCAGTATTGGCAACAAGGCTTCCGGCGATGTTCAGACTTCGGTGGAGGAAATCAAGCCCGAGCTTGTTGGGTATGTCGAACAACATATCGAGCAAGAGCCGCGCGCAGCTTCAGCTCATGCCGACCACCCATCAGACACTGATGCGCACGACGGTGATTCCAACCAATTGATACGAGATGCAGCTCCAATTCAATATCCAACCTAGGAGCATCTCTCCACGGCGCCGTCGCTGTTGGATCTGATCAGGGAGCAAGCGCTCAGTGTCGCCGAGCGAGAAGATGAGGCTGAAATTCTCGCTCAAGGCAGGCCTGAGAAGCAGCCTAGCGAGCAATCCAGCGGAGGCAGCGATGATGAGTTTGTCGTGGTGTCGTAGGGGCTCATTCATCTTGCTGAATACTTGCCTTTGTCTTCGTCGCTTTCAATCACTCACCGATCCACTCCTAGTTCCGCTTCTACTCCTGCTCCTGCTCCTGCTTCTGCCATCCGCACTCCTCCCTTCTTCATCTTCTTTTTCTTCTTCATCCATCGCATCCAACTCGTCCTGCAAAGGACTCTCCCTCGGCTCCAACTGCTCCAAGTCTTCCAGCAGCTGTCTGCTCGGCAGCTTCCACAGACTTGTAGCACAGCTCCGCTCCTTAGTCAGCAGCTCATCGACGAATTCGTCCATGTGCACCAGCACATACCCCTCCTTCCGCCGGCGTCTCAGTTTCCGCGCATCCTCTAAAAACGGCTCTAGTGTCTTGTATACATCGCTCGGCTCAAATGTAAGCCGTACATAGAAGGCCGCTAGCGCGCGCACGTATTTCCACTCGTCCCCAGCGTGGTTCAAGTACTCGATCACGATGTCCCGGTCAGGAACGAGTGTCAGTAGCTTAAAGGCGAGGCACAAAAAAGGCGTTGGTTTCATCGCCACACCATAAGTGCCGCCGATGTAGGAGAGGTCAACGGCACGGTCGAGTAGCGTGGCCGCGTTGAGGCCGAAGCATTGCTCCTTCCAGTACAATGAGTCAGTGACGCGGTCACGCACTGCCGTTTCGAGTAGGAGCGCCGGGTTTTGCCCGCGGATCAGCGGTCCCGTATACCCGCGGTTATCGAGCGCGGTCGAGGCGTCGGCACGGTGTGTCATTGTGTATGAGGAAAAGAGAATGTTGGAAGAGTGTGAGCGAAGCTGCGGTTGAGAGTTCCTTTATTTTCAAATGACATCCCCACTGCAATAGGACGGACCTAGACAAGACTCGAGATCCGCAGGCAATTAATTCCACGCGACGATGGCGAGGAAGTAGACGGCTAAAACTAATGTCTCAGAATTCTATGACTGATCTTTTCTCAATTTCTAGAGTCTTCCCATCCAGTAGCTCTGATGTCAATATCTCTCTCAGCCTGTCCAATATGAGATCCACATCTTTCGCGGCTTCAAATGCCGTGTTATAGTGGACTTCTACATTTAGCATCTCTCGGAATGTCCATGTCCCTAACACCACGCCTGCTCCGTCTGCTGGGTCTCCAAACACATACACATCTTCCACGGTAATTGGTGTATGGTCTGGAACGATGATGTCACCATCTAGTCTCCCACAAGCCGTGAAGTATGGCAATGCTGGATTGGCAGGCGGAACTTTGGATGCATGCTCCGCCACAATCTTGCCTTCCTTCTCCATGTCTGCGCACCACCACTCCTCTGTGTTTGCCACACTGTACTGATTTCTCAAGTGCCTGGCTCGAGTGAGAAAATCCTGATTTGAAGGCGCATTGAGGAACATCAGCTTGGAGGCATTCCAACATGCTTGGTCACGGTATGGCGACGAAGCAGGCAACCGCTTGCGCGCTTGTGCAGGCATAATACACGCGTAGGCGTGTGACGGATCGGGGGAGATAGTGGCCACAGCACCTAGGTAAGCGGCATGAACGATGGAAGTGACAGTGAGAGAGAGGGGCTTGCAGGCTTGGATAAGCCGGGAAGTCGATTCTGTACTAAAGGTGATTCGACGCATTGCTACCGACGAAGGAGGTCCAGCAAGGTCCCCATCAGTAGGGACCTCCAGCGGTGGATAGGCCGAGAAGTGCTCTGCGATCATCTTCTCGACTACGGCCTCTGTCGCAGCGTCGGATCTTGTTGGAAAGATATGCTCGAGAGGGGGGGTGAGGAGCTGCACCTCGCTCCCGAGGGCGTGATGTGAAAGGGCCTCTGCAGTATGGTTGCCTTGCATCAACTCAGAGGCATAATCGAATACTTGATTTAGAATTTGATATGCACCAGAAGCTTCGATCCGCCAGTGGCTGATGAAGAGGATTAAAGTTCCTTCGAAAACTTCAAGCACCCCATGCTGCTGCTGCTGCTTGGGAACCAGGTAGCAAATGGGCAGCCCGTCTATACGACTCTGCATCTCCCTGACCACGGCTTGAACCGAGGTGCCATTTTCGGAAATCAGAAAGGTTTGATCTACCCACTTCTGAACCTCCTCTGACGAAGAAGGCACCTGGTACTCCTTGAGCTCACCCTTGAAGGTCGTGGCAATATCCGGAGACTTCAGCAGACGAAAGGCTCTCCAGGCATTCCGTAGGGCGGATGCTACCTGCTGTACGGAACCCGGACACCTAAAGTCAGCAAAGCAGTGGATTTTCACAGGTTCGCGTGGTCTGGGCCGCTCGCCTGAGATTATCGCCACCATCGGCTTCTCAACTGCACCTAATGGTCGTTGGTAGAGACTGGGAGATACTTGTGTCCATGCCATAATTGTATATGATCTACGTATGTGCTGTCATACAAAGGGATGTGGAATTGTTATTCTCACTCAAGAACCTCGTTTCCATGGTGCGTGCGATGCCATTACGTCATCGCCAAGATATCCATTGCCCTTCGCAACGGCCAAGTTCGGCAAAGTGTCAACACCCCATCGGCCCCCATTTTGGATGCACTTTCAACTTGCCCATTTTGGACACACTTTCAACTTGCCCATTTCGGATGCAGGTTGTACAGTAATTGTTGCATATATTCTTGCCAGGCAGTGCAATTCAGAATAAAAGCAAGTGCACACCAAGGGCCAGTTATGGTCTTGCTCACCTCGTCTGCGGTATCAGGCATCATATTTTCGGCTGTGGTGTGCCTTTTTACCTTCCTCCTCTTTCTGTCTGGCTATATTCTACAACAACAGACAGTAAGGTCTTTGCAAGAATCTTTGCAGAGGCCTCCTGAGCACGGACCTGTGCCTACTCTTCCAGCCACCTTCGCACACTCTGAAGAAGAGACCGGTGTGGATATTTCGGATGTGCTTGAAGAGACCCTGGCTGGCGGGTTCGATGGCGACCAAAGACCCATACATAACACAGTCATTATGACTTCTCGAGAGAAATCGGCAGTTAGTACACCTCAAGGTGAAGGCTCTGGGATTTTTATCGACAATGTCGAGCCTGATATCACACAAAGCCAAGCACTAGCAAACGACGAACAGACACGACAACGTCTAGCATATATTCTCTCAGTCCCAGACCCGTTAGATATCTGCTCAGTCCTACTATTTGCGAAACAGCAGCGCCAACAAAGTCACCTTCAATCGAAGCCGGCCATAGTGGTTCTTTATCCGACTACCTGGGAATTCTCAGGGGCGTCGACTCACATATCGGCTCTGACTTTGATGAGAGACCTGCAGGAAGAGCTGTCTCTAACCTACCACCCAGTCAGCATTGATTCAGGTTGGTCCAGGGCCAGTCTGACTTCGCAGCTTTTAGGAGAGCTGCAGCGCTCGAGATGGGATTACGACCGAGCGATGTATCTCAGGTCTCCAGGCCTTGCAGTGGACGTTGCCTCAATTGACCGGGCCCTAGCTACCTCGAGTATCAGGAAGTCTTGGTCTCTCTTAGCAGCTTCTGCCGGTCATGACCCTGAACTGCTCTTGTACACAAAGGCAAAGGGGCTCATGATGGCTCGCGGTGATATGAGAAGACTGGCACTCTCAATTGCTGAAAGCCATTCCAACAGCGAACAGATGGACGAGGAAAACAAGGATGTTGCGTATGTTTTGTTTGATAACGAGCAAATTGAGCACCATGGAAACGGAAATGACGGACTCGACTCGACGTGGACAATGGTTGAAAGATTCTTGAAGGAGCGGCAGGACATCTGCGGCGGGCGAGGGCTCCTCCCTGGTGAGGCGGACAAGGCTGACTTGAGGAGGATATAGATTTAATAATACTGTACTTCCCTAGACCATTATTTAGTGGTTTGACTCAGCATGCATCTAGATGTCATGGGCGGGCCCAGACTAGTTGGCTGACAAAGTATGCTGACTGATGTTGTAAGCCCCGCCGGGCCCACAATGACGATTTTCAAGCTTCCACTAGCGATAACAATGTCGCTAGCAACTCAGCGTGAAAGTATATGTCTGTGCCGTCCCTGTATATGGACACCTTCACTTGTCCTGCTCTGAGTTAGTTATCCAAGAACATAAGCTCCCTTGCAAGTTTTTAGAGCCTAGGTAGCAACATGTCGACGCCAAAGTCTGCTGCAAGCCTCATACCCTCTGACCCGTCCAAGGTCATGGTCATCCGTGATATCACTCCGAACATCACCACATTTAGCACCCCCTTCTTACGACTTGGGCTCGTGAAAGTCGGCGGGCGCGGCACCCTTGTCAAGCTGAAGACCGGCTCCCTCGCAGTCTTCTCCCCTACTGCGCTGACGCCAGAAGTTAAGCAAAAGGTTGAGAGTCAGGGAACACTAAAGTATATCATTGCAAACGACTTTGAGCATCACATCTTCGTGACTCCATGGGCCAAGGCATATCCGGATGCCTCGGTCATTGGAGTGGAAGGCCTGCCGGAAAAGAGGGAAAAGGACCCGGAAACGGCGGGGATCAAGTTCTCCCAGGTGTTCACGGCAAAGAACAAGCTGGAGGTCGAACTCGCACCGGAATTTCGGGACGAATTCGATGTAGAGTATTGTAAGTTCACTGTGCTATTGGCGGCCACCAACAAACCTTTCTGACAAAACTACAGTTGATGCCCACGCTAACAAAGAGCTCGTCTTCGTCCACAAGCCGTCACGAACCATGATCGAAGCCGACTTAGTCTGGAATTTGCCCGCCATCGAGCAATTTTCCAAGACCGGCATCGACCCACAATCTGGCTTCTTTACCAAGCTATTTGGTGGCTTCTTCAACCTTGACGGCGACATGACTTGGCAGAAGCGCTTTTGGTGGTATGCCGCCGCCAGCAACGATCGGTCAAGCTACAAGGCCTCATTGGATCGGGTCGCAAAATGGGACTACGACCGAATAATTCCCTGTCATGGTGAAGTCATTGAGACCGGCGGGAAGAAGATTGTGGACGAGTTGGGTGACTGGTTCACCAGCGGCAAGTACAAGTTGTAGAATGCGTGCGTGTGCGTGCGTGTGCGTGCGTGTGTGCGTGTGTATGTGTGTATGTGTGTGTGTTGAGATATCCCCCAGGTGCGCAGAACGGAGCGAATTAGTTGAGCGTTGAGAAGTGGCAGTTTCGGAGTTGCGAGAATGCTTAGTTGATAGTTGGATCATATTTTCACTTACAAGTGTTCCAATTATGACCCATGGATTTGGCTGTAAGCTAGTATTCCACCACCCGGGATTAACACCACCACCAATTATCCACGCCACCACCTCAACACCAATATCAATTCTACGTGACAGCAGGATGTACAACATGCCATTTGTGCAGCAGAGGCTTAATATTGTCACGCTGTGACACTTGACACAGGCATAAATATTACAAGTTCCAAGATGTACCCCAGGAATTGGGAGTTGCTACTTACTCTTAGGCTTGTCAGTCAAAGGATAATCGCGGTGTTAGCATCCCACCTTGGTACAGCTTGTCGCTCATGGATATCTTGCGCGATCTCATACGCGCGTGGAAGAGGCTTTTCGCTTAGTTTACACAGAAGGATATAAAGCAGACATAGAGGAGTTAAATGAAGCATAGAGGAGGTTGATTGGAGTCAAATTGGTAGAGTTATTGATAGATGAAGTGGAGGGGGGGTGTTGCGGAATTGACGCGGTACAGATTCATGATTTGGTAGTGGAGAGGACAGAATCGAATCTACTCTATTGAGACGTTTTGAAGGTTATTTTGGTAATAGATGCCTTTGTCTTACTTAGCGCAGAAGGATAGTATAGTTAAGCTTGTATATGCGTGTTGTGTACTGTGGCTTAATAAGACATGAAAACGCCCGGATAGTAATCAGTAAAAGCCTGCTGGATAATTGGTTCCTTTAATGGAGGTATAGCGACAACGTGGCAGGGGGAATGAGGTCGAGAATCGAGCAGGTGGGAGGGAAACAAGAGGGGGAAATTGGTGTTGCAAATCCCGGGGGGTGGCTCGTTTGGTGGTGTGATGACATCATCAGAATTACCCAAAGCAGTTAACCCCATGCCTAATAAGGCAGAATTCATCAAGTGTCGCCGACCGTCTGCGCGAAATAATCACTTTATGGGGACACTATCTCACTCATTTGCTTAAATGGTCGGTGTCCGGCTTTCGGGTGGAAACAAACGGATGGAGATGTGTCTCCTTACCAGACTCCTCGACTCTCGTCCGTCTGAGATGGATTGAGGAGTAGGCTTGTTGATTAGTTATCAGAGATACAACAAGTGACCTGATTCATATATCTCGATCTTGGCTAGGTTGATGTGCAAGAAGATGTCTCATCCGGTGGAACTCGTTTGAAGAGCTATATATATATATATATATGTCTCATCCCCTTCTATTCATTTTGTTGTTTTAACATGCATATGCAGACGACTGTGTAACACAGTCTGAACTAATTTTCATCAGACCACCACCCAAAGCCTCTTTTTGATGATGTCTTGACTGGACACTGACTGGGGCTTCCTTGCAAAGCGCCACGATCGTGTTGCTTAATCCAGGCTGGGGCCCAGCATTACCACGCTGAAACGCAATTCCCCGCCACCGGCCTCCTCCCGTTTCAAGAAGGCCGATACTCCGAGCTCCTGGCCTTTCGTACTAATGACATCCTCATCGGGCTCAAGCTTGCCTCTGTTCAAGGGGCCTTTTCTCCTGCCGTCAAGCTCCCATAGATTGCCATTCTTGTCCTTGACGAATGCCACAAAATGCAGGTCTATGGTGGCGCGCGCGTCTGGGGCGGTTGAGTCACCCCTGGCGGCCGCCGTTGCGTGTGCTGCCTCCAGTGTCTTGCTGTTGTAAAGGAGATCAGCCCGTTCATCGGGTTTTAGGGGTATGGCTTGCTTTAGCAGTGTATCGAGGCCACTGCCTTCGACGATCTGTTCTCGCGCATATCCGTTTGTCACACTGTGCAGCAGCCCAATCAGCCCACAGGCATTGCGGATTGTCTGCTTGAACCACACGACCTCTTCGCCCTCGCCGGAACCGCTGTATTCCTCCTTTGATGCGTCCTCGGCTCTTCGGAACTTCTCGTACGTCTCTGTGACTGGGAAGACAAGAAGGAGTGCGACTGCGGGGCGGGGAAGAAATTCCAGCAGGGCGGGCTCGGTGAGGGAAAAGACGTCGTGGAACTGAAGTGCAGACGAGAGTCCAAGCTCGCGGACCAAGGATGTCATAACTTCAGGGTTGTTCTCTTGCAGTCTGGGTTAGCCGCTAGCATCTCTGTGGGTTGGCAGTCTTGGCCCACCGAGAGGCACAAAGGCCTTATTCCCATCTGGAACATCGACGACGTCTGCCATGTCGGTGAGCCACAAGTGGATTCCAGTCACTGTGGCCCAGGGAAATTAGAATGTGGTCAACCAGATGTGATGGAAGATGGGCGATGGCGATGGCGATGGCGATGGCGAGAGTTGGTCGCGCATGTAGACCAAGGCAAAATCGGATTACGTCACAGGCACAGGCACCGACAAGCCAGCGATCTGCAGCGGGGTCACCGGCCCCCCGGGTTTGGCTTAGCCCCCACCCCTGCCTAATCAGCAAGGAGATTCTGATAATTCAGGACCAGACCAACAGCTACGATGCTGAAACTTGAGAACTTCATCTCCCCATGACCACCACCCTGCCGTCAGACCCCGGGCGAAAAGTTCCAATGCTTGATAGCCGGGAGGCAGGATCTGCTCGAACAGTCGTTTGAGGGAGGGTTTTCGAGAATGGAGATCTGGAACGGCAAAGATGAATCTTCGGCCCCGACCAGCTGTTGAAGACTCGTGCCTAAAGAGCAAGAGGGTCTCGTATGGTTTTCGCCAAACTCCATCAAGTGCGGTCACCGGTTCGCCGTGGGAGGTGATCTTAGTCCACGTCCATTCCTCTCTCAAGTGTAGGCCATGCTGTTGCATCGTGGCCTCGACTCTGACTCTATCTGCTGGCCTATTCGCAATCCAGATGGCAACGACTCCATTCTCACGTAGATAATTGTCCACAATGGGCAAGGTATGAAGAAATGGATCTCCAAGCTGCTCTTCTACCGTTTTATATTGCTTGCTGCGTCGAACCGATCGATTTGCCCATGGCGGGTCCATCAAGATCAAATCAAACTTACTTTTCATGAGTGTAGAAGCAGCGCCTTGGATGGCCGGTAGACCTGCTAAGATGGATGACCAGAGCAGTCGTGAAGATCCAGGGATCAAATAGGTCTCGCCGTTCACATTGATTTCGTTCCTTTGGCCAGAAGGGTTGAGAACCACTACATCCTGAACTTGGCTCGCCGACATAAATTGATCTGTACCCGGCGTAGTCGACAGAATCAACGGTGGGGCATCCGGGACGCGCCCGAGCTTCGTAGCAAGCTGGTACGGCACATTCATAGATTCCCGAGTTTCATAGAATGCGAGCACATGATCTGCTGAGCCGGTCGTGCTTCGAGGGCACAGCCATGGAAGCCGGTCCTGATGAAGAACGCGCTTGACCTCATTTAAGGCCGCATCTATTTCACTTTGCACTCTTTGGTCGCGGGCCAACACATCCGGGTCGATAGAGTCCAGAACGCGCTCCAGCCGGGCACCTTTTGGTTCCGTGTTGGGCCATGGTTGCTCGATCCCAGCGGTAGATCGAACGGTAAAGTTCAGCGCTTGAGCATCCCCCAGTGATCTTGGCAGATCAAGAAGCACCACCGTGGATGCAGGGTTCTGATAGATAATGGGCGAGCTCATCTAGTCGCTGAGCTCTCGATGAAGGCGCTTGAACACAGATCTCCCAAGGTTTTAAATCCATGACGTCACTCTATCTCATTGGGTTGAGATTTGAAGAGGGAAATCGTCTGCAGTGGCCCTTGGCTTTCAATGACGC
This sequence comes from Chaetothyriales sp. CBS 132003, assembly GCA_003709865.1. Lineage (NCBI taxonomy): Eukaryota > Fungi > Ascomycota > Eurotiomycetes > Chaetothyriales > Chaetothyriales sp. CBS 132003. The sequence goes on along the minus strand of QRBJ01000005.1, from coordinate 196,473 downwards.
TTCGTTGCTTTATTTGACTACTCGGCGACAATGCGTGCTGCGTGCTGCGTGCTGCGTGCTGCGTGCCTGCTGCCTGCCGTGCTGCCTGCCGTGCTGCCTGCCGTGCTGCCTGCTGCTTGACGTCACTGGTCAATAGGGGGGGGGGCTTTGAACTGACGTTCACCTGTCCAATAGCAAGTGATGATGCGGGCAAGCTGCCTGTCATTTCAAACGAATGATCAAGTCACATTATTACCCCACTTCCTCCCTCCAGCACCACTCCCGTTCCACATCCTCCCAGATTCTCGACAAGGACGAAACACCAAACACCAAGGTTTTGGCATTTTTTTCACACCTTTTCGGCCAGCTTGATCACCGTTGAATCCGCCATCGTTTCTTTCCACTCTGGCAACAGTCCGTTGTTGAGAAGCAGCCACAGACGAGGCTTTGGGCTGACTTCACTGGTCTCGAGATCTCCTTGCATCACAAACAAACTCGCCGGTGACAGTTTGTGCCCGGAGATCGCCAGTGCCTCTTAAGACAACTTCCAAACGTAGCCTCTGACTGGGACTTCTCACACTGCAAGATCCCAGAAGTGCTGTAACAAGACATTGGCCACGATGAATCCCCACCAGAAGAACAAGATCGACATCAGCGTAAGTACAAAGATCTTCCGCATCACGCAGTCAGCGGTACTAAGGGTGGTGTAGAAACTCTCGCCCGACGAGCAGAATCTATTCCGGCTGTATGGCAAAGTGCCTAACAAGAAGGATCTTCTTCAAAATAAGCTCAAGGTAAACGCAAGCAACTGCTTCGGAAACCACCTCCCAACCCCTCACCTCACCTCACTAACGCCCAAGCTCGGCAGGAACGCAAGTACTTTGACTCGGGCGACTACGCGCTCTCCAAAGCGGGTAAAGCATCTGACAGTGGGGTCACATCAATCGGCACCGAACACCCGCGTGTGGACGACATCCCTCACATGTCTCCTCTCACACATAGTCCGTCGCGCAGCGATAGCATCTCGGCTTCGTCGCCTTCGTCCAACCCGAATCACCCGTTAAGCGGGGAACTGCCTCACATTCAAACCGGCGCCGGAATACACCGTCGGAGCATCAGCGGCAGACCCATCGGTGGAGTCCCCGGTGTGGCGAGCTATAGTCCGGTGAAGGAGAGCTCGTTTCTAGCCAGAAGTGCGAGCATTGAGGAGAACGAACAGGCGGCCGACGGCGGCCAGAATCAGGGACAGAAGACGGAGGGGATCCCAATTCGACAATAGGAGACTGCCGATGACAGGGAGTGATGGTGATTGACGACACAAGGAGCTGTGAGAGGGTGGAAGTCTGAGCATCGATGGCAGTGAGGGCGGACTGGGGTTGTGGAGCTCTGCGGAAGCAATTCGGTTGAAGGTGTCCGGGTTTGCAAGGGAAAATAGATTCGGACAGGCGAAAAGGCGAATAACGAAAAGCGAACGCTCAAAGGTCGAAAGCGAGTGAAGGGTGGAAAAAGGCCCAGAGTCTGATGTAGCAATAACGAGCGAAAATTGAGCAACCAACACGATAGGGCTCTCAGAATCAGCCAATCCCTCGACAGGTAATGAAGTGGGACAGCGGGAATTCAGGTCAGGGCGGAAGGAACGAATGAACTCGCGTTCCCTCCACCCTTACTTAACCTGCTTCGCCTTCGCCTTGGCCAACTGGAAGAGATGGAGAGAGGGAAAGCCAGGGAGGAAAGCCAGGGAGGAAAGCCAGGGAGGAAAGCCAGGGAGGAAAGCCAGGAAGGAAAGCGAGGAAGGAAAGCCAGGAAGGAAAGCCGGAACGGAAGGAAGGGAGGCAGGAAAAGCAAGGACGGAGCCCTTTTCCCTCAGGTTTTTCCTTTGAGTCTGGATGGGGTTTTGGAGGCTTTCTGCTGGGAGGCGGCTATATCATGTTATGTGTTGTGTGTGACTGGGTTCTATGTATCTATTACTACTGGTTATGAACTGTTGAGCCACTTCAATCAATTGAAGCACAAGAAAAAATCATTCAAGCAAGGGCAGTCAACCGAGGAAAGAAAATCAAGTAGAGGGAAGAAAATCTGCTATCTTTGCGATTGGACTTTCTGGTCTGAACCATTCATATTCTTGTGCATGCATTAGGTGATTGACAGATTTTGGTGTAGTGGTGATGGTGGTGGTTATGGAGGTGGCGATAGTGGTGGTGGCGATGGTGGCGATGGTGGCGATGGTGGCGATGGTGATGGTGATGGTGATGGTGATGGTGATGGTGATGGTGATGGTGATGGTGATGGTGATGGGGGTGGTGAGGTGTTTCTGCCAGGGCAGGGCCAACGAATGAATAGACCCATAGGCGCGCGTCCTCGTCCTGCTTGATTAATTGCTTTCCATCATCCCACATCAATCCCTCAAACGCGACCGAGTAAAAGCCAGATCTTGCTCGCAGCGAACTGCTGAATCTGCCCTAGGCTCTGCCTAGCTAGCTGAATGCTTCCCTGAGCCGATAAAATGGGAAGCCAGACAACGGTGCTCTAATTACTGCCTTCTCATGCTGTCACACAATCCCCAATGCTCCTGCCCACTTTGGCTGTTCTAGCTCTTGCGGCAGTCGCATTGCAGCTTCTTTCACTTGGCAGTGTTCTCGTTGATGCACTCGGCATTTGGTGCGGTGTCAATTTTCGGCATTTCCGGCTTGGGTCTTTCTACAGATCACGTAACTTCTTCACTGCTAGGATTTCGTCCTCCTTGTCAAGTCTTTTAAGCAGGAAATTCTGACACAAGTCAATCGACTTTCCAGCGTACTCCATCAGCCTGATCGTCTCGTCCCAGGTACAATTCGATGGCGTAGAGGCACATGGTGGCGATCAAGTTTACCCACTTCCAAATGTTGCCATTATTTGATGCCTGGCCGTTCCCCTGCCACCATGCACCAATCAACTCGGTGATTCCAGGGGCATAGCCTCCCATTGTGGTTGCAAAGTGCTGCATAAGAAGACTCGTGTAGACGGCAATCAAGATTGTAGGCGAGAACCAGGATAGAAAGGCCAGAAACTGGTTGGCGGCATTGGTGTCGTCCAGCGTCGGCTCGATGCTGAGTCCACGCGCACCGTTCTCATTGATGGCCGGCACGATTCGGGTGGAGGCATAGAAGACAAACAAGCGGTAGCCCAGGGAGATGAGGACGGAAGGCGAAACGGCCTTGAAGGCTGCGGCGGTGAAATCAAGGGCGTCCCACAGAGCACCAGGCAGTGCAGACAGTGCAGTCATCAAGGCGGTGTATGATGACATGATAATTGGCGGGAAAGGTGGGAAGTCTGGGGCAGAGGAAGCAACATCGTCCAGAATAGGGTCATTTGGTTTGTAGTCGGTGAAGATCTGGTAGATGCACAGGACGATGTAGGCGAAGAGAAGCGAGGATTCGACTGCTGTTCCACGCCCAGAGACGATGCCGTATGCACACAAGAAGATGGCCGTGGCAATGGCAACTCCGATGAAGATGGCGTCGATGCTGGAGATGTCTGGAAACTGCAAAACACGCCAGAGAAAGTAGACCGAGCTGGAGCTTGTCATGGCCGAGGCGACAATGATGAAGAGCATCCAGAAGTCGCTCCACTCGCTGCGATTGACAAGCCAGCGGGCGACCTGGCCCAGGGCCTGGATGACTAGCAGGCTGCAGAAGCCCTCGAGCAGCTGGAAGACGGGCGAGGAATACCTCAGCAGCAGGTCCCAGAGCCCGATGGTAAGGCTCTCGACCAAGCCATCGCGGCCAAAGAGGTAGTCTCTGATGGTGGTGTGGCCATAGCCTTCTCTGTCCACTCTGAAGGTGCGTTCGACCCAGCCGCCGTCACTGCCGGCATCAACGGAGAAGCGAGCGAGGGCCCAGAGACAGAGGCCAACGAGGACGAGCCATTGCGAGGCGCGGAGGACATTGACAAGGAATCTTCTGCCTCGTGAATTGTCAGGAGTCGACACACGGAGGACGGAGAGGAAGAAGTAGAAGGTTGCCAGCGAGAGGGAGTAGGCGAGCCCGGCGTCACGACCGCCGATGTCGAAGGTCAAGGGGATGGTGAGGATGATAAGGATGAGGAAGAGGATTGAGGAGAGGGCGCGGATGAACATCGGACCGGCAGTGAGGGCGAGGCGACGACGAGGGGGCAGCGGCAGCGACAGCGACAGCGACAGCGACAGCAGAAGTGACAGCAACAGTGACAGCAACAGCACCAGCAGCACCAGCAGCACCAGCAGCCAGCACCAGCCAGCAGACGTGCTGACGCCTCGCGGGCAGCGGCAGAAACGACTTGCAGCTGGCTGATTGCTGCTGAGACTGAATCAATATGTGTGTTCAGCTTTCATGTAGCAGCTGCGTCGTCAGTCAATAGCACACAGTCAACTGTTGGATATCTTTCATTCGCCCAAATCACATGTCATCCTCCCAACAGGCATGTACGTAGTGTTGAATCAACTTTTGGAGGCATGGACAAGGGCTGTGGAACATGAATCAACAGGCCAGGCACTGGGCAGGCACTGGGCACTGGTTTAAGGAAAGGATTATACAAGACACCAAAGGGTGTGCAGATATCGTCATGTGGATTGTTACTTGAAGTTAATTACAGGACTGTGTGATAACGACTAACTAGTGGGCGCGCTGCAGGCAAGTTGCTGCCAAGAAGCTTGGATTGCTTAATCCGCCACCAATATGATCATGATTGTGGCCATCTTTTGCTAACGTGGACCTTGGTTTGTCCCTCAGGATCCCAAACCATGCATAACCATCAATAACGAGCTCCTAATCATCTTTTTTTGGACAGCATGGTAAGGTGATGAGCTAGCTGCTTAGTGACCTACACAGTAATAATGTAAAGGTAGTCTTCAGTTGGGTGCTCGACATTTGCTATAAACTCGTCTTCCCAACCCTGGAGCAGCTAATAGCGAGGAATTACCGCACTTTAGCTCGGCTTAAGGACTCAGTACCAGACAGGTGTACGGATATGCCGTGGATATTATATGCTGCCGTGCCTCTACGTATATGCCATGGACATTATATGCTGCCGTGCTTCTGTTCCGCTTTCCGCGCTTTGATTCGCTTCTCTGTGGCCATGAATTCGCGGATACCAACGGGGATCTCGTTGAACAGAGCATCGGCCTCGTCTTGACCAGTCGGCGTCGTCCACAGAGTGTCGCTACCGCCTCCGTCGTCATCCATGCTGGCCGACGCGTCCGCCACCTGCGGCCGACTCGGCTGCACCTTGGGTGTTGTCTTGGTGCCTCGGTCTGTGCCCTTAGCTCGTGCCTCTCGCAGTCGCGTCGCCCACTGCTCGACGTCGACTCGATAGTCGTCCCAGACGCAATCGACACATCCGCTCATACAGCAGTTGTCCGGCTCCTGCGGACGTGGAGGAATCGGCACGCCATTGACAGTGTGCCACGTCTCGTCGGGCGTGTCAGAGCTGCGCCTCTCATATCCCGATCCCCTGACACTGCCAAACAGCTTCCTCGCCCGCTCCTCCTTGGTGGCGTCTCCGGATTGAACAAAGGTCGGCAGCGGCGAGCTTGTGGCTTCCGACGCTGCCGGCATTGGCGTGGCCAGGAGGTCGGCGTAGAAGTCCCCGCGAGGCTGTGAATGTGATGGCGAGGCAGGGCCATCTACGAGCGTGCGCGTCCCATGTAACTGTCTAGTCTGTACGCTGGAGCGCACACTCGCCACGCCAAGTCCGGTATCTGCTGTCTTGCTCCGTTGTAGACATCTTACGCAGAGTAAGTGTCGCATCGGTATGCGCAAGCCCAATCGTACCGTCGCCTCCATATCATGGTGGCAACGGATGAAGAAGGAATTGTGTATATTTCAAGAGGATAAGTGATGAAAAAGGGCCCTTTGCGTCATGGTCCCTCGGCCTTGGCGGCCGCCACATCTTCCCCTTATCTTCCGATTCAAACCTTCGATGTCGGCCGATCCATTTAACGGAGAGAGAAGGCTGGAGCGATGAACACCTGCTTTCCATTTTTCCACATCACTTCTTCTCTATCCTCTCTGTTTGCTTGTTCTCTTTTCTCTGTTTGCTTGTTCTCTTTTCTCTGTTTGCTTGTTTTCTTTCCTCTGTTTGCTTGCCTGGATGAAGGGACTCGGGTTCGTCTGGCAAACCCACTTGTCCCGGGATCTGTTCCTTTCTCTTTGCTCCAACCAGACAAAATCTGGCCTTGTCTGCCTCTTTTCTTAAATCAAACACTCAAATATATTTTAACTTTACGTTTTCTCTTGCAAATGTCCCGCCATTATAGTTATCTTACTGTAATAGTTCTTTCGCAGCTGGGACCTGCACTAGGCCAGTTACTCCGGGTGAATACGTGCTGTACAAACTGTCTTGCATTTTATTACTCTGCTCAATCCCTTGTCCCTCAATCTCTCATTCATGACATTTTGGGCTGCCTGAGTGTTCCCGTCACTACAGGTGTGCAGACCAGCTTGGAGCAGGTAGAGAATGACTTGCACGGCAAGGGGGAGGAGCTCCATAGCCGTACCTACTCAACTGTTGTAACTATCACTGCAGTGTGTCTCAGTGAACGAACTCGAGGATACGTGCGTGCACGAGGTCTCATGTCACACAGGGAAAGTGTAGGTGGTTAGGAGAGGGAGGGAAGGAGATGCTGGTGGTGAGAAGATGAGTAACAAGGGTAGCTAGCAAGACCATGAGACAGTTGCAATTTAGAATCATAGCCATTGCCACTGCCGGTCCTGTGACATTTATATTGCCAGCCTCACTCCTCGGCGACAGTCTGTTAGAGCATCTGAGGCAGCTCACGGCAGTACTTGCAACATAGCGAGAGCATGGATCTGATGGCCGGCGGCCACAAGAGCAGGCAAAATGAGAGAAATCTGATTGAATGAAGTGGTCGATTGGTTGATGAAAGCTACCAGCTACAGATGAGCAGATAAAGTAGGTTACGGCCAAGCCAAGCCCAACTGTGGTGTCGCTCCTTCCTCCGTGATAATGGATTTGCAGGGCCGCTCCTTCCTCTGCAACAATGGATTTGTGGTGTCGCTCCTTCTCCGTGACAATGTTGCAAGACCTGAGCGTCTGAAAAATAAGGCCGGCCCCACAGCGGGGATGGCCCTGTTTTGCTGTCCGCTTAGCCGACGTTATACCACTTTAGGCACACGCGTCATGTGCCTGCCCAGGCTGGGACGCGCCCCTTCCTCAAACAGCGTGGTGATGCACAGGCTGGTCAACACGGAGGCTTAACGGCAAGCACACTTCTGTCCTTGCCTCTTGCCACAGCGACACGATGCTGTCGTCGCCTGCAAAGAGGCGCAAGACCTCGGCAACGACGTCTGCCGCTGTCGACGACCGCAACGGCAACAGCGACCATGTTTCCAAACCCACCACCCCGAGGCGCGCATCCTATCTCTCACCCACCAAGGCCTCGTTAGCACGGTCGCACCCGCATCTCGCCCAATCAAACGAGCGCCGAATTCGTACTGAGCCTCGAGGTAGAAATTTGATTGATGACCTTTTGAAGGTCAAAAGTGCAGGGCATCCGTCGCGAAGCACCGACACAAAGCCGAAGTCCCCGTCACCGAGATCAGCGCCCGTTGCTCCTCGGACCGAACGCCGGGCACCGCTTCAAAGCCGTCAACCGCCGGCGCCGGATGTGGCAGCTCAAGATTTGATTCAGCCACCTGTGGTGCCGAAGTTGGTGTCGAGATTCGAAGGCAGTACGCCCGCCAGGGACCCGTCTCCTCCAGGCCGCAATCAACCCAGCCTACCTCCGACTCCCGTGGATCTTGGCTGGGAAGACCCGCCAGAGCGGCCGCGCGGCTTATCCAGTAGCAGCCCGAGAGGATCGAGGAGCGGCAGTGGACGCCACCGACATCGATTGCAACACCACAACCAAGCGGTGCCAAGCAGTCCTCTCAAACCCAAACATCCTCCGCCGGCCACAGTGAGTTTACATGACCGAGAAAGCGAGGCGGACATGGCGGAAGAAGAGGTTCATGTCGAGAATGGCCTTCCCCAGGAGGAGCCGCCAGAGCTTCGGCAGCAACGAGATGAACTCCGGCGTCTTCGAGACCGATTATATGTCTTGAAAGAGTCCACTGCCAAGCTTGAGCGGGCTGTCAATACCAATGCCTCTGTAGATAATCTGTTGGACGACGAAGCTGTTTCTGCTACTTTGACGGCACGGATGAAGAGCAGATCCGCCCACAATGCTAGCTTCGAACAGCTAATTGCAACCGACGGCGAGGCAAATAAGTATCTCGATCTATTCGCTCCAGGTGGCCTTCAGCTGACCGTCGAGAGTTCAACAGAGGAGAAGGAAGAGGGCCATGCACGAGTGGTGTATCATGTCACAGCGAGCGCGCCTCTGCCGTGGCCGACGTCGGTATTCAGCGTATCCTTGGACGTTGTCACAAATGCCGACACTGCCACAGTTGAGCATGTACTTTGGACAGGCACATGGCCAGGCGAGAGCCAAGCTGTGGGAATCACAACAGAGCTCTTGGATTGGATCAATGCGTGTTTGAGAAGCGACTTTCACGGTCGCAATGTTGGCATCCTGCTCTGGGGCTTGGGCCAGTATTTTGACAAAGCTGTTCAGAGGGCAAAAGCCTTCTGGCATCTCACGGCCAAATACAGGCGTGGAAACGATGCAGAAGCCGATGGGCTTGCCGATAACAACGAAGCAGAAGAGTCTGACCGTGGGGAGGAGGCTTTGGGCCAGGATCACGTCCTCAAGCTGGTCCGCTATCTGGGCAAGACTCAACTGACAATCGATCTCCCTCAAGAAGATGTTCCTTCTGCGGAGGAGGATAGAGTGCCTACCAAGACGGCTCAACCGAAACTCATGATTATCTGGAACATCGACCTGTCCTGGACCGGCGTGGCGAAGAACAGGTGCAACATCGTGCCCTCCGGCATACCTGACGGCGCCGTGCCCGCAGTCAAGGAACTCTTTGCCAGACTCGCTGCAGTCCAAGGTTTCCAGCAGTCTTTTGATGCGGTGTATGAGCTTGTCAGCAGGACGTATAAAAAGGATGCGACCCCTCTAGCAAAGGCGAATGAGAATGATCCAGCGGTAAGAGTCAGGGCGAGGAAGCGGAAGAAGCGGCTCACTTGATTCAAATGAAACAAAACAGAGATGACTAGTAGATCGCTGCTGGGTGTGATGAATGAATGATGGCACGAAGCATTACGATCCTGCCCAGGGAGCATGGGCCGGAGAATCAGGGAATATTTTGGCTTGAATGAAAAATTCGACGCTGCAACAGAATTAATCAATGTTTTATTTGGCACTCTGTTGCTTGGGGACCACCATCCCGCCCCATGTCTGGGGCCGCTTTGGCATTCATCATTCATGCTGCCGGCGGCTGTCTAATGGTAGTCAGGATGTGTCATCACTGGCTCTTGCTTTGAGCGCACAGCCAATGGATAGATGGATATTCGATTCTCTCCCATCTCTCACTTCGGCCTTCTGTCTGGAAACTCTCTTGCCGTTTCCGTCATCATTCTTCTGCCCCCCCAATGTCAACAACAGCCGGGTTTATTTCTTCTTGGCATCCTCGGCCTCAGCCTTGGCTTTGGCCCTCTTCTCCCGCACGCCAGCGTAGCGAGCCTCACTTCTGGCTAGCCTCAACTTCCGGTAGGCATCATCTTCGCCCTTGGGCAGCTCGCTCTTCTTCACCTCGCTGATGGCATACTCCACGCCAGTCTGGCTGGAAATGGGCAACACGCCGGCCACATGCTTGGCCACCTTCTCACCGTAGTTCTCCGTGGCACTTGCGGCCTTGACCTCCTCGGGCGAAGAGTCCAGCTTCTTGTGCTGGCCGGACTTGCGCGGGAAGAGGATGAGGCGGGCCTTGTATGACTTGAGGCGCGCCACGTTGAGAGCCAAAGTCTCCTCGTTTGTGGTTTGACGCCGATGGTCGACGGCAATGCCAATGGTCGGTGCCAGTTTGCGGGGGATGCCTGCTTCCTGTATTTTTTTGAACACAAGTGTTAGCACAATCGGCTTTTCTTATGAAGCAGGGACTTATATCAACCCCATGTATGGTATTGTATGGTATTGTATGGCAGGTGTATGTGTTGGGAATGCTTTTCTGGGCTGCGCCATCAAATGCACATCTTTTGTCTTCATCGTACCTTCAGTTCTTGGAATGTGAAGCCACGGCCGGCTCTTGCTCGTCGGTTGTATTTGACGGTGGGAGCGCGGACAACAGGGCGCAGTCGGTCGACTGGGCGAGGAGCGACACGGGCAGCCTTGGCCAGACGGTTGGCTCTGCGGCGAGACTTGCGGCCAGGCTGCTCGAAATGGACCTTGACGCGGCGCTGCCAGTCCTTGTGGAAGTGCGCGTTGGGGATGACATTGTTGTGCTTGACCGCCTGGAGGGAATACCTGTTAGCAACGGCGAATGCTCGCACAGTTCAAGACCGAGGCGGATTGATTCACGGAGACGGGCAATCGCTAGAGGCTGTGTACACACCATTTTGAAGACAAGAAGACACAACTATCGGCTTGTGCGGGTGAACAGTCAATTCGAAGTCGCAGTCAATCGCTAAAAGTTGAGTGCGGAAGAAATCTTGGCAGGGAAACGCCAAGACGCCAAGACGCCAAGCGCCGCCAGAACGCAACCAATCACAGTCAAGCAAACATTTCTACCATCCTTATATTTCTTCTCCCTTTGATCTATTAGGCCCTTTTTACGAGGACGGAACTAGGAATAGTTAGATAGTCGTCTGCCTGCGCGAAAGCGAGAACATCGGATGTTAAATTGAAGACACGCACACTCTCTCTCACACGCACACTCACTCACACACTCACTCACTCACTCACTCACTCACTCACTCACTCACTCACACACTCACTCACACACTCACACTCATACACTCACACTCACACTGACACACTCACACTCACACACATCTGTTAGGCTTCCGATAACTAGTCACCGTCATGTCGAAGAGCAAGGTGACCTTTGTCGTCGAGCACTTGGATCCTGAGCTTGGTCCCTGGTCTGCTCTCGAATATAAGGCGATCTCAGAGGAATCTCGACAGGCAGGTTGTGATTTCATTTTGTCATCAGTACCTGAGAGTCTTCTGCAAAGTTCTGAGCTGCAGGCACTGGGTGCAAATGCGAAGGCCGAGAGCATCGAGGCCTATTTTGCAGACAGGAAAGAACGGATATGTCTGCTAGACCCACAAGGCCAGCAAGAACTCTCACCAGCCGATGCATCCCGTTTTGATGTTTTCCTATTTGGCGGCATCCTTGGGGATGACCCGCCGCGGGATAGGACGAGCGAGTTGCGCAGAAAAGGGTTCCAAGGCCGAAGACTTGGTCCCAAGCAGATGACCACCGACACCGCGGTGAGGGTTACCAGGCTCGTCGTAGTGGACCAAATGCCTTTGCACCAAATCCCGTACGAGGACTTCCCCGAACTCCGGCTAGGAGAGCACGAAAGCACGGAGATGCCATTTCGCTACGTCGTAGGCAAAGATGGAAAGCCGGTCATGCCAGCAGGGATGCTGGAGCTCATCAAACGTGATGCAGATAAGTCCCTGGACGACTTGGACTTCGCCGAGGTGGCAAATGGGGACCTTGAAGACCTGGTTGTGTGAAGATTGGCTCAAGTTTGTCCTCTTCTTTTATTTACCTGCACCGCTTCCTTCTGACGTTGTTGGGTTTTTCCAATCCAGGCGCATCAACGGCTTTCCCTTGCTCGGCTGCTCGGCAGTGCCTCAAAACTGCCCTCGGCCACCCTTTATGCACCATTCGCCAGCCTCAAGAGCACATTCACAACTGCACTCGTCCCCACTATATGGGAGACCGTTCTGAGCGGGGCCAGGTTCGCCACATACGCTACATAAAAGCCGACCACCTTCAACAGCACATTCAGACCCAGCAAGTTTGTGATCTGCTGGTTTTGCGGCGCTAGGATCTGGGCCAGCGATGCCGCCACCGCGAAACTTGGGAACTGCTCTAGGAGACCGTAGTGAGCGGAGCGAAGACGGAGGGGTAATCCATCCAGATTGTTAACATGCTTTCGTGGGTGGTTGTTGTCAAATTGTTCAGCGCGACTCATGGCTTGACCCGCGACCGACAAGACAGCTGTGCCAACAAAAGTCACGAACGTATACAAAGCAGTGAGCGCTGGGATTGTGCGGTCGGCCGCAACACCTCCGGGAATAAGCTTGAGCGTCTCTTGCACCACGATTTGGACAATGCCCCCCGGCTTAGTGATGTATGAGCTGATTGGGACGCCAATGATGTATGCTACGATGACGCCGCTGTACAAGGCGCCGGATGGGTTGACGCTGTAGATGGTCAATATCGCTGCCAGACGGTCAAGAGCATTGGGGTGAGGGGTATGACTTACATGCCATCGGTATGCACCACCTGCTTGGCCTTGTCTGTGGCTTTGGACGACATTTTTACGCTGCCTCTGATATGAGATTTTCTCCTCGTCTACCAGAAAAGAACTGGATCTTTTCAAGAGTGTTCAAGAGCTGGGTCGCATAATAAGTAGTCTGAACTTGTGCCGTATTGTACCGAGGTGCCATCGATGATCACGGCCATGGTGCAACTTAAACTCCGTCAAAATGTGATCGCTGTCTAACTTTCGGCAATACTTTGCCTGCCTTGTCTTCAAAATCTCCAACATATCTGTCTAGCCCCTCCTCCCCTACGCCTTCTCCGCAAGAGTCTTCATCTGACCCTGCCTCAGCGTCTCTCCTCGCCAATAAACTCGGGCACCAGCATAGACATGCCCAGCAGCTTCCTCTCGACCTATTCAGAGGTCGTCCAATTTCCTCTACATCTGGCATCTTACCATGCTCCCCCCCCTCAGCCTTGCGTCGATCTCTTCTACTGTCTTCCCCCTTGTCTGAACCTGGAAAACTACTATGAGCACCAGGATGACAATGTTCCATGAGCCGTTGGTCATGTAACTAACGCCTGAAGTGTCCTAGTTGGGCGCTGAGGTGGTTAGTGGGCTGCGATGATATTCCCTGAAACGTAACCGAATGGTCCTACACTCATCTCGATTAGCAGTCGTTTCCTTGCCCTCTTGTCTCTTGCCATCTGTAGCGGCGTCATAGTCTTTCCGTGCTCGCTCTTTTGGAAGGACAGGGCACGTCGAGGTTGAAATCGTCATTGTAAATGGGGAGTATGTTGAGGATGGAGCCATCATAACCCCCTATCGGCGACTGGACGATAGCACAGGAGATTAGGCAATTAGAGAGAGTGGCTGAGAACTCTAGGACCCATGCAGGCATCCAAGTCCTTGTAAATGACTCCAGCATGCCGATCCATCTTCTCAAAGCAAGTACATAGACGGCTGTGTTGCGAACTCACTGTCTAGATCTGGAGTCCCGATCTCATGGTATGGATTCAAGAAGAGGGAATCATGAGAAAAGGAAGCAGTAGCGAGAGCGATATTGCGTCGAAAAACCTATGTACCAGTTCGGTGACAGAAAGCTGGATCCTGAGGAAGCGGAGGACTACGGCGTCGGGCGGAGGGCAGGCCGAGATCTCTTTCCTCCTGAATACTGAGGGCTAAAATAAAGCACTCAGCCATGCTTCTTTATACTGTAAGTTCGAGGCACAGCATAGGGGGCAATGCAGGTGCACTGCTACTTGTTTGGTGTTTTTATGACATTTATCGATAGTAGCATACTGGACTAGTCTGTCCCAAGAACACTAGCTGCACTTTATAGCTTGCTGTCTTATTCTCCACCGCGTGTCTGTAATGATATAATTATATAGCAAATCATATAGTTTAATATAGTGAGCAAAGGTAAGCAGGTGGGAAAAGCAGCAACACCAAAGGTGAGCGACATATGAGAGCTATGCAGAATTGCTTGGCTTAAAAAGCCAAGAGTTTCGGTGGGTGGGGCATGCTCAGAGCCAACTGCCTGGTTTTCGTTGTAGTAGAGGTTTCTTACTCCTTGTGTTCTTGCAGCCTCGGCTCTTTCTTCTGATCCTCTGCCTTTGCCAACCAATGCGATAGACATAAAACATCATAATGGTCGAGAAGGTGTACGTGACGTACAATGAGGTATTCCGCCCAGGGCAATCGACTGCTGTGCCGCTTTGCTCCACGCCATGGATCGGTAGCGAATGCGTCTTGAACAATCGTTCCTAACATGGCCCTTTGCAGATCCACAAATTGTGCCAATCTTCGGCGCCAAAAATACTTGACGAGGTCAAGCCAAATCTCATGATTGCGATTGGAGGCGGTGGCTATGTTCCTGCGCGCATTCTCAGGTACTGGTCTCATGATGCGTCTCGTTGGACTCACCCAATGATAACTCGTCCCAGATCCTTCCTCAAGCAGCCCGGCGCCCCAAATATCCCCATCCAAGCGATCGGTCTGTCCCTCTATGAGCAGCTCTCTACCGACAATCAAATCGAGGCTCTTGGCACCAAAGTCACGCGCACGCAATGGCTTGACCTGTCCTCCCTCGAAATGTCGAACCTCATTGGCAAGAGTGTGCTGATCGTCGACGAAGTCGATGACACCAGAACGACTCTCGAATATGCCGTACGCGAGTTAGAAAAGGATGTGGAGACTGCAAGGAAACAGCATGGTAGAGCCGAAAAAACCACCTTCTCCATCTTCGTTCTGCACAACAAGGACAAGCAAAAGAAGGGCCATCTTCCGGAGGAGATGATCAAGGAAAACAGGTATATTGCGGCAGTAACCGTGCCGGACGTCTGGATCTGCTATCCCTGGGAAGCCACCGACATCGATGAGCATGATGCCCTGGCTAAACAGAATGGTGTGAAATAAGGTCTGACATGACGAGAGGGAGCGTAGAGGGGAGATAGAAGGGAGGGGCGAGGGGTTTGATTTTGTTCCGCCCGTATGGCAAGCCTCAGATTCGTAGATCGGTAGAGTTTCCATACTGTCGAATGTACTGGTATACAAGGGGTCGAGCTGATCGTTAAAAGGACATCTGCCTCTACCACTTTAACCCCACGCAACGCCTCTGGCGTCAAGATCTTTCCTTGCCGTTGCCAATTGGGCCATCAACTCGTCATAGGCCTCTTTGGTGTCATTGAATTGTAGGATCCCCAGACCGAGTCTGGCCAGTAAATAGGAGCCCAGCGTGACCAGGGCCCAGAATGGCAGAACCGGGATGATTTCGACTTGGATCTTTGCCGGCAATATTGATGGCACAGGAGATGATTCTGTAATGAGCGGCAAGAGAAGGAGAAGATAGGCCTGTGCAGCGCTGTCTTAGCTTGTGCTGGTCTGAGATTTGGAATGCCTTACTGAAGCTGCAAGAAGGGCAAAAGATATTGCTTGAGACGCTCGTGTCATCTTGATTAGACAGTCTAGTAGGAATTAATACCCTGGAGTGACTCGAGTCCTAGGACGAGGGATGTGAAAATAAGAAAGTGTGTTGGGGAAAGCTAGATGGTGTTACTGGCCGATGGACTGTGTCACTTCAAAGGGGGCAGGTGCGTAGTGTGGCCGCCTCCCTCGCCGTACAACGCCATGTTATTAAGAAACTCCGTAATAATATTAGTTAGTAGCGTGCTAACAAGGCTACTTTCTAAAAAGACTGCGATGATTCTGTCATCCAATATCCTCGGTGTCAGAATTGCACCGATGTTATATAATATATCTGTCACACACTGAGAGGTAGGTGTTACCAAGAGGCAATCAATCATTCTTTGTCATGGCTATGTATGCTGCAGGAGTATCATCTCGAGTTGAGCAACTTAAGAAGCTAAGCATTAATTTGCTGATAGCTAGAACTGACCTTGAGCCCGTGATTACTGCATGTCTCGCATCAGCTAGTCTCGACAATCAACCAGCAGCTGAGAAGCTGCATAGATCATTCGAGTCAATCTCGACCACGGAAGACTTGTTTGCAGTGCTGGGAGATCTGGCTTACCTGCTTTCGGTATCGGTCCTTCCAAGCCAAACATGGATTGTGACGCCCTGGACATTTCTAGCAGACCTAACCAAGAAAGAACCGTACTGGAGACGGCTATTTGGACCTTTCATAAGGACGCAGCCAGATCATCAGTTTGATGGAAGCTCGGGCACCCCCACACGATGTATCCTGGAAGCGGCAATGCAGGTAATAATACAACTTGCTTCTGTCGACTCTCTACCGGTCGGCGCCGCCAGACCTGTCCTCCGCTTGATCGCAAATTGCTGTGCAGACAACAATGTCAATCGTTCTTTGGTGATCAGCAGTCCAGCGCTAGATGCACTGCAGATTCTCATCACAAAGGGCACCGAGATGGACATTCTCCTTCCCACATTGTATAATATCTGCACTGATTTTGACGAGCCCGCATTGAACGAAATTGGGCAACCTTACCGCCTTCCCGGTCAATTGGCGGATGCTGGGCTCGAAGCCGAGTATCTTACGGTGGCCGAAGCAAGGTTGCAGATTTGGCCGTTCATGGACCTCGACGACAAGTTCTTGGGAGCTAGTGTTCCCCTCCTTGCAGATCTGATCGAAATATCAAGCCGTTCGGCCCTCTTCGATATAGCCATCACTCTGAGAGACTACAACTTTGCCAAGAGTAAGGACTTTGATCCGAGTAAGGACTTTGATCCGAGCAAGGACTTTGATCCGAGCAAGGACTTTGATCCGAGCAAGGACTTTGATCAGAGCAAGGACTTTGATCAACGTGCAGTTATCCTGAGCCACAAGATCTTACACCAGGGAACCAAAATTGCCTGCACCACAACTGAAGCTCAGGCTTCAATTTGCCAAGCTTGCCTCAATCTCTATTCTCAACCCCTAATGCAGAAAGCCCTCGCACAGTCGTCGAAAGACATTGAATTGTTCGTGGAGGTGCCGTATCTCACAGCCTCGGATCAAAATGAAGAAGACATCGACTTGTCACCCTATCGAGAAGCATTTCTGAGACAACTTTATGCGGTGTCTGCGTTGCCAGAATACCAGAAGCTGGCTTCCCCGGACTCTGACCTCGTGACAAGCCTGACTAGGTATCTGGCCAAGTATGAAGTTCTTGGTGGACTTGACGAGGCAGTTTCAGTCATTGAACGAGACCAAAAATATACCGAGCAACAGAATGTAGCTTCACCAGATAGTCCATCTTCGCTCACCTCCATCCTCGCGCTCCTCAACAACGCCTTGTGCGACCTTGAACGAGTCGAAGGCTTTCTTAATCATCACAACAAGGTCTGCAAGCATATCATGGTAATTCTTCTCCACACAAATACGCAAGCGGTGATGCATCCTTTGCTTAACCTAGTCAATCGTCTTGCACTCTCGCCAACTGGAGCTCAGAAGCTCTATGCAGTCGACGGCCACTTCTCCATCCTCTCGCGACTTCTCAAACACAAGACTGCTCTAAAACCAGTGCTCGGCCAAGAGGGTCATCGCGAGGCCCCCACGCAACGCGAACTCATTACATTTGCCCGCCTTCTCGTCAAGTCGTCGCCCAGCATCACGCTCGCGCTCGTCCAAAATACCGTCTACTACAATCAACTCCTGCACCTCCGGCACCTCCTCCCTTCCTCCCCACTACCCGACACAGCGAGTCAATCCGAGCTCGGCCGTCTCAATATCGCAATCTTACGTAGGATTGCCAGTCCGCTTCCGGCTTCCGCTGCCGGCGGCGACGACCCCACCGCCACCATTTCGCTCATCGCCACGGCAATTACAAACCCTACCAGTCTACCTCTGTTGACGTCCTCCCTCACTAGCTTCCTCCTCGTCGCCGGCGATGGGCCTACAACGTCCGCTTCCACATCCACCTCAACGGCCGAAGCCCTCTTCGGCCTCGCAATGTTCGCTTCAGTCTTCATCGCCCCTTCATCGCCCCATCACAACCCCTCTGTCAAACCGGCCCTGCTCTCACGCTTCATCGAGGACCAGGCGCAAATCGTGGACTTATTTCAGAACATCGTCGCCGCTACGCCCACCACCTCCACAAGTACTGCTGTTACCCCATCAACAGAAGAAACGGAAACCGAAGCCAAAGCTAAAGCCCAATCCAAACCGGACATTGAAAATTTGCAAATCCTGCTCACTCACTTGTTGTCGACACCTACAACCACTGACACTGCCACGGATTACACAACACTTCTGAACGATCTCAACACGATTGCAACAATGAGTTTGGGGCGCCTGCAATTTGCAGCTGCTTCTTCTTCGTCTTTGGATAAGATATAATAAAAGATTTAACATGATACGCTAGGTTAACTGGGGCAATACTGATTTCATATAACTTATATACCTGTCTTAACGTCTAGTTTTCACTGCTGGCGCTATTCAACTCTCCGTCTAGTATTCACACGAAAAAAATCATCAAATAAGCAAAACCATCCTCTCCACTAGAGGGGTATCAAGTTTCCTTCATCCCGAGTGGTCGTATCCTCATCAAGCTCGTTGCATCTGTGGTACAATTGCTTTCGTTTCGAATGTCGTGCCTTCATTAACTCTCGATTCCTCTCGTTGGTTTGAAATCCTCTTCTGCCTCGTGAACATGGGCGTCTTTCGACTGCAGTGTTGTTGGAGCTCTCTCCTTAGAGTCTAAATAATGCAAACAGATCAGTCACCCAGCCGGCTTTCTCGTATTCCACTTCCGGCAGCATGACCATATCCACATCGCCAAGCTTCTTGTCGGCGTCATCAAACTTGGAATCAAGAGGGCTTAGGCGGCAAATCTCTTGACCAGCAACCACGACATCCAAGCCCTCGCCCTCTGCCACGGTCGTGCTCCCTCCACTGACCCTCACTGCCCTGAGGCACCTCTCCTCCATGGTGGAGAAGATGACGGATTCCTCACCCGCCTTGGCAGTGCTGGCCCCTCTCCTCAAGGCGGGCATTATTGTGGGAAGGAGGGGTGGGTCCTTGTTCGTCTCTCGGGAGTCTTTTGTCGAGCTGCCCAAAGAGCTTCTATTACTATGCCTCGTGACGGGGCTGGGCTGGTATCCAAATTCTTTGTTGAGCTTGATCGTGAAGCCATCGGAATTGGCCTCGATCGCGTCAATCTGCTGCTGTGCGCTGAAGAAGGTCAGTGGAATGTAGACCATGTCGTGGCGTTTGGACTTGGAATAAATGTTATTCATGAGCCTGACGGTTAAGATGGTGCATGTAGCTGGTGCGCGACTGCCTTCGGCGACTCGGCAGGCTACCTGGAAAGGTTTGGCCGCGAAGACGGCATTCATCACGGCATCTGTATCGCCAACGAGATCAATCAGTTTGATGAAAGATGCGTGAAGCTGCCAGAGGAAGGCCTTTTCCACTTCGGTCGAACCGGATTCATTGATGATTGCGGACAGAATATCCTTGACAAGCCAGTCGTCAAATCTTTGCAGAAAAGCCGACTGCCAGCCCTTGAGTCGGTCGAGGCGCAAGCTTGATGATGGAAGCTGATTCTGGGTCTTCTCGGGAACCAGGACATCGAATGACTTGCTCACCGACGGCCGCAGCATGAAACAGGCGAGGTGGACGCCAGGCGACAGGAGGTATTCGGGCGAAGAGCATATCTTCATGCGCTCAAGATACGAGTCGATCGTACTGTTCGATACTTCCATACTCTTTGCAAGAAGCTCCGAGATCTGGTTTATGGGGCCAAAGCGGTAGCCAAGGGCGGCAAGCTTGACCACATCGGCCTTTGACAGGCGTCGATTGAGAAAGAGATATTTGCCACGGCCAAAGTCGTACAGACTTGGGGTGTTGTGCTCGAGGTCAAATTCTTTGGAGTTGTTGGAAGCGTCGCAGAGAGGAGACAGAGGTCTGTCGTGGGCGGCCAGATGCCTCATCCCTGTCTCGAGAGGCTCTTCGAACAAGGTGCCCATCTTCTCGAGTGGTTCATGAATGGAATTGGCCAGTTGCTGAGCAGCCACACAGAAGAGTTGCTTGAAGATGGTGCTGAAGTTGGTCGACGTTTCACTGGCATCCTCTTGGTAGCTTGAGCTGAAGCGATAGGGTGTGTACTTTCTGGCTTCTAGGTCGGAATCCAGTCGACCGATCATGGCAGGAATGAAGGCCTTGACTGTCGGCCAGTTCCGCGAAGCCCTAAAGACCCATAGAAAGGTGGAATGGCTTCGGCTGAGTTCGTCCTCGCCGAAGGTGGTCTCGACAAAGCGATTGGTGATCTTCTGGCAAGGCAGCGCGCCATCGGGCGTGACCATGACGCGACCAGATTCGTCGAAGTAAGCACAAGCCAGGACCAACTGCTGAGCGCGGTTGTGGAGGAGTCTGTTCTTCCGGCCTCGGACGAGAACGACAATGAGCAGCAAGAAGCAGGTTGCCAGTGACAAGGCAGAACAGATGATGACAGTCTGTGTGCGATTGGTGCTCCCAGAGCCGGATGGCGATGTCTTGGGCGTGTAGTCGGTGCCCACGGCCACAGTCCAATGCATGCCAGACACGGCAGAAGTCAGGAGTGGCGCGCACGCCATCCGTTTCCACCACGTGTCGGTCCATGTTTCTCTGAGTCGGAAGAAGATGGACAAGGCGATCAGACTGGCGGCGACTGCGATGACAGCGGAGCCGACAACGTTGCCGATTCGATAGTTGCAATGGTAATTCAAGATGGCATAATCGGCCAGGTAGTGCATACAACACACGGCTGTGCCTGTCAGAATGCTGGCCAGGACGATGAATGGCAGCTTCGCCCTGTTGGTGGTGGCGAGGAGGTAGAATGCCTTGAGTAGCACGACAATGGGGAGGAAGAAGGATATTACGGCGAAGGCTGAGCTGTAGAGAAGCTGGCGAGAAGGATTGCCTTGATCAAGGACAATGGCCTGATTGGCGATGAAGTGCATTGCCCAAATGCCAGAGCCGCCCATGGTGCAGGATGATGCGAAGAGCAAGAACCTGAAAGAAATGAGCGAGACGGGGGCGCGGGGAAGAAGCAGGTAGTGTGCACTCACCAGTTGTATGCCCCTCTCGTTGACGTTCTCTGATGCAACAGCTCGAGGGTGGTGATACATCCGATTAGCGACACGAAGCAGGAAAGAACGATGAAGCCAGGCTGATAAGATTTACTGGCCTTGATGGAATCCATGGTGATGGTGGTAGTGGTGATGGTGGTGGTGGTGGTTGTGAGTTGTAGGTGGTAAGGAGTGTGCGTGGATGTTACCGTACACACGCTTTCCAATACATTATGGGGCTCAAAATTTCCCTCCAAGGCAAACGGCGTGGTGCTGGTGGTTGCCTGGGCGGAGATGGTACGCTGGGGACTAAACTGATAATAATAATAATAATAATGCTTCGGGATCCGAGAGGGCCACCCAGTCACGGCCGCTTTAGATGTAAGGACCAGTGGGGGAAAACAGAGGCGGAAGCGCGAGAAAACGAGTGAGAGGAGAGAAACCAGGGAGGGAACGAGAGTTAGGGCCAATGCGGCATGAGACGGCAAGTGGCGCAACAGTCACGTCGAGATGTGAGGGCGGGGGCCAGGGGAGGGAAAGAAGGACGTTGGCAAGCAGATGGGAATTTGTCTCAGAGCAAAGGAGAGGGGGAACAGCTCGGCGACGGTGCATGGTAATCAGATATGTAGGTAGGTGCACAAACCAAATTCGGCGATAGGAATCACTGGCCAGCTGCACACCGTTATTGGGTGTTGATGGAAAGGAAAAAAGTGGAGGGGGCCAGACAGAGTATATCCGAGGCCAGCGAAAAGATGCAGCCTAAGTCGGCTTTGACTAAGATGGTGCTCGGGGTACCGAAGCGAATGCACGCTGGTCGGTTGTATCGATCTCAACAGCTGTCAACCTGCTCACCGTCTCTTGCCAATGGGGGCCCTGGTGTGTCGGGGGTAAACCAGGGAGACTCCACCAAATCAAACACAGCGTAGGCTCTGCGACGCCTCTGGGCACCTCTTGCGCTTAAAATGGATGCAGGTGCCAGGGATAAGATGAATAAGCGAAATATGGTTTGTGTGCTATTACTGGAAGACCAAGCCTTAAGAGCAGGCATTGAGAGCAGGCGCAAGCGGGCGAGGCGGGGCTGGGCTGTTGTGATGAGGAAGTAGCGGATCGGGCCATGGCGGAGGGGATCGCTTCTCCTTTCGGGGGCCCAAGCCCGTCGTGCTCGTGGTTCGGCATAATTTCCACGCACCACGCAGCTGGCACGCCCAGCGCGTGTGCGTGTGGGCGTGCGGGCGTGCGGGCGTGCGGGCGTGTGCATGTGTGGGCGTGTGTGTGGAGACCCGCTTTTGCGAGCAGCCAGGTACCATAGTACAAAACAGAGTAGTCTTGGCGCGCATTGCAGCCCCCTAAAATGCTCGGAGAAGCACAGGGCGCGCGGGCTTGACAAGGAAGTCCTATGCACAGTAAGCTACCGTAACTTAGGCGAGGGCCTGGTCGGGACCGACCGACCGCCACCCCCGGCCTCAGCCCTTTGCGTCGGGGCCTGCAGCCTGACCGCTAGGCTGCATGATGTGGGTCCCCACTTTGCCCCCGGCCGAGGGTTGTTGGCAACGACCGTAATTACTGTAAATAAGTCGGTCGCTCGGTCAGAGGGGAAGCATCGGTGACGCCACCGCTGCTGCTGACTGGGAGACATTCAACCTTGCTTCATTCACCTGTGGGGCAGATTGATCCGACAACGGAAAGTTTGTGGCCGTGGAAAGGAGTAAGTAACTGGGGTGTAGAAGGGGTAAGTAACTGGGGTGTAGAAGGAGTAAGTAACTGGGGTGGAGACTGTGGGCAAAAGTCAGGAGAAGGCCGGAGATGGGCCTGCTCCATGGGGAATGCTTGCAGGATTTTGCCGGGCAAGACAGTGGCGAGATGTGAAGCTTGTTCAAAGGGAAAAAAAATTCTATACAGGGATCATACAGGGATGGCTTCCTTCGAAGATGCATCTTTCTCTTCACCCTTTCCTGTCTCATCATTCTCATTCTCGCTGCCTGCATCACTCCCGACGTCGAATAGTCGGGCTTGCTGGTCGGCACCGCCAGTAGCGTGCAGCTCATCCAGCTCGTTCTCGTCGAAGTCGGCCGCTTCAAGATCGCGGCTCTTGCTAAGGGTGGCGGCCGCGGTGGCTGCCGCGGTGGCTGAGCCACGGCTGCTGTCATTCATCAAAGGCACGCTCACGTAGCCTTGAGCACGTGCCTGGCCACGGCCCCTGCACACCCAGAGCGCACAAATTGAGGCCCCAGCCAGCACAACTGCCAGAGCAGCCTCACCACTTCGATAGTAGGCGTCGAGCCTTGCTTGTCGTAATTTTTCTTCTTGGGCTGCGACCGCAGCAGTGCTGTTTGGATGGCCATCCACACTGGTCTCGGGGCCGGCTTTTTCGCCGTTGATCTGGCTGTCTGCCGGCTTGCCGCCAATGCCGGCAATGTCGACGCCGATGAAGCGGTCGAGCATGTCTCGGGTCCTGCGAGGATAGTCAAAGGGCACCATGTGGCTGGAGTTGTGGATGAGGAGGTAGGTCAGGTTGCGAGCTTCCTGGTAGTAGCCGGCCGACTGGCCCTCAAAGAGCCACTCGTGTCTGGGCGCGATCACGCCGGGAGACAGTTCCAAGCCGGTGGCGCCCGACCAATGGAGATTGCTGATCAAGTCCTCGGTGCCGAGATGGTTGCAGATGTAGTCCTTTGCCCCCGAGAACAAGAGGATCCTCAGCCCGGACTCGAGCAGGGCTGGCAGCAAGTCGCGGCTGGGCTTGGAATGGCTGGCGCGGAAGTTGGACGAGACCTTGCCGTTGCATTCGACCCAGCCAGTCCGCATGTCGTGGTTGATGTGCAGGGCATCGGTGACATTCTTCTGCCGGAGGTATGGCTGCACGTCGGCCAGATCGGGCGGCCAGGCCATGCCACATGACGGGTAGTCGTCGGTGAGCCTGATGTCGTACATGTTGATGCATCTGCCGCCCTTCTGCGTCACTCTCAACACCTCGGTCAGGATTCTCTCGCACACGTAGATGTCGACCTTCTCGCCAGCCGTCGGCTTGTTCAGCTCCTTGAGGCAGTCGCTGTACAGGGCCTCGACCTCGTTGGCTTCGCGCGTGCCGCCCTGGAGCAGACCCTCGTCGTAGGCAAACTGCAGGTAGGAGCGGTACTGCTCGGGCGGCGAGATCCAGCCGTTGCCGATGAGCAGCCCCTTCAGATTCCACGGCACCTTGCCTGCCTGGCCAGCCACCTTGCTGTTGCGGTCCTGCAGCGTCTTGGCAATGTAGGGGATGTGTTGGCCGGCGTACGACTCGCCGGCCAAGTAGACGTCGTCGTGCTCCAACTCGGGGAACAGACCAAACCACTTTTCCAGGAAGACGATGAAGTAGTCGGCCATCTCCTGCAGCTCGTGAAGATAGCCGTCGCCGTTGACATAGCTGAAGCCTGTGCCGACGGGGTTGTCGACGAAGACAATGTTGGCGAACTCGTCCCACGAGCCGGCGTTGTACACCAGCCGGCCGCCCTCTCGTACGCGGTAGGGCCCGATTTCCATCAAGGCGCCGTCCATGGAGCTGCAGCCGGGCCCGCCGTTGAGCCAGATGACGGTGCGTTGGCGGTCGCTGATGTGGCGGTTATGGAAGAGCCAGAAGAACATGTGGGCGTTGGTCTGCGCATCGACCTCAATCTGCCTGTGTGCCATGGTTAGTCAGCGGCCATCACTGGCATTTGGTGCGGGCCGGCCATACCCTGCGTGCATCTTCAGCAGCGGTCCCTCGGGCGCACCGGGCAGCGAGTGCACGAAGTAGTCTGCCGATGCGGCTGCGGCGACGGCGCCCGTGGCCAAGGCTGCAGCGGCACGAGCCCACAGGCAGAGCGCGGCGACACAGAGCCACAGCGGGCGCCAGCCAGCTTTCCGGCGATCAACGGCCATGCTGGCGGGAGGAATGGCGGGTGGTGAAGAAAGCAGAAGAGCCCAGGCCAGATTACGGCCACATTGCTAGGCGGGCGTGCCGATGGGGGCCGGCCAGGCACTGGGCAGCCGGGGATAAGAGGGGCGGCCTGGCCGTATAGTGGCAGTCGGTGCAGTCAATGCAGTCAATACAGTCGATGCAGGCAATACAGTCGACAATACAGTCAATACAGTCGATGCCGTTGATGCCGTTGATGCCGTTGATGCCGTTGATGCCGCCGATAGACTTTGATCAAGTCGATGGACTTTGATGCGGGTGGCGGTGGCGGGAAACGTGAGCTGGATGGATGGACCCTGGGCTGCTTGCGTACGCGGCACGCGGTAAAATAAGCGACACAACTGGTCCCTGGCTCGGGAACGGGTGGCCGGACTGTAGCGGGCCTCGTCAACACGGTGGCCGCATGTCGCAGCTGTCTACTTCCGAAATTTTGAAACCGATCCCCTTGCTCTGAGTACTATGGTACGCCAGCTGGAGGCGAGAGTCAGGAGTGGGAGGCCACTTGAGTGGAAGGATTGTGCTATCCAGTTGAGGTGAGGAAACTATGAGGTACACCAGAGTGTCGGGTCGCCACGCGGCCGGGTCGAATACAGTCAGCAAATCATTGTCATCACCGCCATTCACGCCGCTGGCCTTTTGATCCATCCACCAATTCATCCGTCCATCCACCCATTCATCTATTCATCAACCAATTCATCTGTTCATCCACCCATTCATCTATTCATCCACCAATTCATCTGTTCATCCACCTATTCATCCATTCATCTGTTCATCTGTTCATCCACCCGTTCATCTGTTCATCCACCCGTTCATCTGTTCATCCACCCGTTCATCTGTTCATCCACCCGTTCATCTGTTCATCCACCCGTTCATCCATCCATTCATCCACCCACCCATTTATCCATTCATCCACCCACCCAAACATCCAGGCAAAACTCGACAACACCACAGCCAGCTTCAGGCTGGCTGCCACGTCTCAATGCCCAAGCCCACGCCCGAGGAGTACTTGGCCTTCTTGGCCTTGATGCCCTTCACATCCTGCTCAAAGCTGCCCCGCCGCTTGCCTACGCCTGGCTTCTTCACGCTGCTGCCAAGAAGCTTGGTTTGGAGCAGGTGACTCGACGTTTGCGCGCTCTGTGACAGTCGTAGGCTCTCCTGACTGGCCGGGTTCTTGCGGAGCATCTCCGTCGCCAGGTCGCTTGCTTGCGAATGCTGTATCTCGTTGTCGCTGTCTTCGTCCACATCCGACATGGAGATGGTACTGTCTCGCTCGTGCCGCTCGTGCCGCTCACGCTCGGCCGACTCGTTGACCAACTGTGAGCCCGGGGCCGAGATGGGGTAGCTGAGCTCGTGCCCGTCTGAAGGCATGGCTCGCGCGCGCGCCGGCGTAGTGTGCAGAGAAGACAGCGAGTGTGCACCTCGCAAGTGGCCGTGTCGGAGAGACGCAACCTGGCTCTTGGTCGGCGTCGAAGGCACGCTCATCACCTCGCCACTCAGCACCTGGTCGGCCGCCAGCAGCGCGGCAATGTTGGAAGAGCTCTCGGGAAACCGAGGCAGCCCACGTCGCTGCTGCGGCGTCGTGTACGGGTCTCGAGGCGTGCCGTAGATGGGTGACTGGCTCCTCAGGCGCGTAAAATGCTCCCGATTCTCGCGGATGCGCTTCTTCAGCATCGTCTTCTCCTCCATCAGCAGCTCGACCTTGTCCCTTTCCAGCTCAATCAGCTTCTTGGCTCTGTTCAGCCTCGCTTCCGCCTCGTCGCGCTCGTCTTCAAGCGACTTGCACGTCTTGGTCAGCGCCTCCAGCTGTGGCTGTGGCTGTGGCTGTGGCGTGGCCGTGGCGTGGTGGGGCGTTGCCAGCAGCGCTGCACGGTGCCGCTGCTCCGATGCCTGGAGCACTTCCACCTCCCGCTTCGTCATCTGATGCTCCACCTCGGCCCGCTGCGCCGCTTCTTGCGTTTCCATCACCAGCAGACTGTACTGAAGCTTGAAATGCGCGGCCGAAGTGCGCGCGTCTTTGACCGCAGCAATCAGGTCGTTGACCATGGTCCTGAGATCGTCCAAGCTGGCGCTTTCAACAATGTCGCGTGTCGGCAGCGCTGTCGACCCATCGTACTTGATGGTCGTTGGCGGCGAGAGCAGTGGATCGGTGAGTCCCACACTAGGCCGCCGGACTGGAGACTGGAATCGAGGCGGTTGAGTAGACGGAGGTGGAGTCATGCTCGCAGACAGCTGAGGAGGAGAGGCAAGAGCAGACTTGGCCGCGTTGGGCGAGCTGCTGTGTGCCGAACGCGTGCGTGCCGGCGGAGGTGTCGAGGGCACATGAGTCAGTGTCTCTATTGTTGTGTTTGCCATGGCCGCCATCGTCTCTGTTGTGTTTGCCATCACCCTCGTCTCTGTCACCAGCAAATCCGCTCTGGCTGGTGGTCCTCTCTCGCGCCTGGAAAGACGCGTCTCTGACGGATGGGCTTAGTCACCAGCAAACCCGCTCTGGCCCGTCCTCTCGTGCCTGGAAAGCCGGGTCTTTGACGGAATTGACTTAATCTCTCTCTCACACGCCTCGCAAATCTTGTTGATGCCTACCGATGAACCTTTTGCACAGCGGGGCTGTGAAGAGAGAGAGAGAGAGAGAGAGAGAGAGAGAGAGAGAGAAAAGCCTGGCACAAAGCAAACGAGGGCCGTCGCGCTCAATGCCTATATCTTGACCAGTCTTTTATACAAAGGCAATGGGAGTAACATGGTTCAGGAGCAGCAGAATCCAGGATGGCTAGTAGTGTCTTAACTGATGTCGGAATGAGAGACCATGGCTGGAGCTCAGGTGAAGCGGAGGCTGGGGATGATGAGACCCACGGTCGGCTGTGCCAAGAACTCTGCAAGCGTGGGCGTGGGCCCGCGCTAGTTGCTAGCGCCGTTGCCGTGGCAGGTGCCGAGTAAACTGTCGGACCCCTATTTCCCGGTGTTTCTACCCCTTGCGTCCCGCATCACCGCCACACGTGTCAAGCAACAGACCCGTCGTGGTTCTCCTGCTAAATCGTACCAGGACCTCGTCTATCCGTGGTTGTGTAGCGTTGGAGCTTTGGATTTAGGTCCCCCCCCTCCTTCGCTCAGCCATGGACCTGGAGCAAGGAATACAACGCGGAGCAGGGTCCATCCCCAGATTGTCCAAGTCCCCCTTGCCCCTTGTATCCAATGACAATCTAAGGGCGACCAGCTCAGCGACCAGGCGAGAGCCAGCCAAGGGGTCGAGTTTGCCTCGACCATCGAGAGGACGTGGAGGGAATGCCATTCCTCCCACTCTTTTTGCCCATCATGTAGACTTGTCGTCGCGAGATCGATATGACTGGAATTCACCGAACCCGTCTGTCAGGTCTGTCAGGTCTATCAGGCCCGCCGGGTCCGGGTCTGTCACGTCCATCAGGTCCGTCAGGCCTAGATTGCAAATCGGTGATGGCCTGCAAGCGGTTGCCGATAATGCCCTGGACACCACACCACCCGGCTCAGACGCAAACGGGCCACTTTTCGAAGAGGGCGACGAGAACCCTACTCAGGATGTCGTCACCATGGGGAAGAAACCAAGGCCTCGCATGTCTCTTTCTGAACGAACGGTCGAGACCTTGTCAAACATATCGCCATCGCCATCGCTATCGCCATCGCCCACCCGTCAGTGTCGGGACAGTCTAGTCAGCTACGATGCCCGCATGGGACGGCCGTCAAGACCGGCTTTGCAGGCGCGAATGTCGAGCACCATCACCCCATCATCACCTTCAACGTCTCGATCACCAGTCAAACAGCCGTTCAGGCCCCCGGGACGTTCTGAGTCTCCTTCTAAGATCCATCACTTGCCATCCCTTCCTTCTGCCAACTCGACTTTGCCGCTTCCGAGAGCCTCTTCAAGGGTTGTAGCTGCAAGCTCAATGCGACTGCCTCAGCGTTCCGTATCCAACACAGCTGTGGTCAATGCTGATCACAATGCCCAAAGTCCACCCAAGTTCTTCTCTGCACAGACCATGCGCGTAAGGTCGCGACCTCACGACCTATCACATGGGCCAAGTATCGCCAAATCATTGACAGGTATCTTCAGTCCTCAGGCAGCTCCTTCTCACCACGGCTTAGCCGTAGCCGTCAATGGGTCAAAGTCAGGGTCTGGCATTTTGCAGCCTCGGTCTAGGCCTCAAAACACGATTGCTTCGTCGGCCTTGTCAAAAGCCAAGAAAGCAGAGGCCGCATCTGTTTCAAACTTGCCGCACCTCCCCTCGCAAGAGTCCAGCAATGACAGGAGGGATAAGCCCAAGTCGTCTGCAGCTCTTCGCTCGGCAATCGCCAAGGCAAAAGCCTCGCGTAAGGATGCTGTGTCCAGGATGTCAACTGGCGCTGCAGACTCGAGCATTTTGGCATTTGAGCCAAGTTCTGTCAACGAATATGCGGATGCCGTCGTATCGAATCGGGCCTTGTTGAGGAGCCGCATTCACTCGGCCTTGACCTCTGGCCACCTCAATATCTCTGCTATGAAGCTAGAAGGCATTCCTGGCCAAGTCATGAGCATGTACGAGCCGAATGAGTCATGCGTGAATTGGGCAGAGGTTGTTGATCTTGTCAAGTTCAACGCAGGAGACAATGAAATCACGCACTTGGACGACCACGTCTTTCCAGACCTCTCGCTCGGAGAGGCGACTGACAGTGAGGACAAAAGCAACCAGTTTGGAGCGATTGCAGCCTTGGACTTGCACAACAATCAACTGAACCGTCTTCCGTTGGGCTTGAGACGCTTGGAGCGACTCACTTTGCTCAATCTGAGCGGAAACAAGCTGACCAACGAAAGTCTGGGCATCGTCTGGCAGCTTCCCAGCATGCAAGACCTAAATCTGGCTCGCAATCAGCTGACTGGCAGCATCGAGATTCCCAACGGTAGCATGTCGAAGCTCCGCCGTTTGAATGTGTCGGGCAACAGCATAGATTGTCTGCTCATCGATGCCGATGCCTCATCGCCACTGACCAGTCTCGACGTCTCGAACAATCGGCTCGCCGATCTCCCCTGGGAGATTCTGGCCTCATTTGAGCTCGTGCAGCTCAATGCTTCGGCCAACCGCCTCGTCACCGTCATACTCAACCCACTGCTAAACGGGTTCACAAAGCTAAGAGAAGTCGACCTTTCCAAGAATTCCATTGAGGTCATCGAGCCTGAGCTGCGCCTGCCCAGCGTGCAAATCTTCGCAGTCAACAACAACCGCCTTGACAGCCTGCCAGACATCAGCTCCTGGCACAATCTCATCACGCTACAAGCGGCTGAAAACAACTTGTCTGACATTCCGCAGGGGCTAGTGGCCTTGCCCAGTGTCAGAGGGGTCGATTTCAGTCTGAACAGTATAAAGACTGTGGACCCTGGGATTGCCAAGATGGCGTCGCTGACGTCTTTGCAATTAACTGGCAACCCACTGCGCGATCGCAAGTTCCTCTCCATGGATGCCGAGGGCATCAAGAAGGCGCTTCTCATGCGCATGGAGCCCGACCACGCCGTCGGCGCACTGTCTCCGCCGCTGTCGTCTGATGGACCAGGAGCGGGGGGTGATTGTGAAGTATACTCGCACACACCTGTCAACGGTGTGCTTGACCACAGTTCGAAAGGCCCGACAGCGGAAGGTGATTGTAAAGTATGCCTCCACACACCTGTCAACGGTGTGCTTGACCTCAGCTCGAAAGGCCTGACAGAGGACGTTGTCTGCGTGTCCACAATCAACCTTGAATCTCCCATTCATACGCTCCGGCTGTCTAACAACGACCTCTCTGCTTTTCCCACAGGCCTCCTGCTCCACCCATCGATAAACGGGTCACTCAAATCCCTCGACCTCTCTCACAACCCATTGACTTCGAATGCCTACTTGGCCGCCGACCTGCACCTGCCGGCTCTCGAATCTCTCTACATGGTCTCTACAGGCCTCGCCTCGCTCGACATGCTCCTGACACGGCTCAAAGCGCCCCGACTGTGCGAGCTGAACATATCGTGCCACCGCCTCACGGGCCAACTGCCGCATGTCCGGAGCTGGTTTTCCAACTGCACCACCTTGCTGGCAACCGACAACTGGTTCTCGTCCGTCGACGTTGACGCCGTGCGTGGCCTGGAAGTCGTCGACATTCGGAACAATGAAATCGACAGTCTGCCTCCCGCCATCGGCCTCCTCGGTAATCACGCCGGGAAGAGGGAGCCGGGCAGGCTTCGGTCTTTTGAGTGCGGTGGCAATCGGTTCCGAGTGCCGAGAATCAGTGTGATTGAGAAGGGCACGGAAGCCGTGCTCAAGGACCTTCGCAGAATGATTCCCGAAGCCGACATTCCTGATGACTGGAGAGACGAGATTTAAAAACAGACAGATTAGGATTATTAATTTTTGGTTTTCTCCTTTCTTCTGTTCTGTTTTTCTTCTGTTCTGTTGTTTTCCTTCTTCCTTTTGTGTATGATTACCAAGTCAAATTCTCAGCTCTTGGCCTTCTTTTTTTTGCATTTTTCTTTGGAATAAAGGCCGAGAGCTCATCAGAGCATTGGCTCTCACTCACCCAGAGCCAGAGCTGCCATAGCCCTGACACCCGACTCGGTCTTGTGGCCGCCAGTGAAGCCACTGGCGTGGATGAAGATGGCGCCGTCCTCGACCGCGTCGCCCAGGACTTTGTCGAGGTCTGCGTCTCTCAGGCCTCGCCACGGCTCCGGCAGGCTCTTGCGATTCTCAAAGCTGGCAAAGCCCTTGGACACACACTGGACGCGCCACTTGGAGCCCGGCTCTTCCTTTTCAGGGTAGATCACGTACAGGATCTTCTTGTCGGCAGCCAGACCTGCTCCCTCTTCGATGTTGTAGAGATGCTCCTTCCACGGGATGCCAGCGCGCGGAAGAAGGATGAGTTGGCCAGAAGCGTGGTTGCCGAAGCGTGTCTCAAACGCCTTCTTGACAACGGCCCGTGCTGGCAGCCAGGCAGTGGCAGCGCCATGCAGCTTGCGCAGAAAGGTGTTGCCCATCAGTGCAGAGGCCAGGCCAAAGCGGTAGTCTTCCTCCGCCTGCGGTTCTTGCGCCGTCGATCGGTCGGCACCTGGGCTGAGCGGGTCCTCGTGGTTGAGATCGTTAACCATGGACGCCAGAGTGGTGCCTCCAATGTTGAAGCGCTTCTCGATACCCGCGTCTTTCAGCTTGTCCTGATCGTACTGATTGATGCCGTTGTCATTGGCGTCGACGGCCTCGATGAAATCGTCGTACAGTTTCTGGTAGAGCAGCTCGACGTCCGCGTGGTCAATGGGTAGATTCGTGCGCTGGGCGATGATTGCCTTGCCGAAGTGCAGGTACACAAGTCCGGCCGAGGACAACTTGGTCTGGTGGGCGGGGAAAGTGGTTGCGAAGGTGCGCTGGTGGTGGTCGTAGCGCTTCTTGGCATCGTCGTACTCGCCACCGACATCAACGACGGTGTGGCAAGTGTCGAGGACGGCGGCGTCGCGGGTGCGCACCAGAGACGCGCCCGCGTACTCGGGCAGCATCTTCAGCATATACACGGCGAGTGCTTCATCGGCGTGGAAGTGACCATTGTGCGTGCCGATGCGTAAGGGATCTGTCTTCAGGCGCTTGGGAGCAACTTCTGTGGCCATCTTGAACAACTGCCGAAACATGCAAGAACGAAACTGGAATCATGCAAGAACGAAAATGGAGTCAGCGTGTGCTAATGTCGAGAGAGAAGCGCGAAACAAAAGTGCGAGAGGGCGAGAATCTGGAACGGCAGTGCCAAGGCGCAGTGGGGCCAAGGTGTTTAAGCTTAAGTCTTTAAGAAAAGCTAAAGCCGCTAGGATGTCATTCATATACATCGTTGCTCGTCTCATATACACCCATCCATTCTCTCCACCATTCTCCCCATTGAACTCAAGGTCCAGTAGCAGGCGATTAACCATACCACAATACAGAACAATCCGGCTGCAATGCTCCTCATACAGAAGCTCCTCATACAGAAGCTCCTCATCCAGAACAGTCCGGTCGCAATGCTCCTCATCCAGAACAGTCCGGTTGTAATGCTCCTCATACAGAAGCTCCTCATACAGAACAGCCCGGTCGCAATGCGGCCACTCATAAATTTATCAAACAAAGGCGTTTGCACCGAGCACCGTCGCTAACCCGCGCTTCTTCATTGCTCAGAGAATCCTTCACGAGCCCGAGTCCGGCAGCGTCTTCAGGAAACGTTGCAGTTCACTCGAGTTTTTCGTTTGCACATACCAATTTCCCGGGTCATCAGTCCAGCTAACCATGCCGCTGTACCGATGCATCTCTTTCACCTCCAGCACATTTACTGGATCGTTGACGTTCGTTTGCTTGATGACGTGGTGCGGATGGCGGAAATACTTCAGGCTTACGATGCGGCAGCCTTCCTTCAGATCCAGGAATTTCAGCTTGAGCTTGTCGTTCAGGTCGGCTGTGAAGGCCTGATTGTTGATCAAGATGACGTCTGCGCGTTTGAGGACGTCGTCAAGCCCCGGGTTTCGGAGGAAGTCGTCGTGAATCAGGTGCACGGGCCCGGGCTTGATGCCCCAAAGTCGGCATCTAGCCGGGAATTCGCGAGCCTGCAGCTCGGCCAGGGTTGCGCAGTTGTCCATCATTTCACAGCCCCACGCCTCGCAGCCAGTCTCGAGTGCAGCTTGTAGCACGCAATTGCCGACGCCAGAGCCAAGATCGACGAATGTGTGGGTGGACTTCAACCCTGCCTCTCTGAAGATCTTGGACAGGAATTTGGGAAGCAGTTCGCCGTAGACATTATCCGAAAAGCCTTCGTAATGCCGGACCAGCTGGACACAAGGCGACACTGTGCGCGCATAGATCTGGCCTTTGACAATATGCTCGACCAAGGAAAGCGGCACGGACAGCATACTGTCCAAGGTGTGCTGAATAGTGCCGTCCTCGCGCTTCTGCTGTATGAAGTCATTATATTGGTCGATGACCGAGATGAAGTGCGACTGGGCGCCAACGCGAGACTTCTCGCCGTCGCGCAGAAATTTATAGGCCTTCTGGTAGAGCCCTGCGCCATCGGCTTCTGAGAAGAGCTTGAGCATATCAGATCCCTGGAGGTAGGCGTTGGCAACCATTTTCATGTTGTCGAAGATCTCTGTGATTGGCTTGAAATCGCTATGGTCAGAACTTGGCTTTACAAGCTGGTATCGCTCCATCTGTGGGTAGCCCGGATACCGCAACTCTATCGTGGGCGCGTCGTCCTCATCGGCCGCCAGGGTGGTGAAGAAAGTGGCGTACTTGTTGCGCTGGTGCTCCACCAGCCCATCGTTGGCAATGTCGTAGGCGTGGATCATTTCGAGCGGTGCATCCTGCCGGCCAGAGAAGGCATCCTTGTCGGCTATGCAGCGGTCCGGATCCAGCGCATCCTCCAGGCGCGCCCGCTTCTTGGGCTGCTGGGCCTCTTCTTCCTCGTCGTCGCTCAAGAAGCGGGGTGTCGTTGCCGCTGGAGACGACCGCTTTGTCGCCGACACCCTACCTTTCTTGACCCTCTCCACCGGCTCCCTGCTTGCCTGTCTCGAGACGGGCGTCTTTGATCGGCGCGGCGTACTCGACTTGCGCTCTCCATTGATCAAGGGCGACGCCGGCTTCGGCGTGGCGCTGAGTCTCTGACGCTGCACCGGCGACGGCGCCGAGCTCGTTCTCTTCACCAGCGTGGTCTTGATCACTGGTGCCGCCTTCTTCGCCTTTATGGCCGCAAGGGCCGAGCGCTGGGCAGAAGTAGATGCCATTGTCTTGGCGCTGGTGAGCGCGAAGAGTCACGTTGTCACGAAAAACTACGGGAGCGAATGAGTGTCATGAGCCATGCGCCATGAGCCATGCGCAGAAAGAGAAATAGCAAAGAATGGAAGAGCACCACGGCGACGCGGCTCCCGAGAGGACAAACATTCGACACCAAGACGGTGAGTCCGGTGTCTGTCCGACGAGCTGAAAAAATGCAATGCAGGAACGCGTAGGCAGACGTCATAATATCGGGAGCCTAAAAGGGCAGCGAGCCACGTGCCCGATCAGCTAGTTTTCCACGCCCGGGATTTGCAACACCAAATTTCCCCTCTACTTCCCTCCTACCTGCTTGATTCTCAACCTCATTCATTCCCTCCCACCTGCTTGATTCTCAACCCCATTCCTACCACCAGATCGTCGCTATGCCCTCTATTAAAGGAACCAATTATCCAACAAGCTCCTACTGATTACTGTTTAG
Organism: Chaetothyriales sp. CBS 132003; assembly: GCA_003709865.1. Classification (NCBI taxonomy): domain Eukaryota; kingdom Fungi; phylum Ascomycota; class Eurotiomycetes; order Chaetothyriales; species Chaetothyriales sp. CBS 132003. Next base: position 161,477 of record QRBJ01000005.1, on the reverse strand, counting down.
GCGTGCTCACGTCCTGCTGAGCTGCAGTGCGCGCATATAACCTTGATCATACTGCCATCCTACGCTAATTAAGACAAGGATATCTATCTTGACGTATCAGAACTAAGCCCTACTACTAAAACAGCTTAAGAGCCTCTTAATAGAGTAAATTCCATTCCGGGAGAGCTATAGATATCCTGTTACCTACATGATAATTTTAAGGGCGCTGAAGCCGGACTCTGCATCTCCTCGCGGGAGCGCCTGGGAACCTGCAACAGACGATCGCCTCCTTGTCGGGTTGCAGAGCCAATGCAGAGATACAAACTATCACTGTCGCTCGCATGCGACACACGCAGGCAGGTTGGTTGTGCGCGCCGGGCGGTGAAATCGGAAGGCTGGGAGTGCAGGAGCTACAAGCTACCCCGAGCGCAACTGGACCTAGGCTAATGAGAAGGAATGAGTCCATGCTGGCACCAGGCTTGCTATGCGTGTTGCATGCGATGCAGCATGAAACGATAATTGAGAACACTCGACGAATACTCCAGCCTACCAGCATAAGGCAAGATAAGACCCACAGACCCCACAATGTAAGTGTCTAAGTTTCTGAAACGAAACAGTAGCTAGCATCCAGTTCACTGTCATTTTAAGAAGACAGCCCTTGTCATCGAAGGTCATGAGATCATTCATGTTGCGTGGGTATTTTACCGATCATCGTATACGTGATGGAGGTTGAGCTGGTTCTGATGAGGATTGGGTTATTTTTAGTCTGAGTCTTCCCAGGGATGTCCTATTATTAGCTCTATTCAAGTTGGTTACAGCTGAAATACCGCCTTGGCGTGTATCTACCGCATTCAAGATAGTTACAGTTGAAATACGGCACTCAAGTTGGTGACAGCTGAAATACGGCATTCAAGTTGGTTACAGCTGAATTATTGGTGAGAGTTGAAATGTTGCATTCAAGTTGGCTACAGTTGAAATGCCTCGTTGCCTTGCATCTGCCGCATTCAAAGAGTGCACTCGGTACAGGAGAAGGGAAGGATGGCGACGCCGGATCCAGAGTTCACTCTGGCGACGAGCTATTGCGCCGTCGATCTCTTTTGCCGCCTCGGCCTGCCGTGCCCACGTGTACAGTCGGCCCTCCGGCACCCTGCTTATTTCTAGGCCTTGATCGCCAATGCGCTGAACGTCCATCACGGCTGTCCACGCCAACTTGGCCTGCCGCTGGGTTCTTCTCCATCCACTGCCCCAGGATCCCAGCAATCTTAGGGCCCCACACCTCCTCGCCCTGGTCAAACTCCTCATACGTCAGACAGGGAATCAGTTCAGCGGGCGCGGGCTGCAGAGAAGTGTAGTCGCCTTGTCTCGTGCGAGCCAGCTCAGCCATGATGCCAAAAGAGTCGCATGCGACCCCCAGATCATGAGCGAAGGAGCGGACATAGAAGCCGCTGCTTACCGTCAGGCGGAACGAGGCCGCCGGCGCATCTGCGGCGCATTCGCGTAGCGTTGGAATGTCATGGGTATGAAGAGCTGCCTTTGCCGCTGGGGCCATCGAGTTGAGCTCTTCTTTTGATAGTGCTGGTTTTTGGCCGTCAGTCTTGACTTCCTGCCGGGCCGTCGAATCCTCCTCCGATTCAGGTGGCCCGGGTTCAGGTTTGCCCTCGGTTCGTGCCAAGCCTTTCATGAGCTTTCGAGCTGCCAACCTATCCTCTTCCGCCGCCTTGGCCGCTGGCCACCGATAATCGTGCTGGCCTGCTTCAAAGAACTCAAGCATGCGACATTCGTCCACAACCATGGCTCTGCTCTCCAGTTCACGCGGCAGCTCTTTGCCCGTCCTGGCATACTCGTAAGCTTTCATGCCGTTGATTTTGAGCGCACTGTAAATCGGCGGCATCTGTGTAATCTTGCCACGAAACTGGTCAAGCTTGTCCCCGATCAGCTGCTTCGTGATGTGTCCAGTTTGGGCCTCGGCGACAATCTTGCCAGCCACATCGTACGTGTCGGTGCTCTTGCCAAACAGCACTACCGTGTCATAGGTCTTGGTGCATTCCAGGAAGCTGGCAAGATGCTTAGTGCCTCTGCCAATGCCGACTATGAGCACGCCGGTGGCAAGCGGGTCCAGCGTGCCCCCATGGCCCATTTTGAAGACATTGTCGCTGGAGATTTTACGCCGCTTACTGCGTGCCTGCCCTGGGTTCTGCTCCTTCCCTTCTGTGTGGCGTAGCAAGGGTTGAAAGGTTTTCGACTCCTTGAACCTGCATTGCAAGTCTCGCAGCACCTGCGCAGATGATAAGCTGGGCGGCTTCTTCACGGCTGTTCCATCACACCACGTTAGACTATGCCCGCCCACCCAGCAGTCGGGCTGCTGTCTTGGGAGAGGAATCGGCCTCACCAAAGACTCCTTCGAGGATCTTAGAAGACACCTCGGACATGACGCTCAAAGGGCCTCCAAGCATCAGTCCCAAACTTATTTCCCCACACAATGGCAACACGACCCAGGCCGTGGCGAGGGCGAGCGAAAGGACTGCAAAAGTTCTCTCAATACGACGAAATCACGTGTGTGCACGCGTGCATCACGCGCTAACCTACCTTGGTAAGTGACCTTGTGCCAAGCCGGCGCTAGCGCACTTTATTTCAGCCAATCAGCGTCGCCGTGACGGAGCCTGCGTCCAGCCTCCGGAGGGCCCCCCACTGCGCTGCATGCCATGCAATCTGCCGATGTCGTCGCCCTTGCGATCAAATGTTGTCAATGCATTCCAGTCGTCTCCCGTCTCACTTCGCCAGCGCCGCCGCCTTCTCGCTCACTCGTCGCCGCCTTGTCACTACCTCGTCGCCGCCTTGTCACTACCTCGTTGCCATCAGCACCCCATGTTTGCGGCCTTTCCCACCTAGTGCATCGATGACTCAGACATCTGCGCCTTAGTATGCGTGCTATTGGTGTCAGCAATGGCTACATATGCTGAAGACCGCGTCCTGCGGCCTCTGGACCCTGTGCCGGAGGATGTGAACGAATGGCCTGATTTTGCCCTGCGTGAGGTCAAGGTCTTTTACCAGGGAAAGGGCAGATACGCAGATCTGCTGGAGGCATCGGCCGACACGCCAATCTGCGTCTTGGGAGAGCTGATGCCTCTTGACGACGAAGTAGAGCATCTCGGTACGCCGTGATCATCTCCTCCAGTGCGGTCATTGCCGAGGCTGACCCTCTCTAGCGCTCATCGACAATCCCGTGTACGCGCGAATCAAGATCGACAATGTGATCAGCTACAGCTTTGGCCAGAATGACGACGGCAAGCCCATTCTCTGGGCCGCTGGCAAGGCTGGCTGGTACGAGATCTCGCCGTCTGATCGGTATCTGTCCCACTACAACGACACGGCAGAAGCGATCGATCTCTTCTATTTCATGGTAGACCAACATCAGAAGCTGCCCAAGAAACGTCAGAGCACCGGCTTTCGGGTAGACCCTTTTCTCAAAGACTATCAGAAACACACTGGATACCGAATTAATGACGATGATGAGGCGATGGAAACCATACACAAACATCATCGCTTCCTCTTGAAACAGATGATTGAGGAGCGAGAAAGCATCGACTGGTCCAAAACACATCTGTGGAAGCACCTGGCCGAGGCTTACTCCGAAGAGGTCGAACAGCTGCAGACGGCACTGGCCCAAGCAAACGCCGCCGTGAAGCAACCAAGGCCGGGAGTCGAGGTGGCCAAGCCAAACGAGGAGTTAGAGGAAGATGACGACGACGATGATGATGATGATGATGACGACGACGATGATGATGATGATTCTGATGACGATGATGATGATGATGATGACGACGACGATGATGATGATGATTCTGATGACGATGATGATGATGACGAGTCGAGCTCAGATGAGAGTAATGATAATGAGGAATCACAAGAAGATTCTTCCGATTCGGGCACTTCTCCTGCCAAGTCTTCTTCTGGCCAATCAGAGTCATCCGCTGCCTCATCAGAGGAGGGCGACGAAGAAGACCCGATGTCTTCGACAGATTGGACTAGGTCCATCTGGGAGCTGCTCAACACCCTGCGCAAGACACCAACTTTCAACATACGCGAATGCGGGATCGATGCTCTGGCGAATGAGCTTGTGAAATTGTCTTCCTTTGGCCGCGACCACAAAGCTGCTGTCCGGGCCATTGAGCGAAGTGCGGGGCCGCTGCTCAAGCTGATGAATGAGGCCAAGTTGCGCAAGAAGTTCAACTGGTCTACCCGCGCCATATATGACGAACTCGAAGCAACGCTTGCGGATGAGGTGGCCGAGGAAATCCTCAAGACTCCAGCGGCCAAGCGTGCTCGAAAGCCGCACCGTATGAAGTCGGTGCTTCGCCCTTCGGGTGCTGGCAAGGGTCGGAAGCGTACCAAGGGCACCAACGATTCTCAAGACGAAGACGAGCAAATGATTGACCCTCCCATCACTTCGCCTGCAGCAAGGGCCAACCCAGGACGGCATGCTCAACTTGCCAGCCGGGCGCGAGAGTCGACAGTGGACTCAGCATACAGCCGCGAAGACAGCCCGAGCAGACAACTGAATGGCTATCATGATCCAACCAGATTGCCCAGCCTGCCACCGGGGCCCGAAGCGCAAGAGATGCTCGATCTGGTCAACACTGAAGCGAAGCGGGTGGGAAGGCAACACCAGACAAGCCATCTGCAGATGTTTCTAGAGCACATGATTGTAGACTGAGCGACGACAGGACCTCTGGTGGAAATTTGAGAAGGCGACAAGAGGGAAGAAATAATGATGGTGTGCACGAAGCCTGTGATACCCCCGATATGCTGTCTATTCCTCAAGCGTTTTGCACGGCGTTGGCAGGCGGTTGCCTTTCGGATGTGGGGCAAGGACCGGAAGAAAAAAAACAACTCTTCTGTACAACAAACACTGAACATAGGCATCATTTATCTTCTATCTATCTCTCTCTCTCTCTCTCTCTCTCTGTGTGTGTGTGTGTGTGTGCGTGCGTGTCTCACCTTGCGGCAGCTCGTCGACTTTTACCCAGCCTCTTTGGCTTTGCTTTCCCCTTCATCCTGGCCATGGAAAAGCCAGACAGGTCGGCACTGCTCTTGGCATCGCCTGACTTGCTATACTTCTTCTTGCCACCGAATCCAAACTTGGCATCCTTTTTCTGCCGCTTGGCATTTGGTGGCGCCTCACCTCTCTCCCTGCCGGACCTATCCTTCGGCCCGGCTTTCTCGACGTCAATCTTCTCAAACAAGTCATTATCGCCGTCCATGTCCTCGCGGACATTCTCGCCAAGATTGCCCTTGCGCTTCCGCTTGAGATCCTTGATCTTGTCGAGGGCGTCGCGCTTTGCACGCGCGCGCTCTTCCTCCTTGACGCGCTGCACCTGCTTGCCGAACTTGCGCGCGTCGCGCTGGCGGCGGGCTTCTTCGCGGCCTTTGCGCTCGGCGGCTTCGCGCCGCACCTTGTCCTTGACCTTGTCCATGTGGCCCTCGGTCTTGACCATCTCGGCAAAGTAGTCGCTCGGGCGTGTGAAGGGCACGCCTTCCGCTTTCAGCTTGGCCCGCGCATCAAGCGTGGCTTGGCGTGCGATGTTGTAGAATTCGGCTTCGCGCTTGAGGTCGTCCATGGCGTCGGGGATGGAGTCGGCAGCCGGTGGGAGCGTGGAGATGAGGCTGTTGTGCAGGTGGAAGGGCGCTTTGTCGGGGCTGGCGTGCTTGCGGAGGAGGGAGATGCGTGAGCGGGCGGCAAGCAGCGCTGGCCCGTTGTTGATTGTGAGCCGCTGGTGTGGGATCACGTCTTCGAGGTCTGATGCGTCAAGTGAGGAGATGGAGACGTCGTCTTCTTCGTCTTCATCCTCATCTTCTTCATCCTCATCTTTTTCTTTTTCTGCGTCGTCGTCGTCGCCGTCCCCCTTCTCCCCCTCATCGTCATTCCCGGCCTCTTCCTCATTTTCATCAAAGCCATTCGTCTTAGCAGTTTGAACTGCGGCGCCTCGAATCTTCACACCGCCATTTGCGGCATCAGCATCTGAAAAGTCATGGAAGTCTTCGTCCACTATTTGTTCATTCTCCTTGTCCTCTGTTTGTTCATTCTCCTTGTCCTCTTCCGCTTGCGCTTTCCTTGCCGCCTTCTCTTGTTTCCTCTTATTGGCCGCTTTCACCTGCTTCTTCCTCTTCTCGGCCTCATAGTCTCGGCCCTTGTGGGCATCGAGAGCGACAAGAAGCTTGCTCTTCTTCACCATTCTGCCAATGTGTTGGGGACTTGATGAATTAATTCTCTTTTCAGAAAACCTGCCGATTTTGCGTCGCGAAAAAAATAAGCGCGGCCGGTGTGGAGATCGCTAGGCGGTCGTAGCTCCGCCAGGGACCCCCAACTAACCAGACAAATTACAGCCTCACTCACGCCGTACCTGGCCAGATGCACAATTCACCGCCCGAGCACTAACTAGCACTGTCCTGGCCGGCCTGTCTGTCGGCGGGTTGCACGTATTCTGAGAATTGTAATCATTATACTTCCTTCAATCGCCAGCATTGCGCACCCGAATCGGATGTTGTCATAGATAGCTTCCTTAGATGACAAAAATCCCAATATGAACGAGCCTCACACCCATTTTGGGAGATCCCGAGGTTAACTAGAAAGTCGTTGATTACTTATACTTCTCGCAAGTTTACATCGCCTGATAGTCACATCTTCAGCTTCGACTTTGACTCTTCCTCCCTCGCGACCTCTTCATCTCCTTGAGATAGCCAATCTCAATATAACAACAAGTGATATCCACGCTCTTAGCTCGAGGTAGGTAGGGCCTTAGACAGAGTCACCGGCCCTATCAACATGTCAAAGAACAATTCTTCGAAACCCGTCATCGCCGTGGTTGGCGCCGGTCCAGGCATCGGCGAGGCAGTCGGCCGGCGCTTTGTAGCCGAAGGCTTTGTCGTGGCGCTCCTCGCACGCACCGAAGACAAACTCATCACCATGGTGCAAGGCATCGACCGCGACTACGGCCCCGGCAGCGCGCAATACTACATCACCGACCTACGCGAGGAGGCGAATGTCAAGGCCAGTTTTGCCAAAATCAAGCACGAGCTCGGCCCCGTCAATGTGCTGGTCTACAATGCCGGCGCGCGCCGCGTGAACGGCCGGTCAATCGTGGATACGACCACCGAGGAATTCGTCAACTTCACCAAGATCAACCTCCACGGCGCCTTCTGGTCGACCAAGTGTGTCCTTCCAGACATGCTGGCCACGCAGAAGGGAACGATCATCTTCACAGGCGCAACGGCTTCGTTACGCGGCAGTGCCGGCCTGAGCAGTTTCTCGCCCGGCAAATTTGGGCTCAGGTCGCTGGCCCAGATTATCACGCGCGAGTACCAGAGTCAGGGCATTCATGCGGCCCATCTCATTGTTGATGGACCCGTCGACGGCAAGCTGATCGGTGGCGTAGTGCGGCGGCAGTGGGCACGGCAGGGTGACCAGAGTAAGCTGAGCGACGTCGATGCATATCTTATGCAGCCGACTGATCTAGCCAAGATATACTGGTTTTTGCATACACAGCCGCGGAGCGCGTGGACGCAAGAATTGGATGTCCGCGCGCAGCAGGAGAAGATGTTTTCTAAAATGTAACTCAACTTGCATGGTGCATTTCGAAGAACGAAGGGGAGGTAAAAAAAAAAAACATGATACGCCAAGTTACTGTATTGTAATCATTATCCAATGCGCGCGATTCGACATGGGTTTCCCTGGTAGGGATCCAACTTCGCCTCCATGTCGTTCTACGGCCTTCTCGGGCCAGCTGAATCTCGTATTTGGGGGAGCCACCCTGTCAGGAGACCTGGGCCGCTTGGGTTGCCGAGAACAAAGCTGATAAGTTGAATCGGACAGACTCGCGAGATACAGATACATGGATCATTCTAGGCTAAGTTCTGCCACAGCCACCCAGGAGAGCGGAAAAAAGAAAATTCATACGTACAGCGCCAGCGCCCACCAGCCCGCGTCTTCGCCGCCAGCACCATCCAAACTTGGCTCATTGACTACTTGGTGCCTTGAGTTCAAGGCCTGCTGCCTTCAGTTCAAGGCCTGCTGCCTTCAGTTCAAGGCCTGCTGCCTTCAGTTCAAGGCCTGCTGCCTTCAGTTCAAGGTCTGCTGCCTTCAGTTCAAGACTTGCTGCCTTCAGTTCAGGTAAACATCCAGCTACTCCTCCGACTTCGACTTGCAGACCGCGCTGGGCTCTTGCTCTTCTCCCTGACAAGGTACATCTGGTCTTTGTTCTTGACCACACCAGTGGTTGGTTTCAATTTGATCGTCACATCCTTCTCGTACCCGCTAGTCAGTAGCTTCTTCTCCTTCAACCTCAAGGTGCGTGTGTGCTCGAAGAGGACGTCCTGCAAATCATCATCAATGTATTTTTTGATGACAATGTATTCAGTATTCTTCTAATAGCGCTGTCAGTAAAAGGACTGCAAGAGAAGGACGATCGGGGGGCTGAGACCGTGAGAAGGATGCTTACCTTGTCCCACTCCCAAGGAAGGTTAAAGTAGTCCAGGGTATCAGGCATTAGATACTTTCGGTTGACCTTGATAAATGTCGGCTTTGAAAGGTCAAGCGCCCATGCGTTTTCACTGTCGTCTCGGGCTTTGCGCTTGTCATGCAGCACACGATCAATTCGTTCGTCCGAGTAGCCTGGACAGCAGCGCGTCAGTACTGACTTCACCGTGTAATTGACATTGATGGCTGGAGAAAGATGGCACATACCTGCTGCCTTGAACTTCTCCCTGACCTTGGCTTCAAACTCCCTCTCTTCCTCTTCCTTCTTCTTTTGCGCCTTCTTTTTCTTCTCCTCTTCCTCTTCAAGGATCTTTTTCCTCAACTCGTCTGCCTCCTTCTGCTTCCTCGCCTCCTCCTGCCGTGCCTCCTCCAGGATCCGTTCCCTCCTTCTCTTCTCCTCCTGCCTCTCCCTCGCCTCTGCCTGCCGTGCCTCCTCCAGGATCCGTTCCCTCCTTCTCTTCTCCTCCTGCCTCTCCCTCGCCTCCGCCTGCCGTGCCTCCTCCAGGATCCGTTCCCTTCTTCTCTTCTCCTCCCTCTCCTGGTCCTTGTAATCCGACTCCCACTTTTTCTTCTCTAGCTCGGCAGCATCGGCGCGCCTCTTCTCTGCCTCAGCATCTTTGATCCTCTGTGCATCGTCTAATTGCTTCCTAAGATGGTACGGAAGGGTTTCGATGTCATCGGGGTCGTAGCGGCTGCTGCGGCGCCGCTCTCTGGATCGCCTGGTGTGACGGCTGTCGTCAGAACTATAGTAGTAATCATCGCTGTTCTTGCGCGAATGACGGCTGTGGCTGTGGCTGCGACTGTGGCTGCGCTCCGAAAGTGCTTTGACCGTAAGGTTGAGCGGCTGTATCTGTCCTCCCTGGCTGGCTGCTCTGGGCCGAGCTGCCACTACATTCGGGTTAAGAAAGATTTGATTGCGGCCTCGGTTGTTCCCAGGGTTAACGACGATAGGAATATAGTCTTGCTCGTCCTCGACGTAGATCGACATCTTGTGGTTGGCTGTGCCGCTCCTGCCCAAGGAAGGGTGCCCACTTTGTCCGTGTCCAAGCCCGTCCCACTGCGGAGCTGCGGGTGTGAAGCGGCGGCCGCCGTCAGGGCGTGGGGGGTGTGAGGGGCGCGCTGGGCGGGGTAGCAGCGCCCGAAAGTGATGTGGACGGGGATGGATGCCAGTGGCAATAAATATCCAAGGCAAGACGGCACTTAGATGAAAGCCAAATCCAAATGTCGCCTACACAATTTCCTTCAAACCCTCAAAATCTACTAGGCGTGAACGAGGCTTCTTTTTAGAAAATAGGAATGGGGATTCTGGGGGCCAGCCTTCGCTTTTATGAGAGAAATGGTCAGCGCGTGAGCTCTCTTCGCTGGCCGGGGTGGGGCCAGGCGATCTCGTTTCAAGGAGCGGCTGGACCTTTAAGCCACACTAAGGTACCAGAAGGATATGGGTGTGCCGCAAAATTACCTGTTGGAAGATCTTGGCCGCCACGCGACGTCGGCTGCAGGTCACGTATCGAAATCTTTGGCGCAGCAGAAGCTAGCTAGTGGGTCACGTACCCACTGCCTGAGTGCATGACACACTGACAATAGCGTTCCGAAGCATGGACTTGAGCATCTGGTTCAAAATGACAATGAAACGGCCCGCAAGCCAGCCCACAAGCGCTTAATAGCTTGTTGTGTTTTATGTTATATAAAGACGAGGCAGCGGCTATACAAAGCGCAGCGGTTATACAAAGAGCAGCCGCTGTCAGTCGGTTTCGGCCTGTCTCGACCACCAGGTACCGTCGGACAAGTTCGGGTAGTAATGATTTCTGTAGGCAGCAATCTCTCGCTGCGGTGCACTGCAGCCTTGTAGGGATGCAAATGTTGCATCCCCGGTACACCAGATTCAGAATTAGTGTGAGGCCACCAACTTGGACCTTTTGGACGCCTGACTCACTTGCGTGGCTAGCGTTACGCCCAGGGATTGGCCGCGCCCCGTTCGTCGCTGTGGGCCGCTATAACCGGTATTACACAGATGGGCTGAGAGCCAAAGATCCCATTCTAAAAGAATCTACGAATGATATCGACTGCAATTTGCTTTTCTCAGTTGAAGGATTGAACACTCGGTTACAAATCAGGATGTCGCTACGCAATGCAGATCAGAAGCAAGAGTTTCGTCATTGATTTTGCAGTTGACCCCTGTGCCATCGACCGCGGACTGCTCAGACTGCTCAGACTCAGTCCCGCATCAGTGGCATTTCTCAGACTCAGCCCCGCATCAGTAGCATTGCTCAGACCCAGTCCCGCATCAGTAGCATTGCTCAGACCCAGTCCCGCATCAGTGGCATTGCTCAGCAAAGGTCCCCTCGCCAAGAATGACTCACGCCTCAGTGTGATCTGGACAGTTTTACACTTAACCAGCCGTCACTCTATGCAAATCTGGGTTAGCCCGAGGCGGTGGAGTGGCTGGCTTCTTCTAGTAGCGACGCAGATCTCCAACAAGTATCCATGGTGCCTATAAATGAGCGTCATGACTAAAAGCTCCCTAAATCGAACAATTTGATGTAGGATCTCCTTGGCTCATCTCCGAGTGGAAAAAAATTTTCGTCCGCTGCGTTATTTACGTCAGGCAGCAGCGACAGATGGATTACATCTGCCTGTCGATTGCAAGTTGCTCCTCCGTCTGGACAGCCAGTTCATGATTGAGCGGACATTGTCCCTAGCGAATCAACTCTGTGGCTCGAAGCTGGCCGTGGTCGTGGACAACTGTAAATGGAGAGCACGCTGACTTCAGACGACAACGGCATGTCAACAGCCGCATGGTTTGGGCTCATTCTGCCGGCTACCGCCCTCCAGACTGGAGAATCTTGTCGATGTGGTCTCGGCTATTTTTGAAAGTCGTCTCCTGGTAATGAAGTTTCTTTTCGAGGTCGCCAATATCCTTCTTCAGGGCCGACGCCTCAGTATCAAGACGCTTGGTGAGCGTATCTGGCGACACTGCCACAAACCTGACACGGTATCAGCAGTCGACCAGGCCTGAAGGGAGGAGCCCGTCTACATCTTTCCCACGCCTTCGTAGACCCTAGTGCCAGCAGACAAGGATGTGAGCTCATCGGAGGTCAGCTGGTTGAGTCGTGCCACTCGTTTCTTAGCCTGAATCTCAGTCTGGGTTTGAGCAATCTTTTGCTGTGAAACGAGAGCCTGAGTCTCGACCTCTTGCAGAAGCTAGACGCAGAGCGGTGAGTCAATGCGTCATACGGGGGCCGATGGAGAATTCACACCTTCTGCAAAGCCGCATTCGGAATCGCCATCACGCGCTATGAGGCTTGAAGACGGAGAGCACGGCGGCCTGGTTGACTATGGCCGAACTAACTAGAGTGTGTGGCCAACGGGCGAGCATGACTTAGCAATTCCCACGTGAAAGTCCCGTGATATGCCGACAGGCATCTGTGCGACTCCACTTTTTGGGCTTCCGGACTTGCCATGACGATGTATAATAACTTATCCAGTTGTGCTGACAACATGACGGCTTCCTCATTTTCACCGCCGAGCCTTGCAAGCACGGGCACCACCTGCTGTCCCACTGCGCTGTCCCAATGTCCGCATGGCTGCCGTCATGGCAATACCCCCCACCAGACCAGCCAGGCTACTGGCAGCCTGTCACGTCGACATTGCAATGGTGCGAAGAGGTACTGACCGCCCTTTGTTCCCTTCTGAGCAGCTCTTAATGATGGCATCGACTAGGACTACTACCTCACCTTCTACTCCGCTGAGATCGTCAACTCCTTGACAAACTTGATGTTCATGTATCTCGCCTATAAAGGGCTCCGGTCCTGTCTGCAATATGGCCATGACACGGTCTTCGCCGTCGGATATATTGGATATTTATTGACCGCCATTGGATCGTTCATGTTTCACACCTCTCTGAAATATCCCTGGCAGCTGGTGGATGAGCTCAACATGATTTATACGACCTGTATCATGGCGTATGCCTCACTATCCTACTCGCAATCCACAGGTGTCCAGATAGCCATCGGCGTCTTTCTCATCGCCTTCTGCCTGTTCATCACATTGTACTACCACTACTTGCAGGACCCAACATTCCACCAGACTGTCTTTGCAGCTTTGACGGTCTTCATTTTGGCTCGGTCGGTACATATCATGGAGACCACCCTTCGACCCTCGGTCCGGAAGACTAGAGAGAGTGATAGACTGGAGAAAGAGAAAAAGGATTTGCCCGTGCCACCCAAGGAGCAGCAGCAATACGAGAATGAGCGCGATGTAGCCATCCTCGGCGCTATGTGGCGGCTGTTCGCATTTGGGCTCAGTATTTTCCTGGGTGGCTTTGCTATATGGGGGCTGGATAGGGTGTATTGTTCAACGTTGAGGCGTTGGCGTAGACAGGTTGGTCTACCGTGGGGCTTCCTGCTCGAGGGCCATGGCTGGTGGCATCTTATGACAGCTATTGGTTCATATTGCTACATTGTTTGGGGTATACACCTGAGGCGTGTGCTCAATGGGCAGCAAGAGGAGTATGAGATGATCTGGCCTCATATTTGGACTTTGCCTGAGATTGTGAAGAAGTCGAAAGTGGAAACAATGCAGGTCGGTGACAAGGACGTCGGGCAATCGTAAGCTAGAATTCGTAAAGTAAAAATTGTCTATGATGCCCAATCCGTCTCTTACGTTTGCGGATATTTCAAATGGTAATTACATTATTAGCATGTAAGCTAAAATTCACGGTCTAGTCTGGTGGCGGTGGCGTACACTCCAAGCCTCAGGCAGTGAAAGCTTGGCCTTAGCTTCCTGTCATTTTCATCATCCTCCGGTGTTTGTTCCACTAGAGCAAAGAACAAATTAGACATATCTCTGCCAGGATACCTGCTTTCACCGACATCACACATCTTCTTTCATTTCAACTATTGAGGGGCATACCAAGCAGCTTGAAACAAGCGTCACTTCGAAGACTAATCCAGGGCTAAGGTTGGGGTGAGTGGATAGATAATTAGGCAAATGCGGCTCAAGGCCATCAGGCTCCGCGGCATTTTGTATGGGCGAGCGAGAGGGACTTGGAGCAAGTTTGACCAATCTTGCTTTTTCAGATTACGTGGGTTGCTAGCTGTCGTGCTGCTACGTGGGGACTCTAGGGCGTCGAAGAGCTTGTCTATCAATAGAGTCATGGACTGAAGCACCATGACACCTACATTGGGGTAAGCACTTCGATTGCCTTCTCAAGGCTGCTGAGATAAGTCAAGCAGTCGCCGTTCATATCGCCGCTCATCTCCCGCGCGGTGAGGAGCATCGCCCTCTGTGACCATGTCATTGTCCATACCATATCCAGCGCTCTCATCGTCTTCTGGAACTCATCTTTTCGCCGGGCTTCGTTGGAACAAACCGCCGCAGCATCCCGCAGGACTTCACCATAGGACCGTCCTATCGTCAATACCACGAAGGTCGTAGCCGTGACAGTCGGACTCACGACTGTCGAAGCCATCCCTTCCAGTGTAGTCCACAACTATTTGAATGCCCCTTTAGCACGGTCTTCATTGTCGCTCTTGGCGAGTATGGCTAGTCCGTAGTCGTACCCATACTGAATCGTAGATATGTCGGCTTTCCCGACATTTCTCTTTGCCTCATCTCAGGTCGTTCCGAGCCTGGTTTCGGTATCACTCACTGCATACTCACTGGTCTCTATAATTACACTGCTGCCCAACAGTGATGACAGTGAGATCCAGGAGATCTACCAGGATATTTCGGAACATGTCCAGGCCGCCAAAGACAAGAAAGACAAGAAAGGTGAGTTAAAACCGACTTTGCCTTATCCCACTTCCCGATGCTGATGAGATAACTAGCTATAGCCTCACACAGGACTGCACACCGGAGTTGATTTACCCGTACTGGAGGATTAGTCCAACAAAGTTTCTACCAGGTAGTGGGTGTGTGTGAGAAAAAGAGAGGATGATTCGAAAAGGGTCTCCTATGGCCAAAAACTGAGAGAACTAACCATTTTTGTAGGCGGAGTGCTGACCAGGAGGACAGAAAGTTAAAAGGGTATACTAGTAGCGAACTTACTTCAAGAACAAAAGGACAGGAAATGAGCTAGTGCTTTGTTTAGTGTTGCAGGAGCAAAAATAAGCGAGAGGTGAGTAGTGGTTGAAAAAAGTACGGATTATGGAGGGCGCGATGATGCCATCTCTGTTTCGATGGCACAACCTCGTTACAATCACAATTGCCAGCCCAGGTACGGTACTGCATCGCTAGCGCAGAATTGAATCCTGAGACCTAAGGTAAGATATTGTTGATTGTTTGCAGGAAGATGGTTATAGGGCGAGAGGCCAGCGGTTTCGTCAATGCTGCTGATCCTCTTAATACTATGCCTATGCACCTACAAGGCTGAATAAAGCTCTAACGGCCATCAGCAGCTTGAGCGAGATCCCCCCTGTCGATGATGATCATGCGCCATTTCAAGAAAATGAACCCTCACTAATAGACATACGAGCATGCATCACACTAGCTTAATAAACTTTTTGCGTGCTATGGTAATTCTCCGTTGATGTATCCTATGAGTGGAGGGACTCGGCCCTACATGAAGGCGGGAAGACCCCATCAACTTCCAGGTAGTACTCGACTTGATCTCAAAAGGATATTGTCATGGGTTTGAAGCATCTTTTCTCTCTGGGCTTGCTCCAGATTAACTGGGCAGTAACTCTCCCTAATGGACAACAAATCTCTTCAACACCCATTCTTTGTTCCGCCGATTCTCGCCAGATTGCAGTCAATGCAAGTAACAATGCCACCTGGCCATGGCAGACTTACAAATCAAGTACTGCGCAACCTCCGGCCTTACTGATTAACAAAACAGGCGATCCATTGTATGATGGTCTGCTTGTCTTTGCCACGAATAATGGTGGTACCCAGGCAGCAGAGCAAGAATCACCTTACATTTTCACCGACGAGGGACAGTTAGTCTGGAGTGGCCCAATCGAAGTTACCTCCAACGTGCGAGTACAGACTCTGAACGATGCACCTGTGTTGACATACTGGTCAGGACAAGGCACTGCCGGGCAAGCTGCCATTGCAGGTCACGGTTATGGAAAATTCGTTATTCTCGACACTAGCTACAACGTTATACATACAGTATCGACTGGACTAAACATCACCCTCCCTCCCGGTGTGGTCACTAAGTCCGCTCTCGACCTCCACGAGTCATACATCACGCCTCGTAATACGCTACTGGTACCAGCGTATAATACCACACCCGCTGACTTGTCGGGCATTGGAGGACCTAAAAACGGCTGGGTTCTGGACTCTCTCGCCATTGAGCTAAACATCACTACGGGTGAAGTCCTCTTCTCTTGGAGTTCACTCACTCATTTGCCTCTGAATAAAAGTAAGCAACCTCTAAAGGCTTCGGGGCTCAATACTACTAGCCCTTACGACTTCTTCCACATCAACGCCATTCAGCCGGTAGGAGATAACTATCTGATAAACAGCCGCCACTACTGGGCCAGCTTCCTAGTGAACCCTAAGGGCGAGATTCTCTGGGAGATCAATGGTTACGACGGTGGGGACTTTGGCGAGTTACCAGAAGGCGGAGCATTTGTGTGTATGCAGCATACCCTGTGCACATTTGTCAACTGACCTTTTCCCTCTAGTCATGGCAGCATTTTGCTCGCATCCAAGAATTGAACTCGTCCGTAGCTCTTATCCATTGGTTTGCTAACAACAACGCCTTGAATTTGGACGCGCCCGTACCCAGCACGGGTGTGACTTTGCAGGTGACACTCCCACCCAATAAAGCGTCGCCTCCCAAGCTCATCGCCAACTTCACAAACCCTCAAAATCCAATCGCGGCATACTCGCAGGGCAGCTTCTCATACTTGCCCAATGGCAACGGATTATTGGACTATGGCTCCAACGCCGTCTTGGCTGAGTATGGCCCAGTCGGCGAAGCCAACAGCACCCAGGGCCAAGTACGGTGGTCAGCTCAATTCGGCTACGGCCAATCAGTGTCAGTGTATCGCGGGTATAAATCAGTCTGGCACGCCACTCCAACCACGCTTCCGAGCCTGGTGGTACTGGCGGCCAAAGACGTGCAAAATGATGATCTAGCACTGTGTGCCGGCAAGTCTACCGCGAGAGGCTTCGTAAGTTGGAACGGAGCTACGGATGTGACTGACTGGATCCTCTACTCTGGCTCAAGCAATACGACGCTAACTGCGGTTGGTCGGGTGAACAAGGCTGGCTTCGAGACCCAGTTTGCCGTCCCTGCAGGTGCAGCTTTTGTACAAGTTGGAGCAGTCGAGAACAACAACAATGTTGTGATCAGGAAGTCTAGTGTTGTGAAGGTTGGATCTTCCTCCTGAGTATGATAGTGAAGGTGACTCATGATAGAGCGGCAATGAGCAAGGAGTGATGTCAGATGACTTGATGATTGTCTGTCTAGCAGCTACATATAATGGCTTCTGCCGACCTCTCCCTTCCTCTCTCTCTCTCTCTCTCTCCTTCCCTCTCCTTGTTCCTCCTTGTCTTGGACCCCTCGCTGTCAATATCGCCTCCTAGGCCCTGCCAGGGACCTCTGTCCTGCTACTATTGAAGAAGGTTTCATAACCATTCTCCTCGCATACGCTGAGACATCGCTCTGTATGTGCTTCTCTAGTGTAGGAACTCCTGTAATAGTTGTCGCATCTTTCCCTTTTGCTGTGACCTGAGGACTTCTGTTATAGATCCGCCCACCACTGGCCTTCTGGGTGGGTTAGAGTTGGGTGCGGAACGCGCGACGCGAGTAGCCGATAAACCGGTGTTAGGCGTTACAGCTCCCGCGAAACACGTGGGGGAAAAACTGGTTATAGCGGTAATGTTGGGTGGCGACACAAGAAATGCCAAACACCTCACCTGTGTTAGTGCTTGACTATGATATGTTGATCCAAAGTCCGCCATGACACAAGCAGCTTGGCTTGGAAGTTGCAATAACTTCAAGAAAGCTCAAAGGTATTCGTCTATTCCCTTCTCTATGCTGTGTTGAATCGGCCCAGGGGGGTTCGACTCCTGATGACTAACCAAAGCCAGCAGCCAGACGACCTCAATGGCCATAGCGGGCTTATTTTGGCTGTCTTCTGCTTGGTATCCATCTTCGTGATATATCCGGTCAGGATTCCATTGCCAGGCGTCATACACCGGCTTCTATTCTCGACCTTGGTCAAGACGAGAATCATTGATGAGCAGGAATGCAGAGAGTTGTCGGCCCGTCAGCACAGCCTCTGGCTGTCGCTGACGACTGCGCCTGTGATTGGAGTAATTCTGCTTCTGGCTACGACAACGATTGATGGCACAACAATCCGGCTGGGGATTGTCGGCGACGAGAATGTCGAACCTTACGATGTGCTGGTACTTTTCATATCGCTAGCATACATCTCGATAGCTCTCGATGGCACAGGAGCGCTTGAGGCGATAGCGTTTTATGTCTCCAAGCGAGGTGGCAGCTCGGGCCGACTGCTCTTCACGTACTTGTACGGCTTCTTTCTCGTGACGGGGTGCATTGTTGGCAACGATCCTCTGATTCTCTCGGGAACACCATTCCTGGCTTACTTGACTCATCACACTGGCCTGGAGCCCACGGCCTGGATCTTCAGCGAGTTCATGGCAGCCAACACAGCTTCGGCGGTGCTCGTGTCGTCCAACCCGACTAACATCCTAATTGCGGGCAGCTTCGGGCTCAACTTTTTGACTGGCTTCACCAAGTGGACGATTTTGCCGTCCATCATCCCTGCAGCTGTGACATACGCCATCCTCCTGGCCATGTTCTGGAACAAAATACCGAAGAAGCTGGAGCCACTTACGGAAGACGCGTGGTCCAAGCTACGGGACAGGGCAGGCGCCCTTTTTCTCAGCGTGCTGATGCTTGTTACTGTTGCCGTGCTAGTTGGGACCAGTTTCGTGCCAGGGCATGCGGCGCAAGTCTGGATGGTCACGGCCCCAGCTGGTGTGCTCGGCTTTGTATTCAATGTCATGAGCGATTGGCTACGTCCAGAGACTCAGAGAGAATGTGTTCGGCGGCAATCGAGCGACAAGGCGGCTGACACGCACTCGATCAAGCAGGTCAATAGCCAGACGAACTGCGCAACCAGTACGGTAGAGAACTCGAAACCAGAGATTGAGTCGTCGCCGCCTTTGTCTGTGTCGCCAAGGATGGCAGCCACAGAGGCAGATCAGAGCTCGCGACGGTCTACACTCAGCTCGGCTGTCCGTGCACTCGGCCGCCGCTTCCCCGGGACGACAAGGACGGTAGTTCGGCTGCCGATTGCGCTGCTTCCGTTCGCCATGTGCGAGTTTATCCTCGTGCGTGGCCTAGCGCAGCGAGGCTGGATCGGCACGTTCGCGCACGGGTTCGCCAAGGCCTGCACGAAGCCAGCGAGAACGGTGTTCTTCATGGGCTTCGTGTCGGCCGCGTGCTTGTGCCCGCTGGCGGGGACCAACATTGGGGCAACAATTATGCTGGTTGAGATCATGCGTGACGCTGCTTTTGCAGAGTCAGATGCAGTGATGAAAGACAGCAGAATCATGGCGGGGGCAATTTACAGCGTGGCCATGGGCAGCAACATCGGAGCGTTCAGCTACACGTTTGCAGGCAGTCTGGCCGGCTTGTTGTGGCGATCGTTGCTGGCAGATAAGGGAATACATGTGAGTCAGGTCAAGTTCGCCTTGGTGAATGCGATCCCTCTGCTGATGCAGGTGGCTGTGGCGAGCGCGATTGTGCTGGGAGAGCTGTATTGGTTCAATTGATAGGATTAATAGAGCAAGGTTAGAGCATTCGAGCAAGGTTAGAGCATTCGAGCAAGGTTAGAGCATTCGAGCAAGGTTAGAGCATTCGAGCATTCGAGCATTATAGCATTAGAGCATTAGAGCATTCGAGCATTCGAGCATTAGAGCATTAGAGCATTAGAGCAAGGTGAGAGTATTAGAGCATTAGAGCAAGGTGAGAGCATTAGAGCATTAGATGAGAGCATTAGAGCATTAGAGCATTAGAGCAAGGTGAGAGTATTAGAGCATTAGAGCAAGGTGAGAGCATTAGAGCATTAGAGCATTAGAGCATTAGAGCATTAGAGCATTAGAGCATTAGAGCATTAGAGCATTAGAGCATTAGAGCAAGGTTCTAATAGAGCACTAGAGCAAGGTTAAAGCATGCAATGCTGTGTTTTTTTCTAATCGGGCAGGAGAAGTGCATTTCCCGAACGGGAAGGCGCGCGTCACGGGCATCGCAAGGCAACGAGGCAACGCGGCAACGCGGCAACGCGGTACGGCAGTGTCGACTGCGTGTTATGTGCATGAGAAGCAGCGGGGGTAGTGAACGATGCCGTCACTGCTTGACTGGCTTGTCGAGAACGAGCCGTCATTCCGCAAGTTCGACTGTCCGTCCTGGATGGCTCCTTCCCCGCTAACTTGACATTCTTCCAGATCACGGCTGCCGTCGCTCTACTCCGACCTCAGTGTCCAGAAACAGACCAATCCCGAGGGCTTTGCGGCCAATGTGCAGGCATGGCAATCCGCGCTTACCCGTGCGGCCCTGGCTGGGCAGCTGCCGACGGAGCAATTGTTCATGCTCCAGACGAGCGACGCTCTCGTGACCGCGCTTGCCAGTCCGCAGTATGGGCGGCCGTCGGGGCTCGGCGCGGTAATCGACGCCAGCATCCAAGAGGGCAAGATGATGGACGTCAAGGACTTCACCGACGCAGAGAGCAGCATCTACAGCCGGAGCTGGCTCCCTTCGCCCTGGGCCGTGCTGAGATGGGGCTTGCGGCAGGCCGGCCTGGGCGTGCTGGGCGGCACTGGCGGCAGCTACAAGACCGCGTCAGGCAAATTACGGAACGGCAGCATTGTGCTCGTACCGGCGCTGGAAGACACTGCAAAGCGGATTGAATTATGGTGGCGAGGGAAACAGCACGGCGGCCAGGCCCTGATGGACCGCATCATCAGCCGCGAGGACTTTGCTAAGCAACTGCCGTCCATTTTACAGGCATCTCATAGCCTCGCACAACAGGACATGGATACTCTGCTGCGCTATCTCTCACGCGACCGCCAGCTGCTCTCGTACAACGCCAAGGCCGTCAAGTTCAAGGCGCCATCTGCAACCGCCACTCAGCCTGACCCAGTGACAGCGGAGGATAGCTCGATTGCCAATCTCAAACAGCTCATCTCCAACTTGACGGCACAATGCGCCAGCCTGGAATCTACCGTCTCCACGCAGCAGTCCCGCGCCGCCTTGTTCGTGTCACAGAAGAACAAGAGCTCAGCCCTGGGCGCACTTCGCGCCAAGAAACGCGCTGAACAAGCGCTCGCGCAGCGCACGGCAACACTGCAGCAGCTGGAAGACGTGTACCACAGCATCGAGCAGGCAGCCGATCAGGTCAGCATCGTCGAGACGCTGCAGTCCTCGGCGACGACGCTGAAGGCGCTCAATAAGAAAGTCGGCTCACTCGACCGTGTGGAAGACGTGATCGAGGAGCTGAGGCAGCAAATGGGCAAGACGGGCGAGGTCGGCGCGGTGCTGCAGGAGCCCTTGCGAGAAGACGACGTGGTGGGAGAGGTCGAGATTGACGACGAGCTCGAAGCCATGGAGCGTGAGGAACAGGAGCGGCAAGACAAGCGGCTGGCCGACGACACAGGGAGACGGCTGCACGAGGCGGGCCAGGTGCCGCAGACTATAGATACCAAGGACAAGGACAAGGACAAGGACAAGGATGTGGTGGAGTCGGAGTTGGCCAAGAGTGTGGAGGAGATGGATGCTCTGCATGTGGCCGAGACTTAGAAGACGCTAGGGAACACCGGGTTTGGGCCAGATTACAATGTCGTAGATCCGTTGAGAGGACTACAGGAGTGGTTAACGCTAGTATCCAATGTCGTAGATCCGTTGAGAGGACTACAGGAGTGGTTAACGCTCGTATCCAATGTAGTAGATCCGTTGAGAGGACTACAGTAGGAGTGGTTAACGCTCGTATCCAATGATATGATGATGATGATTACCACAAGACGATAATTACCACAAGATGATAATTACCACAAGACGGTAATTACCACAAGACGGATGGGTGGTTGGTTTTGATGGGCAAGTCCGGAATGACGATCGGATCGTGATCTTGGATTGGATCTGGTTCTGGAGGGGTCGTCGTCGTTGTTCTTGCAGCAGCAGCAGCAGTTGTTGTTGTTATCGTTGAGGTCATTGTGGTCACCATCATGTCTGTGTCCGCTTTCATGTCGATTTCGATTTCCTCCTTTGCGTCGTCGCCATTGACTAGCTCGCCCGACTGATCATTCTGCTTTTCTTTTTCTTTTTCTTCTTTTTCCTCCTTTTCTTCTTTTCCCTCCTTTTGCTCCTTTTCTTCTTCTTCTTTTTCTTCCTCTTGCTCTCCATTCTTATCCTTGGCTTGCCCAGCTGGCCCTTTCGCTGCCGCTGCCGCTCTGGCTCTGGCCTCTGCAACTAACGCGTCAAACTCGCTCTTTCGAGCCCGCATGTAGCCCTGTCTATCAAAATCGCGGACCATGACGCCCGCACCGCCCGCTTCCTTGTGGTCGATCTGGCGGCCTTGGGTACGCTCCCAGGTGTCCAGTTGGCGGAGCAAGTCGCGTTTCGATAGCTGCTGCTGTGAGTCGCAGTTGGCGTTCCACAGGTTGACCCACTCGGTGTGCCGCTTGCTCATGAGCTCTCTGGAGCCGGTGCTGCGGATGCCGAGGTCTCTCAGTTTCGAGCGCAGCTTGGACTCGTTGAGCAGGTTGTAGTTGATTGTGGGTAGGCGGCTCATGGAGGAGGGCTTGTTTTGGGCGTAGACAAGGGTGCCAGCTTGGATCTGCAGTGGTTGAGGAGCAGCGGTGCCGCTCAGACAGCGGTCCAGGTGGGCGTTGATCACGGCTTCCTTGATACGGCGGGAACACGAAGGGCAGGCCACGAAGCCGTCTGGCTGCGGCTCGTCCTCGTAGACGCTGCCGTCGTCGTCGTCGTCGTCGTCGTCGTCTGTGTCTTTGGCCGCGTCGTTGTCGTCGTCGTTGTCGTCGCCGTTCTCCTCCTCCTCCTGCAACGCCTGCTGAAAAGCACCAAGCTGTCTCGACTGGCTCCGCGTGCCTCGTCTTCTCACTCCATTGCTGCCGGCGTCTACCACTTTTCTCCTCTTCTTCGGTCTCTGCGCTTCACTCTCGCCGTCGCCGTTGTCGCCGTTGTCGCCGTTGTCGCCGTTGTCGCCGTGCTCCAGCCTCCTGCCACTCGACGCCGTCGCATCCGCCTTGCCCGCCGCCATGGCCCGTGCAAACCCAAGCAGCCCATCTCGTGCCTCCACAAATCCCGCCACCAGCTCCTGGACCGCCCAATTCCTGCGCAATCGGATCTCCTGATCCGGCTCTCGGCATGCGGGGCACTTGCCCTCCTGCGACAGGTAGCGGCGGATGCACAGCGAGCAAAAAGTATGCGAGCAGCTCGTCATCATGGGCGTGGTGTAGAAGTCCTTGCAGACTTGGCAGCGCAGGGACGACTCGATCGGCATCAGGCTGGACAGTGGCGTGGCCAGCCAGTCGGTGCTGTCGGCGACGTCGTGTGCCATTGTGGGCGCCATAGCTACTGCCATTACTGGCAGAGGCAGAGATCGGAAGAGGAAGGAGGGGACGGAGGAAGGAAGGAGGGAAGGACAGAAAGAAACAAGGAAGGAACGGAGGGGGTGGAAGGGCCCAGTCAGACAGACTGACAATGTCGGTGTTGGAGCCTCCCGCGGAAGTGACGTCTTGGGAAAGCGCGTGCGTGCGTCTCCGCGAATTTTCGCGTTGCCGGTGCCAAGGCTCTCAGCGGTCAATGAGAAAAGGCCTCGCCTCGCCTCAGGGAAGGTGTCACGGAGCAGGGAAGGTGTCACGGAGGAAGGCACGACGCGGCAGTGGGGCTTGGCGGCAGCCTATTATTTATCTGCTCATCGATAGCTCAGTGCTTCTTGATCAATTCATCCATCAGATTTCTCCCATTTGTTCCTTTTAGCCGTCGGCCATCAGAGAAGGCTTAGCATTTTGTTGATTTACTCCGAGTGCACGATACAGAGCACTGTGTCCAGCTCCATAGCTCCACAGCTCCACAGCTCTTGACCATGCAGGCTGTGAGGCCGAACCTGTCATGATATCGAGCACGTGCACTGTTTTGAGAAATATCGAACCATCTCCCGTGCTCGGGGGTTGGTTGGATGTGGCGCTGCCAAGCATTTACTGCCTGGTGGACGCGCCGGATTCCTTGACCACGACGGATTCTTGACCACGACGGATTCTTGACCACAACGGATTCTTGACCACAACGGATTCTTGACCACGACGGATTCTTGACCACGACGGATTCTTGACCACGACGGATTCTTGGCAACGACGGATTCTTGACCACGACGGATTCTTGGCAACGACGGATTCTTGACCACGACGGATTCTTGACCACGACGGATTCTTGGCAACGACGGATTCCTTGGCCACGATGAAAAAAGTACTACGCTGCTTTCGACGTTCTGAGACCTGTGCAAGTTCAAATGATCTATACTTACATTCGACATTAAACAAAATAGTCTTTGTGCGAACGGCCTCTATCGTGGCCGTACGGTAGTGTCTGTATGAAGTGAGTCATTTCCCATTCACGAGCGCGGGTGCTGGGGCCCATCAGCGGCCTCCTCGCCGCCGACGAGGATGTAATGCAGAATATCGCTCAAGCTCAGCGTGCCCTTCAAGATGTTGTTCTCGTCCACAACCATCAGCCGATGCACTCTGCTTTTCCGGATCGTGTCGAAGATGGTGTCCATACCATCGTCGAGCGTGCAGGTATAGATGCCCGGGTGATCGGGAGAGCGCTGGTCGAGGGCCCGGCCAACCGACCAGGTCAGGTTGCCATAGTCGCCCGACTTGAGCGTTTCAATCACGTCGACGGCCTCGAAGACGTTGTACAGGGTGCCTAGCACGAGTTAGCAATCGGTCAGTCGTCGCGCAAGAAGGCGACGAGGCCATCAAAGCAGGGAGGGCGTGGCGAAAGTGTACCGTCTTCGTTGATGACGGGCACGGAGGAAATGTTGCGGTCGACCATGCCGTCAATGACATCGAGCACCGTCGAGTCCATCTCGCACCGAAAGATGTTCTCATACGTGCCAAGGCGTAGCTGGGACAATGGCTTCCGCAGCAGGTCTGTATCCTTGATGTTCATGGCAATGAACTTGAGAATACGGTACTGAGTGATGACACTCGTGATCATGATGCGCTGGGTGTCGCTGTCGTACGAGATGAGCGGTATACGCCGGGCGCGCGAGACGAGCTGTTTGCGCAGGGCATCGTACAGGATCGTCTCAGGCGAGGCCGCGATTGTCTCGGGCGGTTTGACGTTGAGGACTCTCTCCACTTCTGCAGGTAACGTTAGCCCCTGGATGTCTGTGCCTGGATGTCTGTGCCTGGATGTCTGTGCCTGGATGTCTGTGCTTGGATGTCTGTGCTTGGATGTCTGTGCTTGGATGCCAGTGCTTGGATGCCTGTGCCTATATGTCTGTGCTTGGATATCTATGCCTGCATGTCTGTGCCTATGGCCCGGGGGGGGAGGGAGGGGAGCATGACCATACCCCGCAGGTCGCTGAGGAGCAGATTGTCTACATCTTTCAGCTTGTCGGCGTGGAGGTTGTAGTAGCGGATGACGTTGAGGTAGTCGTTGACCGTGAGCAGGCCTGCATACGTGGACGTGGCTGAGTCCCACAGCGGCGCCGAGACGATGCCTGAGCGTGCGTGTCAGCCGTCACCGCTCTGGCGGATTTGGTGCACTTCTACGGGCCCCCTCCTACCGCACTGCACCAATATATTCAGGCTGTCCTTGACTGTCAGCCCGATGTCGAGCTCGATCAGCCGGAAGCTGAGCGGCAGCACTTCGTAGCAGTTGCGCAGCCGAAGGAAGTCTCTGATGCGTTTCTGCCCGCACGTCAGCGCCTATCCATCTGCGCCTGTCACACGCCGACCAGCGCACTCACCAGGCCAATCCTTTCATCGCGGTCGATGGGCCGTTCGGGCCGTGGCGGTGCTGGTGCGGTCCTGGGCCTGAGCAGATCGGCGGGGCGGAGAAAGGTCGCGGCTTCGGGGTGGGCAGGAGGCGGCGGCGCGGTCTTGCTGTCAGTCGCGTCCATTGTCACACCCGGCCACACATAGCGCAGGCGGCAGCGGTCAAGTGTCAAGCGTCGGGCGGCTGGATTGCCTTTTGGGTGCGCGGGCCCGCCGACCTGAGCTGGGTGGAGCTGAGGCGGGGCGGAGCGGGGCGGGGCGGGGCAGTAGCGGGCAGCAGAGTAGCCGGAGATAGGATGGTCGATGCACGAAGGAGCTGTCGAAGTCAATGGATCAAGACGACGCGGCTAGCAAAATGTGGTGGGGGGCCGTTAAGGGCGCCGTGAGGGGGCTCGTGTGCGGGTAGCCAAACATGTGATAGTCAATCAGCTGGACAGAGTCTTGGCAGCCAACGTGCCAACTGCTCCCATTCTCATGTGTAGCGGTGCAAACACATGTACACGGCTCGGCTGGCTCACCCGCTCAACTGGCTCGACTGGCTCGACTGGCTTGACTCTATCAACTAGCTCGACCATCTCAACTGGCTCGACTGGCTCGACTATCTCGGCTGGTTCGACTGGCCTGACTCTCTCCACTAGCTCAACCATCTCAACTGGCTCAACTGTCTCAACTGTCTCAACTGTCTCAACTGGCTCAACTGGCTCAACTGGCTCAACTGGCTCAACTGGCTCAACTGGCTCAACTGGCTCAACTGGCTCAACTGTCTCAACTGGCTCGACTGGCTTGACTCTCTCAATTAGCTGGACCATCTCCACTGGTAGACCATCTCCACTGTAGCTAGGAAGCATCGCTCGCCTCGGTCTCGGCCAGGCTCTTCTCCTTCCCGCCCTTCAGATAGCCCTCGTGCTCACCCACCCGCTTGCCCGCCTTCTCCCAGCGCTCGCGGTAGGCCTGTCTTTTCAACGCACACAGCCCATTCAGAGCCGGCCAGTACTCGCCATGGTCGTAGTCAAACTCCAGCAGGCCGCCGCACTCTTTCAGCAGCTGCTCGCGAGGCACGTGCATGGCCGAGTCCTCGTTGAACTTGATCTTCTCGCGTGTCAGCGGGTCGATGAAGGGCGTGATCAGCTTGAAGAAGGTCCAGATGTACCACGGCACGTTCGTCACCAGCGCCCGCCCCAGCCGTTCAGGGTAGTGGTTCTGCAGGATGTACATGACGTGCTTCCCCTGGGCTAGCGTGGCGCCCTGCCCGGCCTTGGTCTCGGCAAAGTTGATCAACAGCGTCAACGTCTCCTGGCCCGGCGGCATCAAGTCGATCGTCCGCTCGAGCATGAAGACCAGGTGCTCGATTTGCCGCTCGCTCCTCTCCGTGTTCTGCTTTGACGGCCGCAGGTATTGGCACGTCCGGCCCTCGTTGTCCCAGCCGGTGATCACCTGCTTGCCAGTCTCGTTTTCGATGCCAATGTACTCAGGAGTCAGCTTCTTCACATTGTACTCTCGGCGCCACGTCAGCGTGTTCCTGAGCCGCGTCGTCGTCTGCTCCACGTTCCACTTATCGGCCCGCAGGTACCTGAGCAGGCACTCGCGAGTCAGGAACATGCGCTCATCGTCTGTCATAGGCGACGTTGTTGACCCTTTGGCCAGCTTGTCCGGCACCTCCGTCCATTGCGACACCGAAGCGAGCACGCTCTCGTACTTGGCTTGCTGGTCTGCGCTCAATTTCGCTGCCGGCTTTGGTGTCGACGTCGCCAGAGCTGCCCCCAGCGGCTTCTTCGTAAGCCCATCGGCCGACGAGTGCGGCAGAGAAAGCTGCTTAATAGCCTCTGTCTCGTCTACCGAGCTTGCCGCTTTCGCCTCATGTACATAGCCATTCGCTGCAAGGCCCGACTCCTCATCCTCAGCGGCCGCAGTACCATTTGCCGCTCCATCCTGTCCGACCGAGGTCTTGTCTACCGCCGCTGCCAGCTCCGTCATCACCTTTTCTGGATCACCAGACGACACCGCGAGCGCTGATGGCGCTACGGCGTCTGCAGTAGCCATTGATGACTATGAACATCTCCCAACACGTGAGACGGAAGCTCACTCTCCGTGACACGCGCTTTGATCGAGCCTCGCGTGCCAAGGCGCCGCCCCAACAAGACCGATCTGGCAAAGTGCCCCTGACTTAATTATCTCCCCTATCCTTTTGGAGCATAGAAGAACGGCGGGTTAGCCTTTGTGTGACATGCCCTATTAATTATATCTTTCA
The DNA here is from genome assembly GCA_003709865.1 of Chaetothyriales sp. CBS 132003. NCBI lineage: Eukaryota > Fungi > Ascomycota > Eurotiomycetes > Chaetothyriales > Chaetothyriales sp. CBS 132003. Next base: position 133,710 of record QRBJ01000005.1, on the reverse strand, counting down.
TCCTATTTCAAGTGGTGCAGCTGTGATTGCTCGATTGCTACGCCCTTGATGGCAAGTCTTACACAGTGGACCTTCCTGATTGGGAAACAAGCTCTTCCCGTTGACGAGAATCAACGGCAACTGCATCGTTTATCGACTAGATCGTTTATCGACTAGATCGATTTTATCGACTTTAATCGATTATTGACTTTATCGACTTATTCGTTTATCGACTTTATCCATCTACAAGAAACTGCCCAGTGGCCTTGCGCTGAAACAAAAATGAAGCCGTCCAGACACGCAATGCGGTGTGACCAGGAGCGCGTATGCTCGTGCGCGTGGCCGGCGGCCGACTTGATTTGCTACGGGATGCCCGCGCTGATTGTAGATAGGGAGAGGTTGTGCGTCGTGAGATCTATACATCAAATGCAATCTCCGCACGCGGTGTTCGTGTATCCGGACCCACGCGTCTTTGCTCGGCCACTCTAATGGTGTTAAGCACAGAGTCAGCCCACCTGGGGCCCGATGTGAACAACACGCATGCTGCCTATGATAGTCCCAACTCTGAAGGTCTTGCCGCCTGCCATCAAGACAAGAGATAAAGCTGTTAGGGAAGAGGCCCAGGCTTATTCTTTAACTGGTGTCAGAGAACAGACTGTTGTTAAAGATTTGAGATCCTACATCGTTTTAAGGGCAACTCACTGTGTCCCTTCCTCACATGGAAACGGAGATACTTTGATCGTAGACACCAATCTCCCTAACTCCGTCATGAATCCCATCAAGCACCGAGCTGCACAATCCTCCGGGCTGCTGCTTACAACAACAGCGTTTTGGTACCTGTGACCTGGCGTTTCATCAACCCCCAATACACTTTATTACATGAAACGAGTTTGGCCCCAATAAGCTACGCTGTAATTATCCTACCGGGGCGTGGTATGCGAATGCGAGATGCTGATTATGATTTACAGAGCATGCTGAATCATAAGAAATGACGGCTGCCAGTGCTCCACCTGTCACCGTTGCCTCCTTCAAGCTCTGCTGTTTGCGCACAGTTCACTGGCCAGAAAGAACACTTTGCTGTATCGGCAAACTCGTACTCAGCTTATGTTTGGCGCGAGTTTACCCCGCATAAGCATTTCCTTGCACATTGGGACGGCCATGTCGGGCAGCATGTGTGAGTTTCGAATTGGGTGAAGAGTGGAGTTTGATACTCATACAGCCGACGACAAACATATCAGGCCATCTGGATTAATCAAGCTTGTTTACCTCAAGATGTAAGCGACGAGGAATGGGCTGCTGTGCTCATGTCAGCCCTGTTTGTGTTCAAGACCCTTCCAGTGATCACATTGTTCCCCAGCCGCTTGTGCAGGTGCTTGGAAAGTGGAAAGGCCTCTCGGCAGTACCGATATGCGGTTGACGATCCTCAGGAAGACGCCCAGTCCGTGTCCTATGGCACATCCACAGTTGCTGGAGAAGGCTACGACCGCCTACAAGACATCACCACAGGATCTGAACGCATCTATGCCAACGGCTGGTGCTCTTGGGTTGACCGAATCTGGCTGTCAGTCGAGCAGCAGGATTCCTGTCAGATCTTAGTATGCTGGGTCGAGGAAGGGTTTGCAGATTGCCGTCAAGAGGCGATGATGAATGTGGAATGTTGCCACTAGTCAATGCGAGCAATCCAAGGGTTACACGTGAACATGCCAGCTTTCTTAAGCGCTAATGGAATGGGACCACTTCCTTTGGTCACGGAAAGCCAGCTTCCCATAAAGCCCCACCAACAGGAAGTCGTGCACGAGAGTCTCAAAGAAGGCACTCTTAGGCATGTCTTCATGGTGCCGCACCAGTCGGATTATCATTATACCCTTGCCTGGCCGAGGAACCCATTTCGGTCCCCCGACCAGGAAGTGCCAGACTCGACCAGGCCCGTCATTGTTTTGGAAGAAGATCCTCCGAGCAAAGACTTGGGACCAGGGGAGTCTATACTTTGAAGGGCAGCAGATTTGCGGGTTCCGTGATGAGGCAGAATCTATCTTCGATGACTTTGACGCTACTTATGTGGAAGATTCTGATTTGTTCCGTGTAATGCTTGTTGCTGTGCCTAAGACACAGTCACACTTGAGTCATGTGATGCACACAGAGCTGATCGACACAAATATCGAGGCTAACGGGGTTTGTAGGGTAACGATATTGGCCTGTTGCGGAAGGCCGTGTTTGTCTCCCGTGTTTTGACTCCCGTCGATATGAAGCAGGGTGCCAGGTGGGGCAGGGTCTTGCCAAGCGCTCGAAAGAGAACATTGGTTGTTTGAGACACTTCTAAGCCATACTAGTTGGTGCATCGGATGATAACTGACATATTCACGACCTGTACAGAGGTGTATGCTAAGAGTCATCGCACCACCAGTCTGGTAACAAGCTGAATCACGAGCTGAAAGTAGCTATCCCTGCCTCCAGAGCGTGCGAAATGATGTCGACAGCAGTGTTGGCTTCCTCCAAATACTCGGGTGGAGTCCTCTCCAACACAGCGTTTGAGAAGTATAAATGCTCTTGCAGAATGAGCCTGAGAGCGCCTCTGACAATAACATCTTGTCCCCACGACTGGAAAAGCACCTTCTTGGATTCAAACGTTTTCACCGCCAGCGGATTGGTGATGTCCAGTGTCTTTTGAACGGTGGCGATGGCACGTCCGACATCCGTTGCATTGACCGCTACGGGAGGCAGGTAGTGTGCATCGATGCCCCCCTTGGCCGTGTTCACGGCCACCACGGCGAAGAGTGCGGCGATTCCAGCTTTGCTGTAAAGACCTCCGTCCGACAGAGAGACTGCGCTTGTTAAGGCCTTGACAGACTTGTCAATGGCAACGACATCGCTGATGATTTGGTCGATAGTTGTTGTGTAGGCTACAGAGAGCGTGGTGAGGAGGAGCAAGGTGGCGAGGGACAGGAGACGCATTGCGAAAGTGCTCAAACAGACGTAATCGAGAAGATTGAGGCAAAACGGATCAGTGCCGTTACCGCCCGACCTTATGACAATGGATCCTTTCGACAAATAGTTGTGTACCACATAGGTATTCCCGCCGAGGTAGACGAGCTGACGGTTAAGCCAAGCTGCCCAGAATCTAAAACAATCTGCACATGGCATTCAAATCAGCATCCATTCTGAAACTGAACAACTACCAGACAGGGATGGTGAGGATTTTCGGAAGTTGATGTGGAGCCAGAGCCAGAAGATTAGCTTTAACAGCGGAAGCAGCAGCAGCTGTTGAAGGACATGTGCAAGCAAGTACACAGTACCATAGTACAGTAGACAAAGAGATTAGCCCCAATCCGGCAGATCTCTCGAATATGACCCGATTCGGTCTGGCGCAAATGGGGCATTTAACGCGTCGATCACATCCATACCGAGGCATGACAACAGATCAGGGGTTCGAGAATCAAGGTACTCCTCGGCGGTCTCATGAGGGATGTGATGGTTTTTTTTTTCACGCCTATATTTTTGTTATCACCAGGTTTGTAACTCACAGCCACATTACGTTAACTCGCATATTCATTCTTCCCTTGAGTCATATCACTATCGACAACCCCTTGACGTCCGTTGGAGCGTGGAGAGGGTTGTGCTAAACAAGCAAGCCAGCCAGCAAACAAACAAACAAACAAACAAACAAACAAACAAACAAACGAGCAAACAAACAAAATGCGCACCTACAGCATCGTGGCGCTGCTGGGCATAGTGCTCGCGCTGGCCATAACACCGACCTACTACTTTGTCGACCGCGACCCCAAAACCATCCTGGCCAAGGACGTGTACGGCATCGACACGGCAGTGCGCTCGCTGATTCCGCACGTCGAAGCGTACACCGCAGCCGGCGGCTTCGGCGCGGGCCTGGTCAACGGGCTGCCCCTGGCTCTGGGGGTGTGGAAAATCCACGTGGCGAACCGCAAGGCATACGTCGACGCGCTGATCTCACCGCACCTGGAGGTAGAGCCGTCGGTCAATGTGGTCGACGCCGTGGAGAGCTCGGTGGCGGTCAGCATCCCCGCCGCGATCAAGGCGCTCATTGACAAGAAGGCCGAGTTATCGTCGGCCGGGCTGCGCTATGTGGTGTGGGTGACGCTCAAGGTGCTCAAGTATGATCATGATTCGTTGAGTAATACGGTTAAGCCCAAGTTGAAGGGCCCAACCGAGACGGTGTTCAGAGGGGACGCCGGAGTCAAGGCGGTGGATGATGCGATTGATGAGGGTATAATAGTGTTTTCATGAATTTGAGACATGCGGGACAGACTGGAGGAGGAGGATGAGGAGGAAGGAGGAAGAAGAAAAAGAAAAAGAAAAAGACGAAAGAGGAGGGGTCTGTTCGAAGAACTTGTCATGGCATCTTGCCATGACAGATAATAATGACATTAGTCGCATCACCTCTTACTCTTCTTCAACCGCTTCTCGGCGCGGACATCCTTCTTCAAGCGGGCATCGACGATCTTGTACTTGCCTTTGACGCCGCGTGGGCGGCCGCTGATGCCGCGGTTGGCGCCCTTGGCGACGACCAGTTTGACCTGCTGCTTGGGCTTCTTCTTGGCAGCGCGGGCCATCATCCTGGCGATGGTATTGGCCTTATCCTTCTCACTCAAGCTCTCGTCCTCGGCCAGCAGTGCACTCTTCCGCTTCAGCTTCTCGAGCCGCTGTGCGGCTTTCATCTTCTTGCGTCCCTTGGCTTCGCGGACTTTCTTAATGGGTCGGGCGTTGAGGGCGCGCAATTTCTCCTTGATGGCGGCAGCAGCAGCGGCAGTGATGGGCCGTTGTGGTTTGGAGTGCTGGCTCTCGTCGTCAAGGAACCAGTCAGGTAGCCCGTCGACATCGCGGAAGGAGTACTTGTTGAAGGCGTCGTCGATGAGGTCGATGGCTTTCTTTTCGCCGGTGGCGAGAGATTGGGCGAGGGTCATGGCCTCTGCTGTGATGATATCGATGTCCAGCTGGCCGTTCGCTTTCACAGGATCTTCGGGCCGAGATTGGTAGGTCTGGGACGTGGACGCATGGCCTTGGTCCGACCCATCGTCTGAGAGGTCTTGGAAGGATAAGTGGGCCTGTTTCTGTTTCTGTTTCTGTTTCTGCTGAGAAGATGTCTGAGTAGCTTTCTCGGCTTTTTCGGCTTTTTCGGCTTTCTCAGCTTTCTCAGCTTTCTCAGCCTTCTCAGCCTTCTCAGCCTTCTCGTTGGCAAGGCGCATTGCTGGCTTTCTCGAGTCCTTGACAGAATCCGAGTCGTCTTCCAACTCGATACCGCTGTCCACATTATCTTCTTCGTCCTCTTCGTCCTCAATGCCCAAGTTCTGGAAGATGTCTTGGTCGAAGAACATGGCAGCCTTGGTCGACAGGCCTTCGGTGTTTGGTAACTGTCTCATCTTCAAGACATCCTCCTCGACGTCGGATTGTCCATAGTTGTCGTCATTGTTACTGTCAGTGTCGTTGTCATTTTCACCGTCGGACAAGCCTTGCCAGGCGTCGGTCTCTTTCTCTTTACGCGCCTTTTTGGCTCTCAGCTTGGCGTCGCGATCTTCACGCTTCTCCTGATACTGCTCGTACATAGCGTCGAGCTCACGGTCCAGATAGTCTCCGTCCTCGTCGGAATCGGCTTCGGAGTCGTCTGCTGATTCTGAGGTTTCGGAGGCGACGTCAACGTCGTCCATCCTGGCATTTGCAATTTTGGCCCGGTCATCAGCCTTCTGCGCGGTTTTCATGTTGAACATGGCGCCCTCTTCGGCCGGACCAGACTGTTCCATGCCAATATCGAAGGGGGCGGTCATGTGGAGTTGCATGCGGACAATGTCCTTCTGCTTCCGCTCGTTCTCTCTCCGGCGGTCCCTCTTCTTGGACTTGTCATTCTGGTCCTTCAAGCGCTGCATCTCCGCCTGCATTTTGAGCTCCTCGTCCATGGAAGCGACACTGGCAACCTCGTCGTCTTCATGCCGGTCGGTGTCGGCTTCTGCTTGCTCCTTCTTGGCTTTGGTGGACATGCCGAACTGGTCTCGGACCTTTAAGCGCCATCGAAGGAGAGATCTAAACTCTTTCTTGCCCAAAACTTTGAGATCTTCGCAGCACTGCCTGATTTCTGGGCTGGTCTCTGGCAGACGTGCCAGGGTGGCCAGGGCCAGGTCACCGTTGGGGCCCTGCTGGAAACTCAGCTTGTTGACGGATGCCAGGATGGCAATTGGGTCGGTGGTCTGGATGAAGTCGATGACGGAGACCTCCTTGTGCTGGGTCCAGTCGCCCTCGTCGTAGCCCTCTCGCTTTCGCTTCTTCTTCTCCGGGTTGAAGACTTTGGCCTCGTTGTTGGGCGTGGGATCCTGCACGTCGGCAAAGACGTGCTTCGGGTCCAAGAATTTGGGATCGAGCTTCTTGGGAGCCTTGAAGCCGCGGCAGACTACGAAGATCTCGGCCGAGACATTGCGTGAAGAGGGAGGCTTGGTGGCGTCAACCGAGGTGAAAAGCTGCTTGAAGACCCACAGCAGGGCATTGTAGTCTTTGGAGCGGAAGACTTTGGTGACGAAGCAGCCGCCTTCTTTCAAGAACTCGGTTGCCAGCTTCATAGACTGTAGCACGAGTTCGGCCTGGGAGAAGGCGTCCTGGGCCCAGGCGACACCAACATTGGGAGCGCCGTCGTGGAGAACAGTGTCGGCCTTGAGATGCTTAAGATGCTGGCGGATGGTGGCTCGGCATTTGTCGGTGGTGATGTCGGCCTGGAAGGAAATGGTCTTGGGGATTGGCTTGATGGGGGCCAGGTCGACGCCGACAATCAGACTCTGTGTGGGCATGGCGTCGGCCGCGACCTGCATCCACGAGCCGGGAGCGGCACACAAGTCAATGAGCACATGGCTCTTCTCGAGGAAGCCGTACTTCTTATTAAGCTGGATGAGTTTGAAGGCGGCACGGGCGCGATAGCCCTTTTCTTTGGCGAGCTTGTACCACTTGTCGAGACGGCCTTTGCCGTGCTTTTTCTGGATTGCCATGGCCGGGGTGTGGCGGCCGTTGCGTGCTGTCGTCCTGGTCGTTGTTGTCGTCGTTGTCGCTGATGAATGATATCAAAAACTTTTTAGTTGGCGTCTAGCCTATCTCCTAAGTCCGGCAGCACTGCTAGCACTCTTTACTAGGATATTCATCCATCAGAGTGTCTGCCAATCCATCGATCTGCCCATCCATATCTTCTCCATCGGGCCGTCTATCAACGGCGGCATCATCTCTGCCATGGCCCATCACGATGCCGCCCGCAGCGTGCTGCGTCTCGCCCGCAGCTGCTCCCGCCTTGACCTTGCCGACCCCCTAACACAATGCCTGACGCCACGCTCGTGCAGCCGCAGCTTTGCCACGCCGGCAAACGTGGCCAATGTGGCCAATGTGCGCATTGGCCCTCAGCCAGGCCAGTTTGTGGCCAAAGTTGAAAGGTCGACGCCGCCGCCGACCGGCAGCCACAACACACTCCTCAAGCAGCCGCCGCGCGTGCTCGCCACGCTTCACTCGTGGCCGTCGCTGGAGCCGACACGCTTTGGGTGGTACGATGCCAAGTACCTGGACATGCCGCTGCGTCGGGACCTTCTGCATCGGGCCGTCATTTACGAAGGAGACGCGACACGGCAGGGCACGGCAAGCACAAAACATCGCAGTGAAGTGTATGGCAGCAGCAAGAAGGTTCTACCGCAGAAAGGCACGGGAAGGGCGCGTGCGGGAGACAAGAAGAGCCCGATCCGCCGAGGTGGAGGGGTGGCCCACGGCCCCAAGCCGCGGGATTTCTCCACAGGCCTGCAGCGGAAGGTGTACGACATGGCCTGGCGCACGGCGCTGAGCTACCGCTATCGCAGGGACGAGCTGAAGATTGTCGACGGCGCGATTGACCTGCCCGAGGGCGCGAGCACGTGGTTCATGGACGGCTTCTTCGACACGTGGGCGTGGGGCCAGGGCCATGGACGGAGTCTGCTGGTGGTCGATTCGATCAGCGACGAGCTGAAGGCAGCCATGGCCAACTTGGGCCACCATGGGCTGGTCAAAGACATTGAGGATGTCGACGTCAAGGACCTGCTGGAGACGGGCCGGGTGGTGATCGAGCGGCAGGCCCTGGATGCGCTCTTCGTGGCCCATTCGAGCGACATCCACGGCCCCGTACAGCTGCACCTGGCGAGGCTGCATGCGAAGGAGGGCTGGCAGGGCGCCACGCGGCGGTATGCCGAGGAGCTGAATGTAGCGCAGCCGTGAGGCTCCTGTCTAGCTAGCTGTAAGACTAAGTTCCACAGAGTCCCTGGGGATAGCCCCGAAGCCTAACAAGACTGAGAAAGAAGCCCCAAATCCAAATCCTGGGTACCTTTCTTGGAACTTTGCTATTTATGCTTGTAATTGGCAACACATTACACTCGCTGTGTGTGTAGGAGGCAGCGAGAATAAATCCAACATTGAGAGGCCCGTGTTCAGATGCGAAACAACTTGAAGCCAGATTGCCGTTGATGTACATTCCGAAAAACAACTTGTTCTGCTTGTCTTATAAAGTGGTTCTTGTAAATAATCGGTCAAACCGGACCGACATGTCAAATTGGTTCTTAGTAGCACATCTTAGCAGTTGATTTGTTTACTATGTCGGCTATATACACTCTGTATATACTTCTCCGGGCGTAAAATAATACGTCTCTAAGCACAATAGGCTCTATTTTAGGCACAAAAGTTTACTAATTTGGGCTTAGTTCTATTTTCCAAATAGCCTATCACGTGCTGTCTTGGTGGTAAAAATACTACTGTATGTACTATCGGCTGTTGTCAAGAAAAGCGTGTAATTAGTATCAGTATTAGTGCCACGCTGCCCGAGGCCAATGCCAAGACCGACCGGGCCGAAGCACCAGCGACGATTTTTACCGCCGACGGCGTGTAAAGGAACAAACAGTCTACCAAACCTGGTCTGCGGTCTCGATGCTAATGCTGATGCAGAGGCAGTGCTGAAGCTGGATGTCTGGATGGTCTGATGTTGGCCCCCCCAACACGACCGCCGGCGTCGACACTCAACCCTCGCTGAGCGCTGTCCATGACCTCCTCGGCTGATGGCGGCGACGACCTCCAGCCGTGGCATCTGCAGCGCGCCGCCTCCTCGACGCCGTCTCTCGACGTGCCTGCCGACCGACGGTCGCGGTCCGGGTTGCGCCTGCACCCGTCGAGGCCGTCCAGCCTTTCGCGCTCGGCCTCGCCCCACACCAGTCTGTCGCTGTCGGTCGCGCGCTTTGGCCGCTCGTCGCTGGCCACTCCACCCGGCAGCCCGGCCGAGAGCTATGACGAGCTGCGCTCCATCATCGTGCGCGCCTTCTCGCCCTTGGTGGCTGTGTACGCGACGGAGGAGCTCGATGACTTGGCGCGTGCCAAGGGAGTCGCCGGCGGATTCACCGCTCTGATTCGGCCGTACGGCGAGCGAGTGGCCGGCAAGGTGGTGGTGCGAGACAGTGTCGGCGCAAGCAGAGCATGGGACGACTTTGCCGTGCACTTTGCCGACTTGGCCCGCCTGGCCTACGACGCCACGGCGGCGGCGACGACGTCACAGCCGAGTGCGGCGCTCGACAACTTGGAACAAGTCATGGAAATGCTGCTCGAGAGTGAGGTCGGCGACGACTATGGCGGCGGCGGCGACGATGATGATGATGATGATGATGACGACGACGACGACGATGATGATGATGATGACGACGACGACGACAACGGCGGTGGCGGCGGCGGTGGTGGTGGTGGCGGCGGCGGCGGCAGCAGCGGCAGCGGCAGCGGTACTGACGGCCGCTCTGTGGGTCCGGTGTACAAGGTCTTCCTCACTCGTCTCCTCCGCTCGCACAACATCAGTCCACACGAAACGCTGCAGCACCCCGTTGCCGCGGTCATTGCCATCAGCTCGGCCACCCACCAGCCCATCGAGACGCTGCGTCATCTCTACCATCAGACCTCACAGGGCACCAGGACACTGCCGCCGTACGCCAGCGCGGAATATCTGCGGTACTATGTCCTTGTGCACGACGAAGACCGCGACGACTTGGCCAAGTCGACGGCGCTGTTTGACCAGATGAAGCGCCACTTTGGTCTCCATTGCCATCTGCTGAAGTTGCGCTCATCGGCCGCCTCGCCGTCGGATGACGGTGCCGAAGAGCTCCCGCGATGCCAGTGGCTGTCTCCGTCCGAAGAGCTGCAGCACGAAGCCGACACAGCGGCGCTGGCCGACGTCCAACGCCCGACCAGCGCCTTCCTGGCTGGCGCCGACGCGGCCGCCATCCGCACTTTTGTGCGCGAACTCGTCACTCAGTCCGTCGTGCCCCACATGGAGCAACGCATTGCGCTGTGGAATGAGCAGATTGCGTCGCGCCGCCGCGGCATCTCTGGCCGCTTCATGTCCATCTCCAAACGCTGGGCCGGCATCGGCTCCTCAGCTCGCCACTCCTCCTCGTCCTCGGGTGCGGGCGCGGGTACGGGCAACGGCAACTACGACAGCTTGCAGGCCCACTACCGCCACGACGCGCCCGAGGCCCTGCTGAGGAAGCTCGCGGATTTTGCCTTGATGCTGAGAGACTTCAAGTTGGCTGCCTCGACCTTCGATCTCGTGCGCTCCGACTACAGTGACGACAAGGCGTGGAAGTACCTGGCGGGTGCCAATGAGATGTGCTGCATTGCCAACCTCCTGAACCCGCTGACTGGCACGGCGGCGGCCAAGCTCAAGATGGAGTCGTTCGACCAGATGCTCGACACCGCGTGCTACTCCTACCTCACGCGCTGCAACGACCCCGCCAGCGCGCTCCGGGCTCTGCTGCTCGGCGTCGAGCTGCTCAAGGTGCGTGGAAAGCAGGGTGCGGAACTGGCGGCAAAGTGGGCCATCCGCATCCTCGAGCTGGGCCTGGTCGGCAGTTGCGGCCACGCCCTGATCTCCGAGCGAATCGCCAGCTGCTTTGCCGGCCAGATCGGCGTCGGCAACACCGGTTGGGGCACGCGCAAGCGCAAGGCCGCCATGTGGAATGTCACCGCCGCCGACGACTGGATGAAGCTCGGCCGCGCCGGCTTTGCCGCCGAGACGCTCGGCCAGGCCAAGGAGCTGTATGCGGAATCGCGCCACGGCAGCGATGCCGTCAGCGCGTTTGCCGACATGCACACCTTCACCACCCAGCTGGCCCTGGCCGTGCAGATGAAGCTAGGCCAGGCCCACCACAACGGCCGCAGCGGCAGAGCACGAGCGGCCAGCGGTGCCAGTCTGGTCATGAGCCAGGACGTCGAAGACGAGACGGTCGAGGACATGGCCGCCCCCGCTGCTGCTCCTCGCGACGCGGCTGCCATTGACCGCCGGCTCGTCCAGCGACGCAGCCTCATGGGTGGGCCGCCTGGCACTGGCAGCGCTGTTGCTGTTGCTGCTGCTGCTGCTGCTGATGCTGCTGATGCAGGAGATGCCGTCCTCGCGCCAGCCCCAACCACGCCCATCCGTCCGAGAAATGACCCTCTAGGAGTGCGAGACGATGACTTTGAATGATAGAGAATGTCCATTTTCTTTTCTCTGCCTTTCATGTTTCATGTAATAGCTCAACTTGAAACACATGGTTTTTTCATTTCTATACAAACACAATAATATACTAGACGCACCTTTTGACATCGTTTATCGTCGTTGTTATCGTTGCTGTCGTGTCGCTGCCGCCGTTGTCGTTGGCGAGGTACCTGCTCAACCAAGTTTCGTTTCTATTTCTTGCCCCTTTTTTGTGCCTCCCCCGACTCCTGCACTCCGTTCTCAGCATGCACACTGACAATGGTAAAGATCCAGGGTAAAGATTGAGGGTAAAGATCCATGGTAAAGGTCCATGGCCAAGGTCCATTCTCAACACCCACACCCACAATCTGAACAATTAATCTGAACATTATATCCATGTCAATCGCTACCGGAGTTGGCTATTCAACTGCGACTGCAACAGCGTCCAATTCGTGCTCACTGCCGGACACCCCACCCCGCTGCCGGGCCCGCCAAAGATGTTCTGCAGTGTCACGATGCACGTCTGCAGCCGCGTCAGCTGCTCCTCCACGGTGTTGCCCTCGGGGAACTGCTGCTGGCCCGAAGCAACGAGCTGGTTCAACGACGACACGAACAAAGATGGGTCTGGCGGGCAATCGCACGGGATCGCCTTGCCGTCTAGCCCCGCGCACCGCGGTGTCCCGTCATTGAGGCTGACGTTTGCCTGGATACCGTACGGCGGGATGAGGCCGACGTCGAGAGCTGAGCCTTGTTGCGGGAAGGACGATGCAGTGGTGCCGGTAGTATTGCTGCTGCTGTCGCTGCTGCTACTGTTGTTGCTGCTGTCGTAGTAGTTGTTGCTGCTGGCAGCATTGGTACTTGAAGCGAGCAAAGAACCAGAGACGGTGACGGTGATAAACGACGTCAGAGTCAGGGTTTGGACTTGTGTCACTGCATTGCTGCCGCCGTCTTGACGGCGCTCGTGGAAGTGCTGCCCGAGCACCGACGTGATGGGCAGGGAGAGGAGGAGGCCGATGAGTTCGAGGCTGGTGCGCATCTTTGGTTTTTTTTCTCTTCAGATGATGGAAATGGAACGCTCAATTGGAAAGGTAAGAACCAGAGTAGGGAACTTCAAGGCAAGAACCAGAGTAGGGAACTTCAAGACAAGAACCAGAGTAGGGAGCTTCAAGACAAGAACCAGAGTAGTGAACTTCAAGAAAAGGCCGACCGTGAATTGAACAGAATAGAAAACGTTGACAAGGATAGTAACGAAGAGTAGCGAACAAGGGAGGACCGGCCACCACAGATTGAAAAAGCAAAGCAAACACAACAAGGCACTTTTGGGTCTAACAAGCACAAGACAAGACTCTTACTCTCTCGTCCTCTTCTGCATTGCGCGTGACGATGGGTCTCCCTTATAAGCCCCGTCTCTGGAGCGTGGCAATACGACTGAGGCGCCGCCAGCCTGGCTCCTTCGGCTTCGACCACTTCCGTGCCTGAAAATATCGACATGGCAAAATAGACTGCCATCGAACGAAATGTGGTTTGCAAATCCATTTGGAGCAGCGCCGTTTGGGAAATGCTCAAACAAGATGTGGCGGCGAACAAGAGATTGGCTCTGAGCGTTGCTGTGTTTCATCTTTACCGTCGCGGCCGCGGCCATCTGGCCGAAGCCATTGGCCGGTAGTCGCCCTGCCTTCAAAACTGTCGCCCGCCGCTCGAGGGACTTGTGACACGCGCAATGCTGCACTGCGGCTGTGCAACAAGACCGTCTGGGCAAATCCTCCATCTCGAGACGAGTCCAGCTGATGCGGAAGAAGAGACGGCCATGACCAGCAGAGTGTTCGCCAAGAACGAACGGGTGGGGCCCTTGGCGTTCGGATATCATGTCCGGAACCCATACGCGTTGAGCGCGTTGGCCCATTTACGCGTGTTTTCCCTTTTGGCGGCCAACACCACACTTCACCACAGCGCACCGCACACCGCACACCGTCCCACAGCCACGGCCTCGTGCACTCGGTGACAACAACAACAACAACAACAACAGCGACGACGAAACAACAACAGCGACGACGACAACAACAACAGCGACGACGACAACAACAACAGCGACGACGACAGCGACGGCGACACGACGACGACCATGGCCAACGCCAAGGAAAACTTCAATGCGCTCTTCGACCCCGCCGGCAATGGCGTGTCCCCCGACATCCTCGGCGTGCTGGAATCCATGCAACGACTGTTTTCCATCTCCCCGCAGGAGATCTTCTACAAATGGGAGTCGTACTGCCTGAAGATGGGCGCCGAGGAGACCAAGCTCGACCTGGACACGGCCCGCATGTTCCAGAAGGACGCGCAGGACAACTTTGAGCGCGACGCCCAGGCCAAGCACGGCGGACGCGGTAGCGAGAAGAAAATCGCCGCCAGTGCAACAACACCCAGGCCGGCGGCCAGTGCAGATGTCTTCGGCATGCTCGATGAAATCACGCCCAACATCAGAAAGAGCGGCAGCGTCAAGAGGAAATCCGATTTTGACACGCCCGCGCCCAAGAAAGTCAGCCGGGGGGCCAGCTCAAGATCGACCAGCAAGACTGACCCTGTAGCCGGCGTGCCTTTCGGCGCGCGACCGAACGCCGGCCAAATCTTGGAATCTCTCAACGATCAACTGGCGGCTGCCGAGCCACCTCTGGCACCGTACTCGGAGCCTCGCATTCGCGTTGTCGCCAACTCGGACATCAAGAAGTTCTCCTATCGGCCCATGGCAATGCGATTGACCGACAGCTCAGAAGTCCTTGACGAGCGCATAGACGACTTCCTCTGCGTTGCGCAGAAAGCGCACGGTCTTGAAGACTCGGACTTTGGCAATGCCGCTGCCCAGCGCACGCACGAGATTGTCGCCGTCGGCCGCATAGCTTCCGACACGCCGGAATCCAAGCTGAACCCGGCCTCGGTCGTGCTTGAGATGTCGCGTCGCATGGGTGCCGGTTTGCGTGTGTCACTGGATCTGTCTGCTCTGCCGGCCTATCACTTGTTTCCCGGTCAAATTGTCGCCGTCAGAGGCACCAATGCGTCTGGCATCCACTTCAAAGTCCGCGAGATTCTGTCCATTCCCAGTCAGCCAATGCCCTCATCTTCACCCGCGGCAGTTGAAGCCATCAACAACAAGCTCGACTCTGGGCCTTCGCTGAATATTATGTGCGCTGCTGGGCCGTACACACAGGACACAGACCTTTCGTTTGCCGCACTCGCCGAAATCTGCACCAAGGCCACCGAAGAGTGTGCCGATGCCCTCATCCTCACCGGGCCCTTCCTCGATGTTGACCATCCGCTGCTTGCCTCGGGTGACTTCGAGGACCTTTTGCCAGAAAATGCCCGGAAGGCCCTTGAGGCAGACGCATCAATGTCGACCGTCTTCCGCGTCGTCGTCGCACCTCACATCCAGAGACTCTGCTCTGATGTGCCCAGCATCACAGTGCTAATGATTCCCAGCACACGAGATCTCGTGTCCAAGCACGTCTCTTGGCCACAAGAGCAATTCACAGGCAAAGCCCAGCTGGGTCTACCAAAGCAGGTCAAGCTGTTGCCAAATCCCTGTTTCATCAGTTTGAATGAGAACGTCTTTGCCATCAGCTCCCACGACGTGTTGTACGAGCTGAGCAGGGAGCAAATTAGCCACGGCCAGCAAGCCGATCTCTTGACCAGGCTCCCGGCCATGCTCATCGACCAGAGGCACTTTTACCCACTTTTCCCGCCGGCCAGGGCCACGAAAGGGGTATTGGACGTTGGGTTCAGCAAACTCGGAGAGTGGCCGAACGTGCGTCCAGACGTGCTCGTTTGTCCTTCCCAAATCACTCCTTCTGTCAGGGCAGGTTTTCCCCCCTTCTCTTTGCTTCTCTTTGCTTGGCTGGCGAATCGTCGGCACTAACGCTTTGGACAGGTCGTTGACAGCGTCATGGTGATCAATCCGGGGAGCCTAAGCAAGAAAAAGGCGCCCGGAACCTATGCCAAGATGTCATTGGGCCAGCGGAAGCTGACCGACAAGGAAATGCAATCCAACAGCGTGCATCACAATGTCTTTGAGCGTGCCAGGGTCGATATTGTAAGGATATAGCCTGGTAAAGAGGTGGTTGACGTAATGCTCCCGTGTCGACGCATCATGTTGCGCCGCTCGTTTCTTCCATTTTTCGAGTAGAATATTTTAGTCATCTCATTAGTAGTATCCCTGCCCTCCTGCCCTCCCTCCTCGCCATCGTCGTGCCTCCCACCCCACCATTGACACTGGCCCCAGGAAGAGCTCCCAAATCCCCAAACCTGCCAGTTCCTGCAGCCCCGCCGCCACCGCCGCCACTTCCAAGACCACCAAGCCCACCATCTCCGCCACCCCCTGTTCCATCCAATAGCCCTTGCAACCCCAAATCCTGCCACCTCTCCTCCCCCCTCACCGCCGTCTGCCTCCCACTTCCCTCAGCACTCGCATTCTGCGCCCCAAGTGCTTGCTGGATGCCAAATGCCGCGTGCATGTCCGGCACCACGTCATCCTCGTCCTCCGGATTGACTGGCATCAGATGCGACGGGAGCGGAATTTCCTCGTACGGCAAGAACGAGCCAGGAATCTGCATCATTCCGTCATTTGATACCGACGCATTTGCATAGCTGCTCCCGCTGGCGACGACGACGCCGCCACCGCCGCCACCAGCAGAGTGAAGATTTGTCGGGTCCCGAGGATGGTGAGCATTGGCCGAGTTGGGGTTTGCCGAAAACGATGAGGCCATGGGTGATGAGGCTGATGGCGGACGGCAGAATTCTTCAAATAGGTCGGCGAAGCGCGAGGAGCGCATGTGTATGTATGTGGGCGAGGAGTCACGAGACATTGCAAATGCGGGTTCAATCTTACCAAAAACTTCTTACTATACGACTATCCCATTGCGAACGCTTGACGTTGACGCCTGATGTTGACGCCTTGCGTTCTTGGTGCCCTAAGGCACCCGTAGTGCGAGAGGGCGAATCGCGCCATCACGTGGTTGAATCTTGGCGCACTTTCCCCCCAAATCCCGACTCCACCGACCTCTTTCAACATTTTCTACCGTTTGACCACATAGATTTCCCTGCACTTACCAGACGACCTTTTTTTTTGCCTCCCCACACACGGAAGCTGTATGTATTGACCTCACCTACGTCTCGACTCACCTGACCTTTTTCACTCCCAGAGTCAACCGACAAACGCTTGGCCAACATGTCGCACGAATCCGTCTGGTACTCGCGCCCGCGCACCTACGGCAAGGGCGCTCGCAGCTGCCGCGTCTGCACACACAAGGCCGGTCTGATCAGGAAATATGGCTTGAACATCTGCCGGCAGTGCTTCCGAGAGAAGAGCCAGGATATTGGTTTCCTGAAGGTGAGTAATGTGTCTACATAGGAAAGAACGAATGAGCAATTTTGAACTGACGCTGGGATCAATAGCACCGGTAAAGACAGTGTTGTGGAGATGGAGATGGGGAATAGAGCAGAGATGGGGTCAGAGAGATATGGAGACACAGAGATACGAGACACAGACATATCTGAGACAGAGAGATGTGGAAACGGAGAGAGAGAGAGACTGATGCACCAAAAAAACACACCGGCGTTTTCAAAGTTCTGAATTCCCAGAGAGTGTTGTTGAGTCCCAAGGTCGAACGACCGATCGATCGGGCGAATGATACCACTATCATCATACCGGCCATGCGGGTGGATTCTCAAAGGGCGCAACAGAGAGTACTTAGCCGCAAATGAAGCATTCAAATCCAGGCATTCAGCTTTCTAGAGCGTGCTCTTGATTGAGCCTTTTTACCAGCTATACTTTTTCTCTTTGCCTGTTTGGGTCATTCATCCCAATGTGATGGCGCCTCCATCTGATGCCCGCTGACTAATTTACTCGTCTCCGCCATGCACGCCATTGACAACCGGCACCGCACTCGGCGGCAGACTTCCTAGCTCGCACACCACCACGTCGATATACTCGCTCGGGGTGATGTCGTACATGAAGCTCAGCAAGTTGAGGTTCTGCTGCTCTTTCCACCCTTCCAGGCCTCGCTTCGCCTTCTTCTCATGCTGTTCATCTTCCTTTCCCTTCTTGCCGCCTTTGGCCGGTTGTTGTTGCTTCTCGGCCGGTGGTGCCCGTGTTGTTAATACCTTGGCCCCGGCCTCCTCGACAAGGGCATCGGCGTCACCGAGTTCGTTCATCACCAAGCTGTCCAGTGCCACCTTGCCTGTGAACTTTACACTTTCACACAAGACCATGACTGGACACCTGGCGACTTCTTTGCACATCATGGCCACCATGGCTGTGCCGCTTCTCGACTGGAGGCGCCCGTTGCCCAGCATTGCACTTGCGCCCAGGATGCACTTAGTCGCATCTTTCACAACGTCGCCCAAACTTGCGAGCGACGCGTATTCCACTTCCATGCCCTGTGCGATGAGACCTCGTGCCAGGTTCTTACCCTCGAACAGTGGCCTAGAGTCGACCACGATTGTCCTAAACCTCCTGCCCTCCTGCCACGCTGCTTTCAATGTCTTCTCCACCACACTGCTTTTGCCATATGTTATGACAACATCCCCTTCGTCGATCCTGCTGCCCGCGTCTTTGCTGATAACCTCACCCGCCAGCACCACTTTCTCCCTGATGAAAGCATCGATGCTCTGGCAGAGCATCTTCTTCGCATCAGCCTCGGCCACATCCGGGTCAAGCGTGGAGATCAATTTTTTCAGCCATCTGATGGCAATTCCCTGTGCCACCCCCAGCGTCCTCGCAGTGTTAATGTAGCTAATCTGATGGCTCAGGTGCGAGGTGAAGTGACGGCTCAATGCAACGCCGGCCGGTGTAGTGTAGGACTGAATGACCTTCTTGAAGACAAGCAGCATGGCCACACATCTTGCATTGCTGCCGCAGATGACATAGTCTCTCAACTGCAGCCCAAGCGCCAGAACGGCCGGGTGAATCTCTCTTCCCGCCGATGCCACACTCGCTTTCGCACCGCGAGGATAGAGGTGCGAAACCATTGCAACGTGCTTAACATCCTCCTTCTCCAGCGTAGCAGTAGGTCTCTCTGCCACACCAGATTGCCGCCGCATTGGCAGAGGCTGCGACCTCGAGCCCGTTCGTTTGTGATGAGGCTCTTCCTTCTTGCCTTGGTTTGACTGCTTCTCTTTCGCAACACCCTTGTCTCCCTGTTGCACCTGCCCTGAGCCCTGCTGCTGCTGCTGCTGTTGCTTCTGCTCCTGATTTGTCTGCTCTCCCTTCTGTGCAACCTTTTCTGCCCTCCGAGCTGCCTTTTCAGCAGCCTTCAGTTTCTTTAATTGCGCTCCTGTGGGCTTTGTGCTAGCACCTGCCTCCTCCGCAATTTTGGCAGCATTTGTGCTTGCAGCCTCCTTCTCGGGTTGCTTGTGCTTTGACAGGGTTGGCTGTGGCGGGGAACCATTTGCTGCAGATGGAGTTGGTGTTTCTGAGGTTGAGGGCATGGTGAAGGATGGCGCGGTGGGATTGAGTGGAGAAGACTGATGTGTAGGAGTGTCTTCCTCAGCCATGGCTAGTCTTAGTTCAGCGTCTTTTTGGGGGAGGTCTATCAGACAGCCTGTCAGTCTAATGCTTGCATCCAACTTGGTCCCAGTCCAAAAACCATTGGTGTGCTTAGTGGATAAACTTATGACGAAGGGAGAGTCATAAATGCCAAGTCCGCCAACGCCCTCTGGCTCCACTTCTCAGCGCACCACAGCATGGAAGGAATATACGTCGTGCAAGGATATAAAAAAAGACGAACGGGGTCGCAGTCGAAGTCGAAAAAAAAGTCAATTCTCCTCCGCGTGGGCTCGAACCACGAACCTCCTGATTAATGTTGATTAACACTGCTTAATGTTAGTTATTTGGACAATTGTAAGAATTAAGTCAACTACTCACGTCAGACGCGCTAGCCAATTGCGCCACGGAGGATGCTTGTTATTGGCAAAGAATTGGGAGTCATAAATCATAAATAACAATAGAATTTTCTCAACTAAATTGGTTACCCTACATACCCTATACCTAACTGATCTGACTCTTCTTTCACACTAATATAAATAATGAGGATCTATCTTCTAGCCATGAACTTGTGTTCATTAAATTACATCTACAGGCAATAGAAGGGCAAAAATCGAGCGGCAGGATGGCTGCACCTGAGCCGCCTCAGCCTTAGGCTTAGTTAGCAAAGCGGCAATACTGCTGTCTAAAGAGGGTGTCAACATCCCCTGTTTATTTAGGCATACTGCTTGAGATGAGATACATAGCATTATTGCCTCATACTCCAACACACCCCTATTTACCTGGTCTCCATCTCCAAGATCACTGAGAAGAATTGGTTCTTATGTGCAATAATATCACTGGGGTTTGCCGAAGGAATACTGGCGCAATGGCGCATCGGCTGCATTAAAGCAATGCGAACAATGCAACCACCAATCACTTCAGAGAGCTGGCTACATTGGCTGCATTGGAGGCGTTGTAATATGATCAATGTAATAACCAACACTCCCTACTATAAGAAGAGGCTTCTGCCTTGTCTGTAGCACTATCGTAGTCATCAACCTACGTCAGCAACTCGCTTCAAGATAGCAGCCCGCACCTCCTATAAATTCATGCTTTCTACGCTAGTGTCCTTTACCTATACCTACCTCTACAGAGCGTTTAGCTCTGGCTCGTGGCCCACTGCAGTTAATTACAACGATCAGCCGGTCATACAGGGACTTGGCGCAAAGATAGGTTCTCTCAGCACGCACAGGCAGTCTGGGGAGATCGATGGAAGACAGAAATGTAGGGCAACTGGATCTAGAGTTGTCTCTTCCTCTTAAAGCTCACGATATTTATGATGGCTCCCCTTCTTTTCGTTGCCCATATCCAGATCCGTCCTTGCCACCTACTTCTATCCTAATATTCTCTGTACCTTCTATATCTTCTCTCCCACTAGGCCTCGGATTCGGCGTCTCAATGCTCCCCTCTAGCTCCCTTCCTGACTCCTCAGCGATTCCATGTGACTGACTCTCGGCCATCGTCTGTCTCTCCTTGTCAACCCACCTCTTAAACCTTGGATACACCAACACACTCAAGAGTCCGACCAAAATAAACATGACACATATCGAAGCACCTATGTACTCGAATGCATCACCAGCCCGGTTGACTCCATCCCAAAAAGGGCCTGATACATCCGCAACGTTAGCAATCAGCGTAAGCAACTGGATCGTGCCGATTACAATGGCGCAGACAATGGTCAGTACGGTGAGAATGCAGGAATAGTAGAGAAAGGTGAGAGGCTCTCGGACTGAGGGGCGAAGTTGGAGCTGACCCGGAGGTTGGTTCATCAACCCATATCGAGATGGCGGCGGTTGAGTGTTGAGTGATTCGGTGGGATGTTGTGCATGCCTTAGACTTCTCTCCGTATCTGTCTCCTGTTGAGGCTCAACTTCAGCATGCACCGACTCAAGCGTCTCAGACCTGATCAATTGCTCGTTAGGCCGTGCCTCTGGTTCCTGCTGATGGTGTACCAAGTGGAGATATTTCTTCGTCTCTGTTCCATCCATCTTCATTGGCGCCACGTATAAACTCATCATCAACGCTCCATCGATTGTGTCAATCAGACACATTCCTACCGTAAACAAAAATGGAAACAACAGGATCAACCAGATCCCCGTTCCTTTGGCTCCTTGTATGCTCGCGATCCCCAACAACGCAATCTCACTGCTTGTGTCAAACCCCATTCCAAACAATAACCCAACCCAATACATCTTCCACGGACGATCAATCGTTTTGAACAGGCCCTTTAAAAGCGTAAACATACAGCCTCCGCCCGTGAACTTCAAACCCTCATCCGCTGCCTCATCCGCCTGCATGTAAATCACCTTCTTCAACTGCACATACAGCTTCCACAATATATACGCATTCAGCAAGCCCAACAAAATCAGGAAACCAGCCGACACAGACGTCCCAATGATCCCACCCACATGACTAACGCTGTCGAACCTTTTGCTCACACCCGCCGCCGTTGCGGCAACGACAATGCTTGTGACAACCACAATTGTGCTATGCCCAAGACTAAACCACGTGCCCACCGTGACAGGACGTTGGCCAGTCGCAATGAGTCGGCGCGTCATGAGATCGATGGCGGAAATATGATCTGCATCGAGGGCATGTCGAAGACCAAGAGAATATGCTATAGCGCAGGTACCCAGAAGCGCGCTGCTGTGGCTGGCGGAAAGAACAATGCCCGTTACGGCCCACGCGACAAGCTGGACGAAAGCAAGAAAGGCGATGATCAGAATAGCTTGGAGTGGCAACTTTCTCAGGTAGGGTATACGAGCATGTAGGTTCAAAAACTTCCAGTAGATGCGATTCTTGCCGTCGTGATAAGTAGCCAAGAATCTGCGCAGTGGGTTTGGCCGGGCATGGTGTTGCTGCGGCAATTGCGGGTTGTCCGCCATCATGTAACCATGTATACGTTGAGAGAGCTCAAATCTCGACTTCCTGCAGGTAGACAATTTGATCGAGGAGGGAATCGAAGAGAAGATTTGAGCTCCTAAGGCGAGTAGACCAGAGGTAGGTTACTGAGGTATCTCCGTAGTTGGTGGGGAAGCTTCCTAAAATTTAGGTGGGGGTTTCTTTGTGCGATACCAAGTCTTGAAAGATCAAGGTGCAACCTAGCTTGTCACTATGAAGACCCCGCAACCCAATCTCATCTGCCTTGGATGGGACACAATGCAAACTGATTATTCGCAGAGTGAGATTATATCCTGCCCTGCAAAACTGCAAATTTGGCCAGTCACAGCTCCACCTGGTCAACATCATAAACCATATGCTTCTGCTCTGAACCCCATTTGTCCAATCCCAAAACCCAATAACCATGCATATATATCCAAACACCAACTTCTTTTAACCACAAGCCCCAAGGGCCAGTGTTCTTCCTTATGTTCGCATTCTGCGCTGCCTTAATGGCAATCTCATCCACCCGAGGTCGCCTGAGTTCGTCAAACTTCTTGTAGACCTCGGCAAGAGGACGAGTACTATCCGCAAGGAGACGCGAAAGCAAGGACGCATCTTCCAGTGCCATGGATACACCCTGACCCGCGTGTGGCGGCATAGCGTGTGCGGCGTCCCCTAGGAGGAGACAACGGCCCTTGGACCAGGGGCCTCCGAGCGGTAGTTTATGGATTGGATACAGCTTGACGACGGACGTCCTGTCGACAACTCGTCTCATCATCATGCCCCATTCGCCGCCGGCGCCCTCCAGTAACTCGAGCACCTTTGACTTGAACTCTTCAACTTCATCTTTGCGACGCACCTCCCATCCATCTTTGGTGTCACCTGACTCTGGCAACGGAACTTCCTTCGAAAATCCCCAATAAATTTCCTCTTCCGATACTGTACACGTCATGGCCATGAACATTCCCTCTTGCGTCAAGGTCGCGTGCAAGCCTCGGAACTGGGATGCTGCGGATTCAGGCAACAGTGAAGTGGATATGATAGAACCGATGCCAGTCATGCCAGTATACTCCGGTGTCTTGGATGGGTCAACATATAGTCGCCGCACAGCAGAATGGATGCCATCACAGCCAAGGAGGAGGTCTGCCGTTTCGATCGTCCCATCATAGAATGTCGCCTTCACACCGGTTTTCATTTCTTTGATTGAGGTAAGCTGCATGTTGTAATAGACAGGGATCTTAGCCTCATGGACCGCTCCAAGCAGCACATCAAGGAGATCCGTACGCTTGATCCGTACGTAAGGAAAGCCTGTTTCCTTTCTTGCTGTACGGATCACGTCCTGCTGACCTAGGACACTGCCTTGCATAGAGTGCACCACTAGGTTCGAATGGCTACTACCGCGAGCCACAACTTGGTCATGTAGTCCTAGTCGATGCAATAGCCGAACGCCGTTGGGGACGATTCCCACAGCACCGCCTAGCGTTGTGGGTTGTGGACGGAGCTCGTAGACGGTACACGTCATATTAGTTCTCAGGTGTAGGTACAATGCTGCTGCAAGGCCGGCTGGCCCGCCTCCGATGATGATGGCCTGGTTAGTGTCAGATTAAGCACTCTAGCTTTGGACACTTGTAATACCAACCTTTCTTTGCTCCAGCATTCCTTCCCGCATTTGCAATATTATTTTGATTTCTAGATGAGTATAGACGTCTAAAGGGGGAGAAGGCAGAGATATAAGGGAATGCTCAGGCAGATCCAACATAATCCCGCGGAGGAACTTGCCTGTTTCGGTAATTGTCTCCGCAGCGAGCACATATCCGCAGACAATACACCGAGCCGGACATATCGACCTCCGCCAAATATAAGCGAATCTTATTACGCTATGGCAGTGTTTTTGTTTTCCAGCAAGGCACCGAACGGTCATCGGGTGGCCTTGTCTCAATCCTGCGCCATATTTAGAATGAGTCTGTCCGAGTACGTGTCGCCACGGTTGCAAAGGACACCCCTGGTCGAACTAGTAAATACCTGGCTCGAAACTGAGATCCATGTCGTCCAGTAAAGAAGCCCATTGTGAGGAGTCTAGTCCTGGGGCAGCGGCTAGAAACTCCGACCATAGTTGATCCAGATTTAAGTCATCTCCCATGACTTCATCGGGCCATCCGTCTCTCTGTATACCCGAGCCAGTTGAAGTAGAATTGTTATGTCGTGTTTCGTCTCCATCAGTTATAACCAAACCATCTGGTCGTCGGCAGGCCTGCTCACCCGAACACATCTCTTCGGATGATTCACTCCTGACGTCCGCGGATTCTTCAGGCTGTGAATATGGCACCTCTGTCCGCCGTTGCTGCAGTGTGGCAAGGAGTGTCTTCATATTCTTCTGAATCCCTTCTGTGAGGCCGCTTGACTCTTCCTGGGACTTCTTTAGCATCTCATAAGCAGCCATAACTTTGGCCTTGTGAGTCTCTGCATCCGGCACATCTGGGTTGAATGACACGTCCATGGCCAAGGTGAGTGCTGCCGTAAAGACATGCTGCATGATGATCCAGGAGCGTGCTGCTTTGAAACCAGCTTGTGAGCCCATGCGATCTATTGAGTGTCGTAGCTCTAGTATTGTATGAGCCGAGCGAACACATGTCGTGCGAGAATAGGAGTATTTAGCGTTTGCTGAGCCTAAGAGGTGGTAGGGCCGATGGAGCCGGCACAGGCGCTGGTGGAAGCTGAAATGAACGCCGAGTCTTTGCAGCGCGATGCACGGCCGCTCTTCGCATATCCTATGGCTTTCCTGCACGCTGTTAGAATCGAGTTTGAAGAACACGGGCAGCTCCTTCAAGTAGGTTTGTAACTTTTCGTCCAGCGCTAGAATGATGTTATAATCTGGCTCTCTTGATTCTAAGAATACAGATGGCATGGTATCGACAATTTCGCGGCAGAGATCGGCTAGTTTCAATCGTTGAATGAAGGCCGACATTGACGTAGGAGCAGATGGTTGTTGCTCACATGCTATCCCTGACG
This sequence comes from Chaetothyriales sp. CBS 132003, assembly GCA_003709865.1. Lineage (NCBI taxonomy): Eukaryota > Fungi > Ascomycota > Eurotiomycetes > Chaetothyriales > Chaetothyriales sp. CBS 132003. The sequence continues at coordinate 108,769 of QRBJ01000005.1, read as the reverse complement.
CTGTTATGAACTCGTCATCGGCATTACTCGGGTAGTTCACATTCATATGCCGCTGTTGCAATAGATATGCGCCTTCCTGAATGCCCCCAGAGAACGCACTGAGCCTAAATACCATCAGATTGTCATAAAAAAGCGTAACTCTAAAGAAGGGATGCGAAGATTTACCAATCGGAGGCTACCATATGCCACCAAACCCGCCTCTGAACCTCAAGTTCGATCATGTTGCACCCCTTGAGGTTTCGTTCCTCGGAACACTTGACCGAGTCTAGGCGATCAACCTGCATCAAGCGTGCCATAAAAAGGCAACGGCTCCGAAGCAGATGAACTCTGACAGAGAAGCCCTCACATTGACTGATCACATGGGCCAGAGTAGAAATAGATGCTAGAGCAGTTGTCGATGGTTCCACAGTTTGACCAGCGTTCTCCAGAATAGACATAGCAAGATTGGTGTAAGCTACGAAGGCCGCCTTCGCCGCCTCGTGCGTAGAGTGCAGCCGTTCCAAAACCAGAGGTGTCCAGGTAAGTGCCGCACCTGCGTAGATGCTGAAAAGCAGGAGAATATTAGCAGCGCTAGGTTCCTCGTCTCCCTTAACAATGGTTTGATATGTCTCCTCTAACAACACACCAGTAGAGGGCAGGTGGAGAATGTTGAGAGTGGGTTGTAAAACAAGGGAAAAATGCTCGAATAGCACCCTGGCTTGTCCTAACGGAGGCAGCTGTGCGACTACGTTTGCCACAAACGCCGTGCCGTTGAGGGGGCCCTCCACTGAGTTAGATAGGCTGTGGGATCCAAACAGAGTGCCATCTAAGAGAGTTATAACTCGGCGCCTTGTGTTACGCTCGAAGACGCATGGAGACCCGTACTCATGGTTGGACAGATGCTTCCATATCTCACTCCGTGCTCCGGCCATACCTCTCTTGTTGACGTCGACGTGGCCGTGTCTGGCTTGCTGAGGAGCGCTTCTTCTAATCTACAGATTCGATATAGCACATCATCGGTATTACTTGAAACTAGTGTCAGCAGAGGAGAGAATGAATCGAGGGCACAAGGGTGGACTGATGTATACTTACCGGGAAATTGCCACAGGCTCTCTAGTAGAGAGGATCGTTGACGGAGCAGCGGTTGGCTGACTTGATCCAACAGTGGCAGCGTGCACTTGCGTAGCACCCCTTTCTCCCGATACTTCTCCTACCTGGCCATGCCGAGCATATTCGCATTGGATATCCCTCAGCGAGCAGTTTGAGCATGGTTGGTTGCGGTCACACCGACGTTTCTTCTCCCGACAAGATCGACATGAAACGGGCGGTCGACTCCATCGTTGCACCATCGATACTGGTACACCACGCCTGTCTCGCTTCATGACCATGGCTAGACCTTCACGATGAAAGCTAAGGGGCAGGAGGCCCCTTAACTCCAAAAAGACGGGAATCTTGCCATTCTTGCTAGTCAACCACGTGACATGGAGATCGATTTAACCTACAGAAAGGTGACATCGTGAGATAAGTTACTCACATGGTTTGAATGACTTACTTCAAGTCCATGTGGATCAAGTTTAGGCCTCGAGTCTACCTGATTGGTCGTCAAGATCAAGATGCCGTGAAGGCCTGCGGCAAGTCCTGTCACTCTTCCCGTCTTTCTCTTTCTAAGCATAACCATGATGGCTCTGACCCTTCCACGTATAACAAGCGAACTACTACATTCATGGTCTCCAATCGTACCCTGGAGCTACCTGATTACTCCTCGACTCACCAGGCGGCTTGCTCAGTTCTCGATGGCCAGCTCCGCACGGAGGATGTCTATTCAGCCTCGTACCCCTCTGACTGATGGCATCATGGCCCTCCCGAAACATGAGAAGTTTGAGGAGGAAAGACTCATTGGCTATAAGGCCGAACAGTTCTATCCTGTCCGACTGGGCGAGGTTTTCGAGTCGAGGTACCAGGTCATCGCAAAGCTGGGCTTTGGCACGACCTCCACCGTCTGGCTTTGCGGGATCTGCAGTAAGTCAACTTTCTTATCCCATGTTTCCGTGGCATCCTGCTGACTGCTGTCAAGTGAAAATGCCTCGGTCACTCTCAAGGTATGCATCGTTGGAGAAGATGATTCACAGGAATTGGCCATTTCTCGCCATATCAAGTCCATCGATGCGGATCACCCTGGTAAGGAAAGACTGCGTGTGTCGTTGGACGACTTCCGTATCAGAGGCCCTCATGGAACTCACCAATGTCTGGTTTTCCCGACCATAGGCGTGACCCTAACCAATTTGCGAGATCTGTTTGAGAAGAGGGCCCTTGAAAAGACACTCTTACAGAAATTCTTGTTCGTGATTGTGACTAGCTTGGACTTCTTGCACCAGGCGGGTGTTGTGCATACAGGTCGATCCCCGTATCTAGGTAGGTCGCAGCGTGTTAGCTAAGAGGTATTCTAGACTTGTCGCCCAGTAACATCCTAGTTGGGGCCGATGCTATTGCGATTTCTAAAGTCGAGCAAGCTGAACTGACCAGTCCATCGCCACGTAAGGTTTTAGCGGATCGCACCATCTATCTTTCTTACACCATGCCAACGACCTACAATCCGCCAGTTGTTACCGATTTCGGCACTACTCGCTTAGGGGATCCAGGGCAGAAGCACTCTGGCGACGTCATGCCCGGGGTTTTTCGAGCGCCTGAGATTATCGCTGGTATGGAGTGGGACTCGAAGATAGACATCTGGTCTGTTGGAGTCATGGTACGTATCATCACACCCAAAGATTCATTCCATGTATCGCTGACACGTCTGTAGATTTGGAGCCTGTTCGAGGGCGGCAATCTCTTCTCTGCTATCAAGGACGGCCATCTGAACGATGAGCTCCACTTTGCTGAGATGGTCTCTCTTATGGGACCTCCACCGAAGCAGTTTCTGCTGCGCAGCGATCGATGCCGTCAGTACTGGGACTCAGAAGGTAAGGACCCACGGCTCTAGAATTAGGTACCTCTATTTCACTTGTAATGGCCTCATTAATGATCAAAGGCAACTGGATTGCTGCTACACCGATTCCTGACCAGACTCTTGAGTCGCGTGAGACACGTCTTGAGGGTAAGGACAAGGAACTGCTCCTCGCACTCACGCGCAAAATTTTGCGTTGGCTTCCAGAAGAGATGCCGTCAGCCCAGGACCTTTACGAAGATGAGTTCCTTACTCAGTTTGCCCCCAAGGATCAGCCCGGTGTTTTGTGAGTACCCGAGAGTTTGTTGTGCTGCAAAGTCACAAATGGCCTGGGGCAAGCGGGAGCCTTTAACCGAATCATTGCTTGTCTAGTTTCAACAGGCGAAGTGCATTGCAGAGTTTTGGTGGCGGTATTTGCAACATGTGGGAGATACAGAGTGCTATGGAGGGCTCCAACTTGCGGAAACTTTCTTGGCCACTTTCACATATCTGGTCACTGGCAATTGCGGCAGCTTATTCCACAGACATCCCCATCGCTGCCATAACCTCATTCAACCTTCATGCCACCTATTAAACAGGTCTGTGGCATCCAAAATCAGGCGCAACACACTCATCCTGATCACCTGCGTCATATAGCTCTCGAAAGTCATCGTCATAATTATTCTGATTGGCGTACAGGTAAATCCAACAGTTTCAAATGTTGCTGAGCTCGAAGCCACGGTGGCTGGCTGGATTCTCAGTACAATCTTGATCGCCATCACCCGAATAACGTACCATCGGGGTTGACACGCACCCTGAATCAGAACAATAGTAGCAGAGTTTCGCGAACCTTTGCGCTGGGTATCGACCCGCGACACGACCGTTTCGGGGACGGATTCGTTACTGCCCAACTACCCCTTCTCAAATGAAATGAAATATATAAGAGCTTTTCCTCGTCAAGATCGCTTAAAACAAAAGCACCTGAGTTCAGTATTTTAGCAGGCACTCCATAAGCCCACCGCGGCCATCGTAGTTCTTAATAGGCAAAAGGTTAATCCTCTCTGCCAGATACATCGGTCGGGTGCCAATGACTGCTTCCAAGGCTTTGCTGATAGTGTTCAGCAGTGCGATGGGCCGGTAGGCCTTTGGTTGAGAGTAGTCATCCTTCCCTGACTTCCTCAATACGGGTAATGGGATGCCAATTACAAGCATAAATATTAAAGTTCCACGGGAGTACTTTCTCAGTCTTTTTAGACTTCTGGGCGACGCCCAGGGACTCTGTGGAATTCAGTCTTACAGTGACCTGGGTTGGAACAAGGCCCACGATAGCCACTACCAACAGGCTTGCGAGGAAAACTATGACAGTATTCTTCACACGCAACTATCAGCATATTTTGGTACCAAGGGAGTCCGGGCTGAAGAATGGTGCTCTCGCGCATGGTAAGTTATCCTAGCACTCAATAGCAATATAGTAGACAGTGTTACTGGCCGTAATCTTATCATACTCTACATGAAAAGAGCTATAAGACGAAACGACGAAACTACCCTCTCCCTTCTTATTCGTCACTCGGCCACGGACCTATGGCTACTGGCTTGAGCCGACCCGTGCAAGCAATCCTTCCCGCCCCAAAGCTTAATCTCTCTTGAGTGTTGAGCTCTGGCTAGGAGAGTTTCTTTAATGCTGTGACACCACCGAACGAGTAGCTACCGCCGAATAAGTAGCTACCACCCAATACGTAGCTACCAACTCCACACAAACACTCTAGGCACCCACTTCTCCCAACGAACGCCTTGCTTCCGTTGTATGTCATTTATTCAACAAGTCATTACATCAGCAATTGGTCGCAGTAGTAGCAAGGCCAAACTGCTCATGATCCGCAGCCACTCTCTTCTTGAACAGGCCCAGGTCATTAATCAAGGCATCCATCTGCGCCTGCACTTCCTCCGCCTCGGGATCGGGTTCCTCTTCACTGTCCAATTCGGCGCTTTCGAAACCTTCGTCCTCCCAAATCGGAAGCTGGCCCTTGGCACCCACTTCTCGTTCGTCTAGTTGCTCGACGGTCTCTGGTTCGTTGAATTCTTCTGCGTCCGGCTTGATTCTGATTGGGTTCTTCAATTCGTCCAGCACAAGTTTGAGGTGTCTGCTCAGCGCTTCTTTTTCTTCCTCGAGCTGGCGGACCTTGGATTCGGATATGGCGAGCTTCTCCTCCATAATCTGCACCATGCCTTCGTACTTGGTGGTGTACTCCTGGAGCTTGTCAGCCTGCAGCTGCGCGGCGTCCTGCATTACCTTGACGACGGGGGCGGCGACCTGCTGCTGTTGCTGGCTGAGTGTCCAGCGGAGCGCGCGGATGGTTTCTTGCATCTGGGAGATTTGGGCGTCCTTTTCGGCAGAGGAAACGTGGTCCTGGTTGATGACAGCCTTGGTGCGGATGTTCTTGGCCTGGTCGGCGTAGCGGAGAGTTGACAGGGTTTCGTCGTAGTCGGAAGGCGCGATGCAGGCAATCATCGCCGTTTTAGAGTTGCCGCCGAGCGAGTCTTTCAAGAGCCAGGTCAGGATGGAGTCGCGGTAGGGAACGATGTCTCTTGATTTGTTGGTGCTGTGCTTGCGTGCGTGGCGTGGGTCTGCGAGCGCTGCGATGACTCGGCCCAGGGTGGTCAATGACTTGTTGATGTTGCCACCTTCGCGGAGGCGCTGGCCCGTGGCCTCGGTGGCCTTTGCGCGCTCAGAGCCAGCGAGGTCGACCAAGCGTATGCGCGCTATTCGCTCTGTCGTCTCATCAGTGTGGTAGTCATGATGGATCTGCTTGAGCAGGATGGTGAAGACGGCATGTGATCGCGAAGAGGTGTCGTTCATCTTGGTGGAAGCCGTGGTTCTGGAACTGTCGCCAATGCGCATGTATTTGAGTATGTCGGCATAGTTTTTGACTTGGATCTCGGTCAGATCCTTGACATACGGGCCTTCGGTCGGCGACTCTCTGATCTTCAGATAATGCGGCGGCTCTGTTTTTGGCTGGAACAGGTCGCGCACGTGCTCGTTGTAGACCTCGAAGTAAGAGACGCGCACATTGTAGCTGACATTGGCGCTTTCGTTGGACTGAATGCGCTGGAAGAGGTCTTCGCACGTCCGAGGAATCAGACCCGGCTTGTCGGGAGTGCCCATCATCGTGTAGCTCTTGCCCGACCCGGTCTGGCCATAGGCAAATATGCACGTGTGGTAGCCTTCGAAGTTGTGGTCGAGGAACTCCTCGCCGAGGCTGTTGTAGACCTCTTCCTGCGTGGCGTAGTGCTCGTCTGCCGGGTTGTGCGACCAGAAGGAGTTGTCAAAGGTGAACGTCTTCTCCTCCACTATCTTGCGCGACTGTGTCTTTGCGTTGGCAGGGTCTGTGGCTGGCGGCACCAGAAGCTTGGTCGACTGTGTACCAGGCGTCATCTGGATCAGACATTCTGCCCCTCTGTCGATTTCTGTGTGTCCGGTCAGCGTCGATTCCTCGCGCTTTTGGCCGTCTGCTGACCTCTCTGCAGAAATGCTCTCACTCGCACCACCACCTTGACATTTCCGCCGGGCGCCATGCTACCCGCTGGGGGAGCAACAGGTACCATGACGGGCGTCTTAGATCTCATCGACGGAGTCGACGCCGCCGACACCATCAAAGTCCTTGCTGTGTTGTCGTTGGCGCGTGCAGGCGCCATCGCCTGTCACAAGATGTCGCGGCAGTCACTGCGGGCGTACTAGTGCCAATGCTGAAGAGAAAGGAAGATTAAACCTCGGAGCAGTTGCCGCAGTTGCCGCAGTCTGAATGATGATGGGTCATTGACTCCTTGCCCTTTCGACTGGAGCACGTGGGTCAGAGCTGTCAAGCAATCCCAAAGAGGCTAGATCTAAACATGACGTTAGCTCCGTGCCAAGACCGTGCAGGCGCCCGTTAACTCCGTTCTTCCACCCGCGCGACTTCGCACTTGCCTCCTACTGTCTTCAGCACCCCTGTCTCTTTCCACCCCTTTCCCTTTGTTAACAACTCTGCCACCACGGCCATCCCCTCCACCAGATCTCTGGCTGCCCTGTACCCATTAAATGCCGTCTTGCAGTGGCCCGGGTTAACGGCCTGAAAGTCCACTTGGCCATCGAATTTGGTCTTCTCATTGGCATCAAACTGCACCATCAATCTGTTCAATGCTGCTGCTTTACTGACGCTCTATCTCATAACCGTGTCTGGGCGTAGTTGCCTGTTGGCTGCGCGGGTAGTGATGGCGCGGGCCGAGGAGACATTGATGACTCTCCCCTTTTTGGCGCGCGGAGCAGTTGCAGAAAGCGCTTGGTGGCGAGGGCGACTCCGATGACGTTGACGTTGGAGATGTCCATCCAGCATTGTCGGAAGTCCGAGAGCTCATCTTTGTTTGGGCTTGGCGGCGTAGCCAGCGTTGTTGACGAGCACATTGAGACGGCCGAAGTTGGTCTGCACCGAGTCTACTGCAGCTTTGATGCTGGTGTGGGAGGCGATATCGAGCTCCACTGCGGTGATAGGTTGGCTGGTGTCGTGGGCGTCGCACAGTCGTGATATGGCGGTCTCACCGGCAGAGAGGTCGCGGCAGCCAAGTAGAATGTGGAATTGGTGTGCTGTTTGTGTAGCTCGGCGATCAGCGCTTGGATCAGCGCAAAGCCCAGACCACGCGTGGCGCCGGTGATGAGGATGGTTTTGCGGGTTGTACTGGGGTGTGGCATGGTTGTATTTCGAAGAATACCTCGAACTCGTAGAAGCATGAAGTCCCTTCCTTTTCTTATGCCCTTGGTCCACCATCCTCTTTGAGTACCATGCGTGTGTACACGCGAGTCCATTATCCCCGAATTCCACTCATTATCCCCGAACTCTACCACTACTAAGTTACTGTATATGCACTTTTGAGTCTGGATCTGCTCACTTTCCCCATTGGTGCGTTTTGTACGACCCGGACTTTTGGTGCTATGCCCGCTAGACTCTTAGGCTTCTCCGTACATGCACACACAGAAAGTAGACGTGGAGGCGCTACAATGACAACAAGTTGGCAAACAGTATTGACTTGACTATTCCGCCCCCAGTTTCTTTGCTCTGTCGAGCGCAATATCACACATTGCCTAAGACACATGTCCGTCATTAGCCCGGATCATAGATACATGCCAGGCATTTGACACTGCTGAACAGAACAAGCCGAGACTCACCTTGATAGCATCCAGCTTTTCCTGGTTCAAATCACCCCGGTTGATCCTCCTTTCCATATCCGCCATAATCACCGGCCTAGGCCGTCCATTGACAAATGTCCTGTGATGGTCATTAGTAACACATACTCGCTGTCGTGCCCAGCCCCGCACGAGGCCGAAACCCTGTTACAGCGTTGGCGAGACAGCTAGCCACTTACACATATTTCAGCCCCGCAAACTTGGCCTCGTACTGATCATTCAGCGCCCCCAGCCGTTCCTCCACTGATCCCTGTCCTTGCTCTGGTGCCGCTCCTCCCTTCCCCTCGGCCGCCCTCATGGCCTCCTGCTCCCGCCGGCTCATCTCACTCAACGCCTCCGGGCCTTTCTTCGCGCCCAACCTTGGATGGCTGCTCAGAATCTCATCGAGCTGTTTCTGCTCGCTCTCCAGATCAGAGTTGAGCAGATCGACCAGATGCGTGCTGACGGCGGCGATCAGCGCCGAGTAAGTGGGGTAGGTAGTGGTTGCGAGGATTGGCGAGGCCGCGACCGTGTGCAGGGCCGGGGATGGTTCGAGGAGCAGATCAAGAACAGCAGCACGCGCGTCCGGGGTTAGTGTAACAAGTGAAGCGACGGGTGGGAGGCTAGTCGCCGCCATAATGCCAGCCAGTGTTCTGTGAGATGCGCGTACTGAGCTCTCTTTTTAAACGTATTCTATCGTAACAGGTGATTCTGATATTTAATTTCTGTAAGATACAGCTAACAAGTAGAATACTCGTAAGACCAAATCAGGCAAAAAAAAATTCCACTGCCTGATAAGGGAGCAATATGTTAGGGTTACCCGCATTTACGCAGAGTTGAAGTCGCACAACCCTAAGTGTCACTTCGCTTTTCCAAGCCAAAGGCGGTAATAATTAGGTACTTTTGTTATTGTCACTGTGTCACTGTACCCTCACATCGCAAATGACATCCATGCCGTCCCCCTCGCCCGGTCCGGACGAAGACTATCATCAGGCAACAGCGCAAATGAGCACCGCCAACACCGGCTCCTCAACATCTGCATCTGGCAGGACCGCGGCCACTGCAACTGCCACCGTGCCTGCCACGGCAACAACAGCCGCCACCATGGCCCTCACCGAAGCCATTGACGATTTCCTAGGCGATGTTGAGAAGAAATTCAAGGGCATCAGCAATGAGATATTATCGCGGCTCGACGACATGGCCGAGCGGTGTGATCGGCTAGAGCAGGAGATGATGGAGAGGGTGTCCGATGGCGGCGGCGGAGGCGGCGGCGGAGGCAGAGGGAGTGTGGGGAGTGCGGATACCGGCGTGGTTGGACTGGGGGTTATTGATAAGAGGTGATCATATATCTTGTTTGGTCGGTCGTCACATTCTGCTTAGGGCGTACAAGAGGCGCGAGGCATCGGCAATGGGCATCGGTATGCGATATGAATGAGATTGGGGCACTCTGGATTGCTCAGAGAGAATGACGGATTACATTGTGATTTTGAACTCCTTCATTGGCGCAATCATCAACACTCTAGACATTGTCCCTGTTCTCTGTTCCATCCAAGCCAGCTGTATACACTTTTTAAATCCAGAGCCGTCTATTTGGGTTAGCTGCAATTTTACAACTCGCTCTTGCCATCGGACTGGTCATCGCTGGTGCCGAGGAATTTGGCAAGGATGTTGCTCCTCGTCTGCAAATCATCCGACTTTTCTGGCGCCAGGCCACCCTTTTTCAACAAGCCGCCCAGCCTGGTCTGCTCCTTCTGTGCATACTCTGGATTGCTGCTCAGCTTGCCGAGCGCCTTCAGGTAGTATTGGGCGCTCTTGTCTTTGATGTCGTTGGCCACTTTCTTGACCTCTTCAGTCAACTTGTCCAGGTCCTTGAGGCCGTCAGCAGTGACATATTTCTGGAGCACGGCATCGATGGCCTCGATGGTGCCAGCCTTGGTGTTGAGCCGGCCGCCGGCAAGTCTAAAAGTGCCAGCCTTTGAGTTGACAAAGTCGACGAGCGCGTCTTCAGTGCGCCCACCCGAGTACTGCTCGGGCTCCTTGCTTCCCTTGGGGAAGAATTTTATGGTGGGATAGCCTGTGATGCCCTGCTCCTGGGCCGTCGCCTTGGCATTCTCTGCCTCGGCGTCGACTTTGGCAATCAGGACGCCAGCCTCGCTCTTGAAGTCCGAGGCCAGCTTCTCCCATGTCGGAGCCAGTGACTTGCAGTCTATATACAGCATTAGTGAGCACGCAATCAATGGTCAATTGGGAGGGGGGGCACATTGGAGCAAGACATACGTCCACACCACGGAGCGGTAAAGGCAACAAGCACGTCCTTGTCAGCGCCAATCTCGGTCTTGAAGGTCTGGTCATTGAGATAGACGACGTCAGAGGCTGCCTTTTTGGCCCCCCTCGGTCTGAGCCCGGTCTTGTCTTGAATGAACTTGGTGAGAGACTCGATGTCCCTGCCGCCGTTGTAGTCTTCCGGGTCCTCGCCCTTCTTGCCGCTGAACCACTTCAATGTGGGGAAGCCCTGGACGCCATACTTCTTGCCGAGGCTCTTGTGCTCATCGGCATCGACATTGGCAATGGACACCTTGGCCCCGTGCGACGAGAAGGCGGTCGCCAGTTCCTCGTACACTGGGGCCAGGTTCTTGCAGTGGCCGCACCAGGGCGCGAAGAACTCGACCAGTGCCGGCTTACCTGACCCAAAGACGACCTGGTCGAAGTTGTCAGGCCGCAGGTTGAGCACCGACGACGAGGCGAGCGTGGAAGGCACGAGGGCGAGGAGGGCGGCAGTGGTCAGTGCCGCGAGACGCATGATTGCCGTCGTTGAACTAAAAAAGGGCCACAGTAGAAAGACAAAAGCGGCACTGAGCAGCCAAAAGCGGTAATTCAACGCGCCGTTTCGTTATACACGCAGCACCAGGTCTCCAGGACAGGCAAGAATTGATGATCTTTATATGCTGCTGCTGTGTATCTGGTGTATCAGCAACCGTCACTCGCTCTCACCGTCGATTTCCAAGCATCGAGTCGCTAAGGCCATCTGTTCGCTCGGCAGGTGGAACCCGCGATTGCCTTATTTGGGTTAGCGTGTTTCAACATGGGCCTCGTCGGAAGGAGCGACACCGCAGTTGGGGCTTGGCGGTAGCCTACTTCAGCTCTCATTCTTGCTCTTGGAATGAGGCGGGGCGCGGCCATGTGTGCCTGATAAGCATACGATATGGTACATGTACACATCCAGTCGGAAGGCTCTCCTCTGAGCATGTTCAATGTGGTGGTATGGAAGAATTGAGCCTCGTAGTAGGAGATGGCACATCATTACAGTAGTACGCTAAAGTTCTTGAACTCATATCCAGGATGTCATCAACGCCGAATCCCGCTGCTCGTGCTGCCTCCGCGCGCTCTTAGAGTCGCCCCATCATTTGCGCGTGAGTTGAAGGTCAGAAATAGATTTAAAGTACAGGCGGCTAGAAGAAGAAGAGAGATTCTAGTTGCCAAAAAGTTGGTGGTATGCGCCGTGAGCATCAACAAGCACTGCTGACTGTCAGTGGAATCCATCAAGGCATAGGGGTGGAATCCATCAAGGCATAGGGGTGGAATCCATCAAGGCATAGGGGTGGAATCCATCGAGGCATAGGAGTGGAATCCATCAAGGCATAGGAGGCCTGTACTCACTCTGTAACACCTGCTGCTGCGTCTCCTTGCTCTCACACGCACAATGAATGGAATTGCCGTCCTTGAAATCCAGCACGATGCTGTGGACAATCTGCTCCCGATCACAGTCTGGAAGCGCCGGCGTTCGACAGTCTGCCAGATGATACCTCCGACTGACCGATCGCGCGTTAGCCTCGTTGCCCAGAGGCGAGAAGATCAGCGAACCCTGGTCGTCGATTCGGATGAAGCGCCGCTTCCACAGCAGCGAGTCGGGAAACTGCACGTTGACATCGCCAATGTCAACCACATGCTGCAGCGACTCCGACGTCGACACCCGTGACTCTCGCTCGTCCTCCTCAATCGCTTCGGGCGGCTCCAATTCGCCGTGCCCGGCCAGGTCTCGGCCGTTCGCTCTGGCCCCTGCCAGGTTTGTAAGCCGCTTCATCAGCCTGCCCGTGCGAGATCGAGGCCGCTCCTCTGCATTCGAAGAGTTGTCGCTGGCCGTCCGAGCCATTCGGTGCCGACTTTTGCCGAAGGGCCACTTGCTGGCCATCGAGTCTGAAGCAGCCATCATCCCAAGATGTGGCTGAGACGTGTTCGAAGACATTGACCGCCGGCCTTTCCTCCCCGTGTCCCCGTTTGCCGCCAGCGTCATGTCGCGTTGAGCAGGCGGCACCTCATGCTCCACAATCAACGGACTCTGATGCATAAAGTCCGATAGCTCCATGGGCTGTGCAGCCTCACCATCAGGGTAGTCTCGAACAATCCGTGCCGTCACAGAGACTGTTTCACCCTTGGGCGGTGGCGCCAGTACACCACCAGCCCCTTGTCGCTGCCACCACGTCTGCGAAGGCTGCGGAGGCTGCGGAGGCTGCTGTCTCTCCGGAGCTGGAGAATGATTCAGTTTTCTAGAAGGTGACCTTCCAATTCTGACGTTCGCAGTCGTCTGCTTCTGCGTGGCCGGTGATGAGTGCTTGGGGAAAAGGCTGAAGACGGGTCGAGGTGCTGGAGCAGGCTCTTGAGGAGGGCTGGATTGCCGCGACGAGACAACCTCGAGCGCTTTGATTCGTTTGGATATGCCAGAACCAAGCGACGACTTGTTCGTCAGCGGCACAGGCTCCGTGTTTTGCCGGGGCCACTGCGGCAACGCTGTCGACACACTGCGACCGCCCGGTGACTTGTCCTTCTCCAAACTCGTCGAGCTCTTGGATGCGTCTGACGGCCGCGACCGAGAGTGCGAATGGCTTCGATTCGCTTCTTTGAACGGTTGGGTGTGGATGACTGGAGTCGCTGGCGATCGTGCTACAGGCATTGACATGGCCTCCTCGACCACCGCATTCTGGAGCGCATCCATGAGGGAGTCAGTATCCGATATTTCGGATTGCTCGACGCTCGGAGTAATAGCGGGCGGCCCAGCTTTTGCGCTATGATCGCTCTGTTCCTTTGGCGCATCCCGAGCTACTGAAGGTGTCGCTGTCCTACTGCTTTGTGCCTTGGCCGGCTCCTGCTCCAGCTGCTGAGGCAACTTGTCAGTGTGCTCTGGAGCATCGACTAGATCATCAATTATGTCGGCTTGCTCCTTCGTTTGCTCCTTCATTTGCTCCTTCGTTTCAGACGGTACGGCTGTAGATGACTCGCCATTGGCTGTAGTCTCGTCAGGAACACCTAGATCAACTGGAACCGAGGAGTCGGGACCAGCATCTTCCGCCGGCCATTTCTGCTCAACTCCGATACTGGTAGGCGGTGCGTGATCAATCTGATGTTTGGTGGGTGCAGTCCTCTTAATATCCGATGCCTGACACCTGGGTGTCACGGATGAGCTCGTGTCGGAGGAGAGAGAATGATGGTCCAGTGGCCGTGCCTCTTCATGGCTGGTTATGGAGGAAGCCTGAGTTGAGCGTTCTTCCGAAGGATAAGTCGTCGTGCTTGGAGATGCCGTGTCCGAAGCCTGTCTCACCAGTTCCGGGGGGTCGTTGCAATCGTCATCGCTTCCGGATTTAATATTTGGCAGCTCCGCGGATTGCTGGATGGCGTTTGAAGGAGATGCATTGGCCGACGGGCCACCGCGAACAAGTACCCCGGTGCTTTCCGGGCCCAATTGCGAGGCCCGGTGCGACAGAAGCATGTTTCTCTTCCGGATCTGAAGTGCCTTCATCAACCGCAGCTTTTCCGGTGTTGCGTTGCTCAATGGCTCGCTAGTCATGGAGCCAGCTCTCGAGGTGAGCGCCCGGTTTTCTGGCCGGTAGACAGAGGCTCCGTACACGGGCGACGGCAACGGCGGAAGTGTGCCATTGCGCGTAGCCGAATGATGGGTTCTGCCTGGCAGGCTCTTGGAGCTCTGCTGAGACCTTGGCCGTGCCAAAGGTACAGCTGGCACACGACTGTTGGTGATCTTGACAGAAGGGGGGAGGTTGGAGACCGGGCGCCCGTCGATGGATTTGTCTGGCACGTCTGCAGTTCCCGGCCGGGTGCTGGTTTCAACGTGTGGTCTCGGGCCCAGTTTCTTCTTCTTCGGTCTCACAATTGAGGCGTACAGCGCGACGTCGTCATTCCACTGGCTGATGGTTTTCTGATCGGCGCCCGACGGCTGGTGAGATTGCTCGAGATGCTCAGCAGTTAGTGACGGACGGGCTTCCGGCTCAGCTGCCGGCTCAGCTGCCGGCACAGCTGCTGGCTCAGATTCGGACCCTGGCTTATGTGTTGCGTCGGCCAAGTATTCTTCCGTGATCTTCTCGAATCCTTCTGTTGTCGACGGAGGAGTGTCGATGGGAATAGCGGGCAGTGACTTCTCCAGCCCAAAGGTGGGTGTTGGCTGTGCTAGGTCTTTCACCGGCTTGGATGCATTGGCTACCTGGTCTCGCTTGATAGATTCCGTAGCCATGGGCTTCTGCCTGGTGGCCGCAACGGGCCCTGCTGTCGGAGGCGTGTTAATGCCCGCGAAGCCTATGTGGCCCATCTCTTTTCTCTTCGCCATTAGCGCCTTTGCTCGGAGAGCACTTGCCGGCAGCTCGTCCGTCTCTTCTCTGGTCTTGGGCAGACCGGCCCGCGCCAAGACGGCTGTCGATGCAAATTGGCCGCCAATCTCGGGCTCCGCGTCCCATTTGTTGGAAGACGGCGGTCTGGGGAAGGAGGCGATTTCTTCTTTGTCGATCGCCAGTGTCACGCTCTCGGCTGTGCCAGGTCGGCTCTGATGATGAGGGCCATACTCGGAGATGTTGTTCAGCCTCTTCCTGCGCAGCGAGGAATGCGAAGACACTGAGCCGCTCGACGGCGCCAGCATCGTCGCCGCCGTCAGAGCCGACTCGGTCAACTCTGAGGCCTTGCTGAACTCGAACACGTTGTCGTGAGGCGCTAGGGCGTCGAGGACAGACTGGAACTGCACCTTAAGCCGCACTGAAGGAGACTGTTGTCAGTATCTACTGCCGCAATTGGGGGGGCCGCCCGGGGCGAGGGCGAGGGCGAGGGCGAGGGCGAGGGCGAGGGCGAGGGCGAGGGCGAGGGGGCACCCGGGGGCTGCGGGGGGCTGCGGGCATTGGCACTGACCTTGCAACACGCGCGAGGTGCCCTCTGGCACATACTTGAGGAGGACTCGCCGCCGCCGGAAGGGCACCAGCCCGTACAGAGGTGACTTCTCGCTATAGGCCTCGACTCCCTTTCTCGCTTCGTTGACGCCGCCGGTGCCCGACTGCAGCAGCTCGACGCGGTCGCGGCTGCCCTCTCGGTACTTGATCAGAAGCCTACAACTGCTGTTAATGCTGTGCGGGCGCGCACCTGCCGAATTGGCACCGGGCAGCTGCTTACCATCCTGTAGGATCTGCGATCGAAGCCTGGTGTGCTTCGACCACCTCGGGGGCATCCAAGCCCGCCAAACTCATTTCATCCTACACAGCCAAAGACAGATAGAGGCAGGAGGGAGCCCCGGGCGAGGGGCAGGTTTACAATTGACCCTTTGAAAGGATGCTGTCGGTCTCCCAGTGCTGCAAAATCACGCAACAAGAGACCCAGCGTGACCGCTTCCTCCCAGATGGAGATGCTGCAGCCAGCATGTATCTCACGCCCAGGTCGCATGCAAACCAGCACGGGGACCGCCTCTAGGGCTGTTTCAGGGGCTGGCGGGCCACGACACTAGACCCTAGAGACCCTGGACGGTGGCTGAAGTCGGCAAATTTTCATTCGCTCCCAATCTGCTATACAGGAGGCTAATTTCCCCATTGGCCATGCAATGGCCAGTGTGCATCCCATCTCCAGACCTCGGGGTTTTTCTTTGAAGCTCGACGTCTCTGCGAGGTAATTCGCCTGTACGGCAGTGGTACATAGCCAATGACCTGTGTGCTGAAAGGGCGAACATCCCCGTCAGTAGGACGATCAAGATGTGGGGATAAGTTGCCAATACCAGACCAGGCAGGGGTGGCCCACAGCATCTTTGGTTTTTTTGCTCGCACTGCTGGCTAGACTCCTCCAACGAAGAGTCTGTCCGAGGGGCTAGAGCGAAAAGGGTGACTAGAGCACCAAGTGCAGCACTATACTGTAGTACTACTACAGTAGCTAGTAGCAATAACACCATGGTGCAAAGTCTAACGGTCGATGACCTGCAATGCCTCGCAGCGGATGCCGCACCGTTGACATCAATGGAAAATTCTGTGCAGTCTCGGTCTCGGGCCCGTCTTTCTCTGTCCCACCGCCGCCTGCATTCCCTCTCCAGGGCCCCCAGCTACGGTAGAGCGAAAGGCTGCTAATAGCCACCGCACGCACTAACTAGTTACGGACTAATTAACTAGTTACGGTCACAGTATCCTCAAGCTTCTGTTTGTCCTCCGAGACATGGCACACCAGCGTGGTATGCGGTCTCTAACTGTGGCGCTGAAGGCGACGCCCAAGTTACACAAGCAGCAGCTGGGGATAGTGCTTCCGAGAATGCTCGAAACCTGTTGCGTCACAAGCTCACACATGGCCACGCCAAGCTGAGCACCATAACGGTTGACCTTGCCAGGGACCCATGACTAGACAAGGAATATCGGCTCAAGATCTCCAAGCCTTCCAGTTCCAGAAGGTACTTGCTGCTTTTACATTCGATTTCGGCGGGCAAAAGAAGGCGAGTGTGACCGACGGCATGCGAGATTTTCTACATGTATCATCGTCTAGTATCCTGTCAGTAGTCTCGAGGAAGTAGATGAACAAACACGCTTTGCCAAAGGGACCAGCCTGAAAGCATTTCTGAAAGCAGGGAATGGGCGAACAGCTTGTGACTTGGCAAGTGCACTGCTTATGACTTGGCAAGTACGCTGCTTATGACTTGGCAAGTGCGCTGCTTATAACCTCGCAAGTGTACTGCTTATAACCTCGCAAGTGTGCTGCTTATGACGTTTCAATCAAGTACGAGGATGAATCCATGTTTTCATTTTTGGGTCTTATTAATCATGGCACTGATACTCTGTATGCCGTCCGATATCCGCCCCAGCTTTCGGCATGTGCCCAAAACGTAGTTCTGTGGCCGACTGTAAAATCCTAGTTGGTCATTCTCAATAGGAAAGTCCACCTCCTTATCCAAACAGGGAGGATGGGGTGCTGCTAATTAGCTACCGAGCTCAGCTCTGATCGCGCGCTCGAGAACTTCTATTGTCGACCTGCTGCTTTCAGGCACGCTGATCTGAACACTTACTTGCACTTGTCAGCCGCGACGTCGCAAACGACAAGGTTACAATTTAGTCGTTTCAAAGAGCGTGGCAAACAAGGGCTAGAAGTAGATCTAGCGCAGATAAGCCTTCACAGATTCAAGAGCTTCCAAAAGAGAGTATGCGCAGAATAGGGGCAACCGCCTTGGCACTTTATCAAAACCGGCTTTCTCCGGCCCAAGTCACAAAGTACGGATAATTAAGAATAGAAACTCCTTCATCCCCACCTCTGCATGTGTAAAATGAGAAAGGGTCGGAGAGCATGGCGACCACCAACGCGGCCGAAAACGGGTTGCATCATGAAATGAATAAATGAAGCCTTCCACGGTTCCCGCATAGAGAAGTCGACGCAGAGTCTTCTCAGTTCGTACCAGTTAGTTCAACAACGTCTGCTCGTGCTTTTGGAGCTTTATTTCTGTTGAGCATTGGGACCATTCAGCATGGCGGCGAATAAGAATTCAGCACGGCGGTGAATAAGCATTCGGCATGGCGGTGAATAAGAATTCGGCATGGCGGTGAATGATGTCTAACAGGGTGCAGAAAAACAAGACTGGCCCTAGCAGAGGAATCCACTCGCGAACCTCTAACTAGTAGGGAAGGAATGCAGTATAGTACACAGCGGGGACGTGACCTGAAACCGACGGTGGTTCTAGCTAACTTTGACCCTCCCATTGCCGTATTCTCAGGCTGTTTGTTTACTTGTCGTATGGGCCAAGGTCACTCGCTCTGTTCATCAACTACACAGAACTCCGCGTTTACTGCCGTTGCCGCCATCACCTCTGTCCTGAACGCCATTCTTTCATTACTTCATCGTGCCTCTTCGTTTGTGAGGCTCTATCTCAGATCGCTTGTCCCGTCGTCATAGCCGGATGGTGGGCAAGATCCGGTCTGACAATTGAAGGACTGCCCAAGCCGCCATACCCTTCACGGTACTCACGTCTCGGGCTCGGGCTGCCCTGGCTGTACTTGCTTGAGGCTGCTCCCGGCGATCGTGGGCTGTGATTCTGGATTGGCGAGCTAATGTTGTAGCCCTTCTCGCCAGGATTCGATCTTGAATGAGAGTAGTATGATGGAAGTGACGTCCTCTTCTGGCCGAGGAAGAAGCTGCGGTATCTCGTGCGCCGATTAGGGTTCGGTGTTCTTGGGTCAGCTTCGACATCAGCTTTATGAGAAGCGACCGCACCATGGGAGCGGACTTGGCGCGCAGTGAGATGAGTCTTGGTGTCACGGAAAATGTAGCTGGCGAGGATGTTGACGAAGCCCATCACCAGCACAATGACACCAGCAGCGATGACGATGCGCCAGAAAGGGAGACCGAGGGATTTTTGAGAGGTGGCTTCTTTGTTGAGCTGTCCGAGGACGCTGTTGCCAAGAGCAATCATGCTCAGTCCCAGCATCACGAAACCGGACCGTGGGGAGAAGAGAGGCCAGTTGCGGTAGAAGTAGGACCGGAACAGCGGCAGCTCGGTGAGAACGAGGAAGCCTGATACTGGTCAGATCTGGCCCGGTCCGTCAAGGAGTATCACCCACCCGAGATGACGATCCGGACCACGTGCCCAGCAGCGTCAAAGAAGAAAAATTTCGACACAATGAAGGTCTTGACCAGCATGACCGATGAGGCTGCCATGACTGCAAGCAGGGCAACAAGGTTGAGGCCTCGGATGACATTAAGCACGACATACCCTGCGCCAGCGAGGGATCCGCCGAAGAATCTCATTTTGGATTGAGTGGATGATGGCTCTTTTGTGAAAATGACACTGTTTAGATCTGGCTAAGCTTTGGACGGAGCCAAACTATCGGACGTCGAAAATATTGGAAGGCTGTTAGTCTGAGCAATCTTATTGTACAAAGTGGCGAGAAAGAGAATGAAGTCGCTGACGAACAAGGAAGAAAGTGAAAGACGGTGAGAGACAATAGCGAGGTGACAATGACAATAAAGGAATCCGTCGCCTATTCAGAGCGACACGAGTTAGCCGCATGCCAGAGAAAGAAGACCCATGCTGGTGACTTGGTGCGAGGCCACGAGGACCAGGCCCCGAAAGAATATCACAGAAGCTCCCAGGAATAGGTTGAGACTCCATTGCTGACCACCCTAGGTGTTGCGTTCGCTACAAACGCACTTGATAAAAGGGAAAAGTGTAGTGGAAAGATCGGGCAGTAGTGAAATGTCTACTGCTCATTGGGTGCAATTCCGCCCAAGGCGCCGTGTTTCATTCTCTGTGCGAATGTCTCGAGAAGACAGCGGTACTGATTGGCGGATGCCATATTCCCTTAAGAGGGTGTCGAAGTTGAGTCCTGATCGTCATTCATCGCCGACACACTTCGCAGGTTGTGAGGCGCAAACACGAAGGAGTGGCTGGCAACGCACGCACATGGGGAGCGTCAAAACCTGAAACACATCAAGTGGCCGCGTTTCGGGGAATCCGCCAAGCGCCCAAGCGCCGGTCACAAGTCATCATGCTCGGTCGTCCTAAGAGTAAGAGATCACGCGAGTGTCCATGGCGTGATGAATTGTTGTCGGCCATCAAGCCTGCGTCTCCTGCGTCTCCTGCGTCTCCTGCATCTCCGGCGTCTCGAGAATATTGTACTCAGAATGGGTCTTAGTTTGACGTAGGAAGTGGCTCGGATGAGCGAATTGGGTCAATCGGATAAATGGTTTACCCACACCGATAGAGTCCCAAATCACGGGTGGTGACAAGAACGCCAGATCCATGCTCGCTCCTAACTAGTCTTATCACAATATTTCTACAGTAGAAATGCAGAGCCAGCTCACAAATTAAGCTGAAATCTTTGGTGCGTCCGAATCCACTCGCCGTACCTAATGAAAAACCAGATGGCAGGAAGCATGCCTATTGCAATGAAGGCTAGCAAAGAATTGCCCCAACCATAGCCAAGCGCATTATACATCGGCCTACCAGCAAGGGGGAGTAGAGCGCCACCCAGACTTCGCAGAACTGTGTTGGCAGCCATGGCACTCGCTGCATACCTTGTATATGCGTCAACTAGGTACGTGCCAATGGACATGAAGACGAGGATCATCTAGACGCATCAGCAATTGAACATGACAAGACTCGAGGCCGAAACATACCGAGAATCCGATAAGGGCAGTTCCAATGATCGGCACGATCCACTGTACGTGGTAGTCCGCGCTCCATCCATAGATGAGGAGTCCAGCTGGCATTGAAATCGCTCCGATCATTAGCGGATCAAGACGGTACTCAGGCTTCATTCCTTTGCCATTGGCCGCGGCTTTCTTGAGCCTCGAATCAGACACGAGTCCGAAGCCGAGCAGACCAATAAACTGACCCACGCCCTGTCCAAGAAAGGCGAGTCCGACGATGCTATGGCTGAATTGATATTGACTCTCAAAAACTTCAGACATGGTCGTGAATACCAGGTAGAGGTATCCATAGCATACTGCAATGTACAATGATAGACCGAAAACAATCGGCGAGAACAAGAGCATTTTGGCAGGCCGGATGATGGAGAGCAGGAAGAGATCACCAGGAGATCTGTGCGACTGGTGTGCCGACCGCAGATTCATATTGCCCGTCTTCTTCTTCAGTCCTTCTGTCTTTCTGGCCAGTAGGGTGGGTGCGTAGGTCTCACTCTGTATGAGCAAAGCTGCGCAAAGCACAACAACGCCCGCTATGGTAAGGAACCAGAAATCCCAACGCCAGCCAGCCGCATCACCAAGAAAGGACCCTACTATTGGGCCTAAGCAGGGCCCAAATAGAATAGGCATAGTCCATATAGACATCACCTTCCCGCGTTCTTCCTGCTTGAAGAGGTCGGCAATGGTACCTGAACCAATGGTCATCGGTGCGACTCCCGCAAAGCCAGCAAGGAAACGAAAGACGATTTCCATTGAGAGGCTTGTTGATAGTGCACAAGCGGCACAAAACACAACGAACAGGAATGTGTTGACATGATAAACCCAGAGTCTGCCGTACAATTCCGACATTGGGGCGATAACCAGAGGGCCAAAAGCATAGCCGAGCAGCCAGACCGAGACAACAAAAGAGGCCAGATCCAGATTGCTGGAGTTAAATTCTTCCATGAGCTGAGAAACAGAAGGGGCCAGAATTGAAGACCCAAAGGGAGTAAAGAGCGTTTGAACGGCGATCATCAGCACATTGGCATATTTCTTTCTGTTGGACCAGTTCATTGGATTTTGTGGGTCAAGAGGGCCATCCCAATCCACGACATCTGGGTCGATGCCTTGCAGGGTATGAGACACCTGCTTCTCGAGCCTTCCTTTCTCGACTTCGATCACCACATTCTCACTAGATTTCAGGTTGCCATCACAGGATGATCCGGAACTTGCTGGCTCAGTGTTGGACACCTCTTCGGTCGTCGTTTCCCCCATATCGGCAAATGAACTGGTTTTGCGAAAGGATCGACAAGGGTGGAAGATGAGAGCAGGAGAGACGAGGAAGGACGAGAAGTTCACTCACCAACGCTCCAGTTGAGAATCCTCAGAGAGCATCTTCCTCACAAACACAAGCGCAGACCGCCTCAAGTGACTAATTATTTAAATGAGCAATTGACGTGCCGCTGAGAGCATTCCCGCCCAGACCGAGTCCACTTAGAAACAGGTCCAATAATACATTCTTGCAATGCTGGTTGGGTAATGGCGGCTTTGCAGTGCCGGATAGCCGTGAGCGCCTTTTGACGCAAATTAGTACGACCCACTGAAGATACCAAGGGCCACAAGCCGCACTAAACAGGTAATTACCACGCTCCAAGTTAAAAGGTATCCCAAAAGATCATTTTCTGGCGAGAACACCGATCCCCCGACGAGGCTGCGGGGAATGCTTAAGCTGTAAGTGCCAAGGTAAACCTCGTCGTAACGCACCGTGCGTCGACAGTAGGAGAGGCCACTCTACACTCACCCCAATCTTCTAGATCTAGCCGTTGTTGCAGTGATTTACAGACCTCAGGAGGATGTCGGATGTAGAGAGAAGAGTCTATGAAGACACCGGATGTACTTGGAACAACCCAGAGTGACTCATTCACTGTCCTTTGGTGGCACTCTCGAGTCTTTCTGCATCAACACTATAGCTCTTGCATGCCGGGCTCGGCCAATTTGGCCTGACGAGTGTTGAGCAACAACTTTAAAAACGAACAATTCACCATCTTTGCCCACGAACTTGGCATCCACCTTCACTCGGCCTCGTGGGGGTGTTGGCGCTGAGTAGGACACGTCAACACGTACTCCGACCGAGAGCTGTCCTTTGGCCAACACGGCTGAAGTTGACGCACACGAGCAATTTCCATGAAAGTAACAAGACACTGATCGGCTAGGTCGGGTGAGATGGTGCTAGCAAGATCTGTGCCTTTGACTGCGAGATACAGTGCCATTATCTGAGGCTCACTCCTGGCCATTTTTATATTCGAGCGTGGACTTTCTTCTGTGGAAATTTGACAGAGGGCAAAGCGGTCGAAGGGAACCGGAAACAAATCCGGTACGGGCCCATTGTCTACCGCCCCTTTGCGTACTCGTATAACTTGCACTAGTCACGTGTGATGAGTCGTCCAGGCATCCTATATCATCATACGTTTACTACAGCCAGTCAACTTCTTTACTGGATGAACTAAATAGCTCGTATCAGAACAGTAGCAATTTACAGCCAGTTCTTAGTGGCCTTGGAAAATGGAAAACAGGAAACGGGGGACCTCGGCCAATGAGGATATGGATCCAAAGGCATAGATTAGTAACTCACATAGAACTTTTGTTTGCCTAGTATTTGGGACAGTCTACCTAGCCCTGGACCTGCCTTTGCAACAGTGGATGCATAGTCAATACCAGTATCAGGGTCTGTTGCCGCCATATTCCGGCTAGGAAACGTTTATGGAGTGACCTGCCCCACGCCCCTGCAGCCGATTTTTGAACTTGGAATTTTCAAGGGCTTGCAATTCTGAACCTCCGCCCACACTCTAGCAATTGATTGAGATATGGCCGACGCGACTGATGATGTTGGAGGCTCAGTCTCAGAGCCACTTGACCTGGTCAGACTGTCACTTGACGAAATCGTCTTTGTCAAGCTTCGCGGAGACCGCGAGTTGAAAGGCAGGCTTCACGTGAGACCGACGCCTACTGCAAGATCGAAGTTTGGTCGCTGACAACCGCAGGCCTACGATAGCCACTGCAATCTTATCCTTGGCGAGGTTGAAGAGACGATTTATTCGCTCGAAGAGGACGATGAAGAAGGCGAAGAGACTACGAAAGTGGGCAGCACCGTCTGAGAAATTGCGCAGACACTGTTGCTAACATGCTGTAGACTACAAAGAAGCAGTCAGACATGCTCTTCGTCAGAGGCAAGTCCATCGACATTTCTCCTCCTGGTCATTCTAACATCTTGCAGGCGATTCAGTTGTTCTCATTTCACCACAGCCGAGCTCATGACGACCCAGTCCTCGCCGAAATCGAGGTTTCTATTACTATCAAGCAAGCACGACGATAAGTACGACAATAGGCACGACAATAGGCGCGACAATAGGCACGACAATAGGCACGACAATAGGCACGACAATAGGCATGACAATAGGCACGACAATAGGCGCGACGATAGGCTACAAAGGCAAGAACCATGGAGACTGAAGCGCAAAGAATGCCCCAACATCGCCGATCTATCCTCGAGCACAGCAGCTCCATCCCCGCTGTTTCATTGCGCACAACCCATTTTAAGTCACGGCAGGGCTAGAGAACGCGCAAATAAATATATGCCACAAGTCTACGCTGGTGCGCTGCCCGGCAATGACACGTACACACCCACTCGAAGGATGAAAGATGGCACAATATAGCCAAAGTCACGGCTTGGCAAAGTTGTGGGGAGCGCAGGTGGGGTTAATTGAGTCATCGGCAGGTACGACACAGCCTCGACCTCATGACTCCAACGCCGATTTTAAGGCGGCCCGATCCCATTCGGTTCTTTAAGAACTTCCTGCTCTGCTCCTTCAGTTCTCCTCCAGACAATTGCCCCTGCATCATGGAATAGATCATAGCTCGAATTCAGTACCTTTTTCAGCAGTCGCAATGATTACCCGAATACCCAACTGACCGCGGGGGCGAGCCTATTCCATATCTAATGTAATTGTAGTCATACTACACAGCCATGGGAACTCGCATCAAGCAGACGCCACAGGAGCGGCGCAAGGGAGAGCTCGTACGTTGCACGCGTTGCACGGAAGCAACGCACGCTGATGATGAACCAGGCCCTTTCCGACTTTTCCGACTATGTTGAGAAGCAGCAGCAGAAGAGTCGCACCAAAAGCATATTGATGCCCCCCCGTGACAGGGGCTACTCGAGCAGCAGCCGATCTACTCGTCCATCAATGGGCGAAGACCACGACGAGCTGGCTATCATCGATCATCTGGGCCTTTCTGACACACCGAGCCAGGTCCGACTGAAGGAATGGCTGCTTGACAAGTCTGAGGATGCCCGTGCTACTCTGCAACAGCTGACTGGGCTGGTACAGGCAAGAGTAGATGAGGGCCATGGCGAGACTTTGTTCGATCTTGGCGTTGAAGACAACGGCGAGTCGATGGATTTCACAAGGGAAGACTGGGATCTCGCCCTTGGTCGCATTGTCGAAGCTGCTCATACGCTTAATTCTGATGTTCGAGTCCTCCTGACGTTCAACGTGGGTGGCGCTGAAGAAGCAGAGACGAAGCATGACAAGGATCTTTCTTGCCACGGCAAGCTGTTGATCCGCAAAACGCCAGCAACCTTGGAAGACGTGATCGAAACCCGCATTGCTGTTGTTGGCAATGTTGACGCGGGCAAATCTACCATGCTTGGTGTACTGGTCAAGGGAGGCCTTGATGATGGTCGCGGCAAGGCGAGGATCAACCTCTTCCGCCATAAACATGAGATCGAGTCTGGAAGGACATCTTCTGTGGGTATGGAGATCATGGGTTTCGATACACACGGCGATATTGTGACTTCCTCCGTCCCTGGCCGCAAACTCACCTGGGGTGAAATTGGCACGCGTTCCGCCAAGGTCATCTCTTTTACCGATCTTGCAGGACACGAGAAGTATCTGCGGACCACCGTCTTTGGGTTGTTGTCTTCGAGCCCCAACTACTGCCTACTTATGGTCGCAGCCAACAATGGCCTCATAGGCATGTCAAAGGAGCATTTGGGCATTGCGCTAGCCCTCAATGTCCCAATCATGGTCGTTATCACGAAGATCGACATATGCCCGCCTCAGATTCTTGACCAGACAATTACCCAGCTAACACGAATACTCAAATCGCCTGGTGCTCGCAAGATTCCTGTTTTCATCAAATCTCATGCCGAGACAGTGACAACGGCAACTCAATTCGTATCGCAGCGTATATGTCCCATCTTCCAAGTCTCCAATGTTACTGGCGAGGGTCTCCCCTTTGTTCGCACCTTCCTCAACATCCTTCCTCATCATGGTCACTACGATGCTGATGCATCTTTCGAGTTCCACGTGAACGACACATTCTCGGTGCCATTTGTCGGCACCGTTGTCTCTGGTGTGGTCAAGTCTGGTGTCATACACAGCGGTGACAATGTCATCATTGGTCCCGACAGCTTAGGCCAATTCACAACTACCGCTATCAGGTCCATCGAACGCAAACGCATCCAAGTACCTGTCGCCGCGGCTGGGCAGAGTGCTTCCTTCGCGCTCAAGCGTGTACGACGCAAGGAAGTGCGCAAAGGTATGGTCGTGCTTCCAGCACCACTGGCCAACACACCAAGCTTCCAGGCGCCAAGAGTGTACCGTGAGTTCGTTGCTGAAGTCTTGATTCTGTCTCATGCAACGACTATCCGCCCCAAGTACCAGGCAATGCTCCACGTTGGCCCAGTGTCACAGACGTGCGCCATCATCGACATCGACCGCGAATACATACGCACCGGCGATCGCGCAACGGTTGCATTCCGGTTCGTGCAACGGCCCGAGTTCTTGAGTGTGGGTGAGCGCATCTTGTTCAGAGAAGGGCGTACGAAGGGCCTGGGCATAGTCAAGAGTTTAGGATACGGGGCGGAGGGCTTCCCGAAGCAGGGTGGTGCAAATGCTAGCACTAATACTGATGATCTTTCTGATAGCTCAGCGGTCGCAAGCCGTGGGGAGGACAAGGGGAAAGGTAAAGAGAAGGAGGATAAAGAGAATCAGACCAAGCGAGAATCAACGCACTTGTCTGCGACACATAGCAAGGTGAAGTCGTAAAGTGAATGATGTTGACTACGGGTAAACGTATGAGTCGATAGGTTAAAGCTGATCGTGATGTCATTTTCTCTCCATTCCACCACCACTTGTTCTACGCGGCTGCACCAGCAACAGTATCAACAGATCCTTCTCGTTATGAGTATGTCATGAGTGTGTTAGCCAGCTTTCTGTATTTAGGTGGTTAGCCAAATCGTTCTAAGACGGGGTAAATCAACATCCAGTTCAACCCCGTTTGCGACTCTCCCTCAGCTCACCCAAGAGGAAGCGCCTGTAGAAAAGTTGCGCTTGGAACTGCTTTGCCTGGCGTCATGAAGAGCCGCAATCTTGGATACTGCTCGTCTAACACGTCCTCCCAAGCGGCCAGATCATTCTTGCAATTGTCCCTCTTCACATGATGGCCTCTGGATTTTCGATACCTGAGGTGCTCTGCTCAATGGCTCACCCAGCTATGTTCTCGTGCCACCATGCCGGTGCCAACAGCGTCCAGACTATCGACTCTGGTGGCAATCGCGTCGAGGTGGTCATTATGCCTGCTAGCTCCATTCAGGGAGAGCAATACTCAAATTTGCGCAAACACCTCGACGATTTAAGTCACGAACTCGGGCGCCTGAGCCGAGGAGACAGCGTAGGCCATAACGAAGCACAAAGTTCGCACATGTAAGCGGGGCTATAGTGGGAGGTCAGCTATTAGCATAAGGTTAGGGTTTCTACTATATACACTATTTTAGTATCTTAACCCATAGGGATATTATAGATTACTCTTAGAAGGGGTACTTTGTACGGTCCAAGCTGAAGCAAGCAGGTCGAACGGGGTGGCCGAAGTGGTGGCAGCTGTGGCTGAAGAGTTGGCGAGCCACCGGCTACAGCACTCGTAGTTTTGGTCTGTGAGAGTAGCTGGACAGGACACAGCGTGAATGGCCGGTTTGCGGGATCCCAGTATATGTCGATAATGAGCTAGTGGTATTACGCACCCAGCAGATTAGACAGGCACAACTTGGTACTGTTTGGTATTGCGCACCCAGCTTCAGTGGCAAAGACATTGTCTGGGCTGCAGACTGGCAGCGCATTGACACCTGGATTGACCAGCACCTGGCCAGTGATATCACAGGCTACAAGAAGGGAAGTAGTTGCGGCTTGTAGAGAGATGGACAAAGTCGGTGTCCAGAAGTAGAATTTCTGGATGAAATAAATGCCTGGTGGATTCTGATTGGCCGAGCGACCCAGAGGTCTGGCGAATGCCGTTTTAGGACGGGCGTGGCTGAAACAGCAAAATTTGTTGTGTTTGCTCAATTTGTTGTGTTTGCCTTCTCCTGCCACTAAACGATGTCATGATCGACATGGTGAACTGGATGGCTATCGGCGCTTTGATTGGCATACAATCGTCGTACATCCACTTTTCCCCCTAGCAGCTGCTTGGATCAATTATATTTATATCATCGTAGCTTCTAAGACAAATATGGGCGTGCGCAAGCGGAAATCAAAAGTAAACAGAAGTCTACCCGCAGCTGCAGAAGTATCATTATCGTCTTCTTCTCCCCAGAAGCGGTTGAAGGTTGAAGAAGAAGAAGAGGAAGAAGAGGGTCTACTGCCGTCGGCTGATGAGATGTCTCTTCTGCATGTTCTCCGGCGACAGCCGCTCTGGATCGTGCTGGCCGTCAGCTCCGGGGTCTGCGCTGCTCTGAACGGTGTTTTTGCGAAGTTGTAAGTCTTTTGCCTTTTTCTTGCTTTAAATTATTGTTATTAGTGTTATCATACATGGCAGCGAAAAAAGGGAGACGAGCCTGAATAAAACAAGGTTTGATATATGTGCTGACATGCCACGCGCGAACAACGCCAGGACAACGACTGCGCTGACGTCAAACCTGTCCGCCGCGATTGCCTCGTTCTTCTCGCTCGATGTGCACAACAAGATTGTCGACCTAGCCGTGCGCGGCTTCTTCTTCGGCATGAACCTGCTCTTCAATGCGGCCATGTGGGCGCTATTCACAGCGGCGTTGACAAAGGGCGACAGCACCACGCGCGTCAGCATTGTCAATGTGTCGGCGAATTTCGTCGTCACCGCGCTGCTGGGCTGGATGATGTTTGGCGAGAGGCTGCCGCCGCTGTGGTGGGTGGGCGCGGGGCTGCTGGCTGTGGGGAACGTGGTCATTGGGCGCAGAGAGGATGGTGAAACAAAAGGCGGCAGTGGCAGCGGCAGCGGACTGGATGAGACAACAGGAGGAGGAGGAGGAGGAGGAGGAGGAGGAGAAGATGGGGAAGCCTTGCTGGCGGCGGACGAAACAGCAGAGCAGAGCACGGGCAGAGACGACGAGGGCAGTTTGATCGAGTTGGACGAGACTTCCCGTCCGAGGGGACACAGCACAGATCAGTCTCGATTACGGCAAGGTGAGGATGTCGATGCGCCGATATAGAATTCAGAATAGAACCGAAAAGAAGGGATACGCTGCACCAAACCGGGCACATCTATTATCTATCTGACTGCCATCCGAACGCCTTCTGGTTCATTATCATCGCCATCTTCCGTGCCATCAAGGATCTCATGCTCGTTCTGATAGTCATGGGCAAAATTGCGCGGATTGGAACCACGGAGGCGGGTCCAGGTTGCTCCTCTGCGTGCAGGTAGGCTCAACTTCCCTTTGGAGAGGTTGTTGAATATGTCGGCAAACCAGTCACCAAAGGCGCGGAAGTAGTCCCGGATAGGCTCGTGGCCATTGGACTCGTCCGCACTGCCGTTGGAGTGCTCCAACGCTTCGGCTTTGAACTGGTATTTGAGGCAGTCTTTGACGGTGACAAGGCCTACGAATTGGCCATGGTGTTCGACCAGGATAACGCGGGGCCCCATCTTCTTGAAGAGCTCCATCGCTGTCTCGAGTGGGAGGCGAGGGTGCACTGTGATAGGCGTGGAGTCACAGTAGGTGCTGAAATCCACCGTTTGCAGGGACATGGTCTCAAACGTGACTGGTGTGGGCGTCAACGGGGCCTGGCCATCGTCGCCGGGCTCAGGAACAAAGGAGACTTTGGCGTGTGGTGACAGCATGCCGTGGTTCTTGGCGCGGTTGATGGCATACTGCAGTTCAGTACGTCCAATGTAGCCAAGAAGCACCTTGTCCTGGCGATCCTCGACAATGGGAAAGCCAGAGTAGGAGGTCTCATTGAGCAACTTCTGCAACTCGTGCACAGCCATGCCTGTTGATGTGACGAGGGTGACATTGGTGGTCATGACTTGAGAGGTGGGCACGCCGAAACTGTGCTCTTCCTTGTTGTCGAGAAAGGGGTATCCATTGAACCAGATCATCCTCTCTGCAATGCCGGCTTTGCTAAACCGGCTTCCGACCGCTTTGGTCACTCCGACCACAATCATGGTGGGCAGAATATAGGTGAGAGCACCTGTCAGCTCGAACATGATGACCACGATGGAGACGGTGAGATGCATGATGCCGGATAAAGCTGCACCGGCTCCCAAAAAGGCATAGGTGCCGGGTGTGATACACGGGCCGTCGGGTGCACAGGCAGAGAAGAAGCTGGACTGTGGAAAGGTCTCGTGCAGGGTCTGGACGAGAATGCCAACCATGCGGCCAAAGGAAGCACCGATGGCCATCGAAGGCACGAAGATGCCGGCTGGCACTCTGCAGCCGTAGGAGAGAATGACCAAGCCGATACGAAGGACGGTGGCAATGAGTAAAGAGACAACGGTGGACCAGCGATTGTTTGCGTCGCAGATGCCGTCGTAGTCGTAGTCAGCCTCACATTCGCGAAAGAGCACTTCCATCATTTCCGTCATGTCAATGCGAAGGAACATGTTGGGGTAGCACAGCAGGGCGGTTGCGCCTGCCAAGACGACGGCCTCCTGGACAGCATAGTTTCCAAGATACTTTTTCCGCAATGTCTGGACGGCGAGATGGCCCTTGATCATGACAGCACCGTAGAGGCCTCCGAAGATGCCGAGGATGATGTAGAAGATGATCTCAAAGAAGTGCCAGTCCCGGTCGTACTTGACGGAGAACATGACCAGCTGGCCCGTTCGGAAGGGATTGATGGCGGCAAGAAGGGCAGTGGCGACAAGGGCACAGAAATAGCTCCTCCACAGAGTTTTGAGGGGAAAGTGAGCGGCCATCTCCTCGAGCGAGAAGAGCACTCCTCCAATGGGGCTGCCGAAAGCGACCGCGACTCCTGTGCCGGCTGATGCGGTCAGGATCTCGCGTGTCTTGGACGCACTGAGCCGGTACTTGCTGAACAGCCGCGACACGACATTTCCCACGCAGGTTGCGTAGTGCACGCTGGGGCCTTCCTTGCCCACCGACAGGCCCGAGGCTATGGCGAGCGGCAGACACAAGGATTTGATAAGCAGGGTCCAAAAGCCGAGAAAGCCTTTCATGACAAAGCCTGCGATGATGCACTTGATTTCCGAAATGCCGGAGCCGGCTGCATAGGGCGCGTAGGCCTTGACCAGGTAGGCTGCCAGACAGGCAAGCAGAAGGGCAAAGGCGGCGTAGATGAAGTAGTTGACCACGGCCAACGACGTCCATCGGCGCCATTCGTTGCAGCCAGCTTCAGCGCCGTAGCAGCAAAAGTCCTTGTTGAGATACCAGGCAGTGGTACAGTAGCCCAGCTTGATATCCGACACCCATTCAGTGACGATGTTGAGCGCGGCGGCGATGAGGCCAATGCCCAGGCCGACCAGGGTAACGACTATCCAGGCAGTGGCGGCGTCGTACGACTCCCAGAGCCATCGCCTCCAGCCCATTACGCCGTCTGTGTCGAAGAAGCCAGCGGCCTCGGTGCGGCGCAAGCGCCGGCGGATCTGCTCCTGGGCAGCATCCTGGACCCAGTCGATGGTGGCAAAGTCCTCATACCGCTTTATCTCCGCGATCTCCTCGGTGATGGCCGGGTCGGCAGGCGCGTCCGGCGGAAGGTGACTGCCTGTCTCGAGACTGGACGCCGTCGATTGGCCGCGTGCGCGCCGCCTGTCGTGCAGCCAGGGGCCTGGAGGCGGGGGCGGGGCCGCGGAGAAGGAAATACTGCGAGAGCTCATAACATTGGGGGCTCGCTCATTGCCTACACACCGGACCACCAGGAGCGCGTGGTCGACGTCTACTACGCTGGACTGAGATGGACGGAGGCCAAATACTCGTACCGTGGCCAGTACGGTAACTTACGGTAACTTTGGGGGTCTGCGAGCGCGGTGAGCCCAGCCCAAAACGGCAGCGTTTCCTATTTGGGATGCGTGGGTTGGGTGGAGAATGCAGCGGCGGTCAATGCTTCTACCACCGCCGGGTCTGTGGACGGGCGCGCAGCCGGGGAGCCGGGGAGCCGGGGAGCCTTTGGCGTAAATCAACAAAGCCGACAGTTGGAGGATGCTTGCTAGGGGCGAGCAGCGCCATGGCATCCTGTTGGTGTGAGCCAGCGAGCCTTGAGCGTGGCCGGTCCCTGAGCGAGACGCGCTGCGGGCATTTGTGGAGACGGGGCTGTTTTCTCAGGCCCAGAAACAGTGTCGCCACTGAGTCTTCTACGGATCTCCGCTCCCTCATCTTGCCCATTAATTGATTGCCCCAGTAGCCTGGTTATCAGCCGTGCGGCTTTCGCGACCTTGCGCCCATCTCGGCCATCTGCCCCTACCCCCCTTTCACATTGCCACGACACGCGTGATGCCTTATAACAACGCGCCCATTGCTCGGCCAGATGAGGTCACTGGCTCTTCGGCCCTTCCACGTAAGTTGTCAGGCGTCGAGCTTCAAGCAACAGCGAAGCGCCATCACATGACTAACAGGCCTAGTCGCAAGAATCAAGAAGATCATCAGCCAGGATGACGATATAGCCCAGTGCTCTAACAGTGCTGCCTTTGCCATCTCCGTCGCCACGGTCTCTGCCCCGTGCACACACCTCGTTACCTGATTTTGCCGCTGACTGGAGCCCAGGAGGAATTCATTCGGTACCTGACGCAGCGTGCACACGACGTGGCCAAGGCCGAACGCAAGCCTCGACGGCACCTTGCATACAAAGACATTGGTAAGTCGTGCCCCTTGCATTGCCCATCACGCGTTTACGCGGCCAGCAACTGCCGTGTCGCGGCACGACAACCTTGAGTTCCTGTCTCAGATGGTGCCCAAAACCACGACTATGAAGCAGCTCAGGGCCGAAAAGGCAAGCAAGGAAAGGGCGGCGGCGAAAGGAGCGAGCGGCGCGAACGGCATGAACGGCGACGCCGTGACTGGGACCGTGGATCGAATGCTGGATGTGCCGACAGCCAATGTCAATGCTGGAGCCCATGCCAATGCCAATGCAAATGCAAATTCTACTGCCCATGCTAATGCCCACCCCAATGGCCCCAACGGCTATGCCATTCCCGGCAATGTGGCCAAAAGGACCCTTGACCAGGACGGCCCGTACCCGTGGCGTGACAAGAATGGCGACGTCCAGATGATAGACTAGCGGCCTCGACCAGGAGCAGGCATGCCGATACCGATGCCAGTGGTGCCCGTCGTCTCAAACAGTCGAGACAGCACGAGGCGCGACGACAAGGCAGAGCACGATTCGCAGCAGCGGGGAAGTAGTCTCGCCCGACTTGGTCAGCAGCCTGCCGCTAGAAAGCAAGCCCATGGACACGCGCATCCGACGCCCCAAACATGTCCGATGCCACTTGTCAGTCTATCTTTGACACAACACTCGCAGTCTATGTTTGACACAACACTCGCAGTCAATGTTTGACAAATCACTCGCAGTCAATGTTTGACAAATCACTCGCAAATTGGTCAGCAGCTCGTGCACGCCAGCACCACGGGTCGCCTACCTTGCTAATACTCCGGCATACGCTGCTAGCCACCGGTATGAGTGGACAAAGCAGAGCCCGCTACAGGCAGAGCCAGCTACAGGCAGAGTTGGCAGAAGCCGAGACACAGGGAGGCTCCTGGGCCTGCTGAGAAGCTCTAGAAATGAGTAGATGACCCAGGCCGGAGAGAAAGTCGGCGTCTTTGCAAGACGGAAGACAACGCAGAGCTAGCTAGATACAGACAGATGCGTCTTGTAGTTGGCCGTCACATGGCTAGTGCTGGAGTAGAATTGCAGATGGCCATAAATAACTTTGAAGTCCTTTTCGAGCAATCAAGGCCCCAGGCCAGCATTCGTACCGCCACACACGTGCGGCTAGAAGACGCTGAGGCAGGGAGGCAGGCACTGGAGCGGAGCGGAGCGAGCAAGCGAGGCGAGTCGAGTGCGGCCGAGAGCTCTATGAGTGCCAGCCAATCAGCGTGCTTGCAAGTAAGGCCGTCCTTGGCACCCGCCATTTGATGTCTCTTTCACTCACTGCCCTCCGCAGCTCCAACAGCGCCCGATCCGCCCCTGCCGCCCTTGCCGCCCTCCCTGCCGCCCCTGCCACGCTCGCCGAATCTCACCATGGCGCCAGCTCCGTCGAGCGCGTCGTCCGCTGTGCGCAGCTGGACCCGCCACGCCCTGCCCGCGGCTGCAAGGAGCTCCCGCGTTGGTGCCCGCCCGGCCGCCTCCCTCCTCATAGGTCCCAATGCCAGCCAGAGACGGCACCGCGCTTCCGCCGTCGGCTCAGCGTCGCAGTCGACCTTCGACACGGCTGCCGACGGCGGCGTCGACACGACCAAGATCCCCTCGTTCAAGGCCTACCGATCCAAGTCGGCCGAGGTCTCGAACCGGACGTTCCAGTACTTTATGGTCGGCACCATGGGTCTGATGACGGCTGTTGGTGCAAAGGCCACGGTGCAGGGTACGCATGCCTCGGTGCTTCCGCGTCTCTGGCCAGCCAGTGGATGAGAAGCTGGCCCAGAGGGCCCGCGGGGCCAGTCAGCTTGCTTGCTGCTAACCACGCTTCGTGCACAGACTTCCTCGTCAACATGTCGGCCTCGGCCGACGTGCTGGCCCAGGCCAAGGTCGAAGTCGATCTTAGCACGATCCCCGAAGGCAAGAACGTCATCATCAAATGGCGTGGCAAGCCCGTCTTCATCCGCCACCGAACGCCCGATGAGATTCAAGAGGCCGAGTCTGTGGAGTAAGCATGACATGCGCCTGGTGCCCCCTCGGCCATTCTCTACATGTAATCTAACGAAGGGTGTGTACAGCATCAGCTCGCTCCGCGACCCGCAATCAGACCAGGACCGCGTGAAGAAGCCGGAATGGCTTGTCATGCTTGGCGTCTGCACGCACTTGGGTTGTGTGCCCATTGGCGAAGCAGGTGATTTCGGCGGCTGGTTCTGCCCCTGCCACGGATCGCACTACGACATCTCTGGACGGGTGAGGAAAGGGCCTGCACCCTTGAATCTCGAGGTGCCGCAGTACGATTTCCCTGAGGAGAGTAGTCTGGTGATTGGCTAAGTGGGAGAGGAAAGGGCCTGCGCTCTTGAATCTCGAGTTGGCCCAGTACGATTTCCCCGAGGAGAGGACTCTCTGGTGATTGGCTTAGCGTGAGAGGGGCGAAGGGAGCAAGTTTTTGTAAATATTAGAAGACAAGCAAGGAGCGGGGGAGAGCAGGAGTGTGGGGATGATGAAAGATGGATGTGCTGGCAGTAGTACTGTTTGTTAGATGACCAGAGGCCAGACGACTGCATGTACATCCCATACATCCCATGCATCATTATCTCTCTCTTCTGTAATCACAAGTCATCGCACACTACAACAGGGTTTTTTGTTAAAACAAAAACAAACAAAACCATAGCTGTGCTGTGTTAGGAGGGGGCTACTATCTAGTACACTATACGTACTAGACGTACTATACTGCTATACGTGCTGCACTGCTATACGTACTAGACGTACTATACTGCTATACGTGCTGCACTGCCATACGTACTATACTGCTATACGTGCTACACTGCTATACGTACTATACTGCTATACGTGCTGCACTGCTATACATACTATACTGCTATACGTGCTGGACTGCTATACGTACTATACTGCTATACGTACTGTACTGCTATACGTGCTGCACTGCCATACGTACTGTACTGCTATACGTACTAATACTGCTATACTATACGTACTATACTGCTATACGCACTATACGTTGAATCCTACCGGACTTTTTGCTGCTATTGCATTGTAAAGATGATAATATGTACATTGGATTGGGGACCTTGTTCATCTATTTTCAACCATCGTCACTTTGATCGTAAAGATGATAATAATGAAGCTGGAGATGACAACAAGCGTGAGGCTGCGGATGAGGGTCATTAGTCATCACCGCGGTTTGATCAGTAGGATGACCAATCCCGTCACGGCCGCGCCTGCCGCCGCCGCCTCGAATGCCAGAGTCGTCAACGCCCGCTGGCTCACCACCAGTGGCTGCTCGCTGAACAGCCTGCGCACCGCCGCTTCCGAGCGCGCGTAGGCGGCTGTTGCGGCTGCAGCAATGTGCTGGAATGCAGCAATGTGCTGGAATGCAGCGACGCGCTGGAATGCGTTGCTGGCGTGCAGCGGCGGTAGGGCAGCGTGCCCGCTTGCAGCTTCTTCAGTGTCGGAATCCGTGAGGCAGGCGCTAGGAGCGGCTGTTTCCGAAGCTAGACTTTGGTCTGCCACACGCTCTGTCGTTTCTGTAGCTAATGCTGTTGATGGAGATGGACTTGGCAATGCTGTTGATGGAGATGAAGCTGTTGATGGAGATGAAGCTGTTGATGGAGATGAAGCTGTTGATGGAGATGAAGCTGTCGATGGAGATGAAGCTGTTGATGGAGATGAAGCTGTCGATGGAGATGAAGCTGTTGATGGAGATGGACTTGGCAATGCTGTTGATGAAAATGAAGCTGGAGACGGAGATGTTGCTAGTGGTGCAACTTCTACTGCTGCTGCTGCTGCTGCTGCTGCCTCGTTCGTCGACAGCTCTTGGCGCTCTCTTTGCAGCAATGCCGCCTCCACCTTCTCCTCGAAGCCCCGGACGAGGCGCCTCCGCCGCCAGGGCTCAAGCAGGACTTGAAGGATGATGAAGAGCAGGATGTTGATGCCCATCAAGCCCCACGTGCCCCACGTCGACATCTGCCTGATCTTGTCGCTCCATATCTGCTCCTCGTGATAGCGTGCCAGGATCGACCGGCCCAATCGTGCACTTGCCTCCTCATATGCCTGCTCGGCACTGGCCACGGCATGCTGCGCGCTTTGCTCGGCCTGCTCGTTCGCATGATCGCTTCGGTACAGCCGTGTGAATTTCTCGACGTCTTCCGGTGTCCAAGACTGTTTGCGGTGAAGTAGGTCGTTGACCTCCCGCTGGATCTCCGACCGTATCTTGATGGCCTCGGTGTAGCGGGCTCTGTTGGCTTTGACGGCCGCGCGGGCGTCTGCCACCTCGCTTTCCTGCGCGGCAATGCTGTCCTTGAGTGATTGGATGCTCGAGTAGCCAGTCAGATCGTTCAGGCGCTGCGAGGCAGTGAACACGTATGATTGGACGTTGTCCATGTACGAGGCGAAGCGTGCCTGGAGCGACGAGGGGGCTGCTGCGCGTTCGGAAGGCAGTGGCGAGGTCGGAGAAGAGGCGGAGGCGGAGGAGGAGGAGGATGCGGCGGCGGCGGCGGCAGTGGCGGCGGTGACGGCGGACGCACTGTCGCTGGGTATGGTTGGGTCGGCGGACGCAGTATCGCTGGGTATGGTTGGGTCGGCGGACGCAGTATCGCTGGGTATGGTTGGGTGGGCTATCGACGAGTCGTCCGCTGGAGGAATAAGGATGACCGTTGGTTCTGCTTCTGCGCCCGTCGACTTTGCTTTCAGCTCTGACGCAGCTTGTCCGATTCTGGTCCTGCCGCCTTCTGCATCACCGCCAACCCTGCTCTTGCTCTCGCTGTAGAAACGGGTGTGCAATGATGACGGCGGTGCAGGACGCGCCCAATTCTGCGCAGGTGCGTGCCTGGGCTGCGGGAAATGTGGTCGGGTGCGGCAGACCGGGCGGGCGGCTCTGAACGCAGTGCATATCGTCTGAGACAGCCGGCATGGTGCGTGCTGCATCTCAGGAATGGCAAGGCACGACTCCTTGACGCCTTCTTCTCCCTTCTCTCTCGTCCCATTGCGGCTTTTCGAGCTCTGAGGTGCTCTCGGAAATACTAGGGTTGTAACCCTAGCTTGGTGCTGCTCAGTGTGCCTGAATGACATCATTGGTGCATTTTCAGAACGTGCTCGAAATACTAAGGCTGTCTTACTTTATTTGAACTAGCGTTACAGGAAACAGCAACAATTTGGCAATAAGAGCCAATTAGCATGCATTCGATGAAGCAGCCTAAATCCCAATAGGCAATTCTTTTAGGATAGCAGGCAACTCTAACAGCTTCAACTCACTAGCACGGGAAATATTATACTTGGTACCACCACTAGTGTAGTCGCATTAATTATTAGCCCGAACAGGAATTGTGTCTGTGTATTCTCGTCTTCATTCTTCCCTTCCCATCTTCGGCCCTCTTTCCCTTTCCAATTTGCAACATGCCATATCCAGACTATCTGGACGCGAAGCCCAAGGTCATCTTCTTCACAGACTTTGACGGAACCATCACCCTTCAAGACACCAACGACTACATCACCGACTACTATGGCTTCGGCCGTGAGAAGCGCACCAGCTATAACCCACACATCATCTCCGGCAAGATCTCTTTCCGTGATGGCTTCCAAGACATGATCAATTCATGGAACCTGCCTTTCACCCAGGTTCTTGAAATCCTCAAGGCCAACATCCAGCTGGACCCCGGCTTCAAGCCCTTCATGCGCTGGGCGCGCGCCAACAACGTCCCCGTCGTCGTGGTCAGCAGCGGCATGGCTCCCGTCATCAAGACGCTTCTGAGCCAACTCGTCGGCCATGACCTCATCCAGGACATCGAAATCGTCGCCAACGACACCCAGCTCGTCGCTCCCGGCCACAGCCTGGGCGCGGCCGACGGCTGGAACATCAAGTACCGCGACGACTCTGACTTTGGCCATGACAAGAGTCTGGCCATCCGCCCGTATGCTACGCATATCGCCAAGCTGCCGGCAGACGAGCGCCCCACGCTGCTCTATGCCGGCGACGGAGTCAGCGATCTCAGTGCAGCACGGGAGACTGACCTGCTCTTCGCCAAGGAGGGCCGGGACTTGGTTGAGTACTGCGAGCAAGCGGGGGTCCCGTTCACCACTTTCCAGGACTGGACTACCATCCTTGAGACGACCAAGGACATCTATGAAGGCAAAACTTCGGTCAAACGGACTGCCGAGGAAGGCTTGAAGCGAGTTCGCACGAATTCGATTGAGAAGCCGCCGGGACGAAGGCATCGTGCCAGCTCGCTGGACGAAGCTGCCGCCGGCCAGTTTCGGAAAGCACATTTGCACAACTAATCACGGGCCACGAGCGTTGTGCCATTCAAAAACGGGCTCGCAATTTGCTTTTTTGCTTTTTGATCGAGTCTGCCTGCGTCAACGAAGCCCCCCCCCCTCCCCAACTACGCCGTCGCCGCTTCTTCGAGCGCCTGGGCCAAGGCCTTCTCATTCCTCGGCACCAGCCTCACCTTCATCCGCCTGGGCACGGTGACGAGCTGTGTGGGGTCGTCCTGTCCATGCACTGGATCGCTGCTGAGCCGAGATCCCGCCTCGCCTTGGGCGTCCTGAATCCTGAACGCGGCCAACAGCCTCAGATAGATCGTATACATCTCCCGATTTGCCAACAGACTCCCTGCGCACATTCTGTAACCGAGCCCATACGTGAATAAAGGTGCGTCAGGCTGGTCCAGCCATCGCTCTGGCCGGAAGACCATCGGGTCTTTCCACACCGCCGGGTCCATGTTGCAGGCCCAAGCATTCAGGAAGACGACTGAGCCGGCCGGGATTGTCTTGCCCTCGTACACGATGTCTCTGACCGTGGCCCGGGGCAGGCAGAGGCGGAGAACGGTGTAGTAGCGCAGCAGCTCCTTGACTAACGCCACGATATAGGCAATGCCCTGGTCGTCATCGGCGTCGCACAGCGGCTTGTCCTGCGCATAGACTTTGCCGATCTCCTCAAAGGCCTTGTCCTGCACGTCTTGCCGTTCGGACAGCAGCGCCATCGACCAGGCCACAAGCGTGGTCAGAGTATCGAGCCCGCCGCTCAGCATGGTCAAGGAAATCGACGTCAGCTCTTCCTTGCTGAGCTTGGCCTCGCTGTCGCGGATGACGTTGGCCTGGATGCATTTTCCCTGCCAGCCTTGGTCGAGTCTGCGGTCGAGGTCGTCGTTGAGCCGCTGGAGGTAGATGTCCCTCCGTCTCCGCATATCCCTGGCCGCTGCTCTCCTGCCGCCGCCAAACACGTCGGGCACATACCTCAGGATGGGGATGTAGTCCTGCAGATTGCCCGTCGTCGACCGGAACTTGCTCACCTCCTCCTCGACGTGGGTGATCTCGGCAAACAGCTCGTCGTCCTGACTCTTCATCCGCACGCCCCAGTTCAGGGTCAGGGCCAACGACAGCGAGAGGCGCTGAATCATTGGCATGGGATCGACCTTTTTGGCGCCGGCGGCGCCATAGACCAAGAACTCTCGCAAGAAATCCGTCGTCTCAACATCAATATGCTCGATGTAGGTGGCGATGCTCGGCTTGTTGAGCGCACTGGCCGCGCCCTTCCGCCGGCGCTTCAGACTGTCGCTGAACGGACTGGTGCCAATGGTCGTGCCCGCGGTCGACGAGA
Source organism: Chaetothyriales sp. CBS 132003 (assembly GCA_003709865.1). Taxonomy (NCBI): domain Eukaryota; kingdom Fungi; phylum Ascomycota; class Eurotiomycetes; order Chaetothyriales; species Chaetothyriales sp. CBS 132003. Next base: position 68,543 of record QRBJ01000005.1, on the reverse strand, counting down.
CAATCTTGTGAAAGGTATAAAACTCGGGCCGCGAAGCCAGGGCCTGTGAATGGGTACCGAAGATCTCCCTGGCAGACTTGGCACTGTTCACGACGATGACGGGCACGTTGCCCAGCATGATCTGGAAGACGGCGCCATACTGCTGCGACCACTGCCGGTACTGCTCGGCCGCGTTGGACTGGATCTGCGGGATGTTGCCGACGATCGGCCACCCCGGCGGGCCGGGGAACGAGGGGATGCGCTGCCTTGCGCGGTACACTTCTGTCAGCACGACATATGCCGCGGCCACGAGCGTGAGCGTCGCCCACACGAAGACAACGGGGTTATGCGTTGCGGTATGGCTGACTAGGCGCACGGTGCTTTCGATTATCATGATTGTGGAAAAGACAAAGAACGGCGGCAGCAGTAGCGGCAGTAACAACAATGATAACAGCAGCAGCAGCAGTAGCAGCAGCAGCAGTAGCAGCAGCAGCAGTAGCAGCAGTAGCAGTAGCAGCAGCAGTAGTAGTAGTAACAGCAGCAGCAGTAGTAGTAGTAACAGCAGCAGCAGCAGTAGTAGTAACAGCAGCAGCAGTAGTAGTAGTAACAGCAGCAGCAGTAGTAGTAACAGCAGCAGTAGTAGTAGTAACAGCAGTAGCAACAACGGCAACAGCAACCGCCCGTCCCTTTTTCACGTTGATATATATACTTGATTAATGAATTACGACAGGCGCCTCACTTGTATTCATCGTGTATAATAATACACTCGCCCCTCGGAAAACTGCCATGTTCCGGTAAGTCAAGCCATCTCTCTTTCCGGTTTTGAACAAAATTCCGTTGCTTGCTGCCCACGGGGAAAGCGACAAGCGCGGAACTAGGGCCGCGCGGAAACAGTTCCCCCTGTTTTTTGCACCGCTTAAGCCGCTTGAAAGCCTGTTTTGACCGCTTCAACCCCGTTTTGACCGGTTCAAAAGCCGATTGATGCAATTGACCGACGGAGACACGCGCACGCTCGTCATGTCTTGCTTACCACAGTACGCGCGGGGAAATCTGTGGGGATCGGAATACGCGGGGGCACTAGCAATCTATTAACATCGAACATGGTAGCAATGGTAGTGCAGTTGTGGGGTAGCAACATAGTACTTTAGTGCAACATTTATATTCTAGAACTACTAAGTACTTATCTAGTAGGAACCGTGGTGTGGTTTTGGCGTAGCAACGTAACGTAGTACTTTAATTAGTGCAACATTTATATTCTAGAACTACTAAGTACTAATCTAGTAGGAACCGTGCAGTTTTGGGGTAGCAGCATAGTACTTTAGTGCAACATTTATAGGCGTACTTTTATAATTCTAAAAACCTACATACTAGCACCCGTTACTCGTAGTTCTAGATGCAGGCCGTTGTGATACTAAAACCGGCTGATGCAGCACTGCTTTGCCCTTTTGCAGCACTACTTTGCCCTTTTGCTCCGGCGTGAGCCTGGAGTCTGCTTCCTCTGCTGGGTGGCTGAAGACGCGGTGCCATGGGCACTGACCTTGGCTTTCGCCTGAGCATCAGCAGCCGTGTTCTTGTTGGCAGCTTGCCTGTTGTCTTCTTTCTCCGCCTCGTCCTTTTTCTTTTCTTCCTTCTCCGCCCCGTCCTTTTTCTTTTCTTCCTTCTCCGCCCCGTCCGTTTTCTTGGCAGCTTGCTTCTTTTCTTCTTTCTCCGCCTCTTCCTTCTTGACCCGCGCCCTCTTGATGGCAGCCTCCTTCTCCAACTGCTCGATCTGCTTCTCGCTAAACTGCCACAACTGCTTGGCCACGTCTTCACTCTGGACTTCGGGCCGCAATGGCTGCTCCAGCTCCCGACATTCTTTGATCAGCTTTCCACCCGCGCCCTGGCCGTATTTGGCCTCCATGGCGGCGTAGAGATAGCTCTGGGCGGCTTGGCCGGGAGACTTGAGAACCAGCCACCATATGGGCCAGGTCAGCAGGTAGAAGAGCAGGCCAAGCAGGGAGCCGCCACTGAGCCAGCGCTGCGTGCCCAGCGTCCTCGCATGGCCTGGGTCGACGATCAAGGCGCGGGCATTGTTGGACATCTTGTCGGGCCGCTGATACGCATCCAGATGCTTCTGAAAGGCATATGCAAACGTCATCAGCGCCAGCTTGCTTCTCGCGTACGACACGCGGCCCGACTTGGTCTTTTCCTCTGTGTCGGCCAAGTCCAGCTGGCCGCCGATGTAGCTGCTGCACGTGCTAAAGAGCACTCTGACGTCGCGATCCGGCGGCTGCGCGCGTATGGCCGGGGAGAGGATGCTCAGCAGGTGGAAGTTGGCCAGGTAGTTGACCATCCACTCCTCTTCCAGCCCCTCATCTGTCCGCGTGGCTGTGCCCCAAAAGGGCGTCATGACGCTGGCACACAGAATGACCATGTCCAGGCGGCGCGGCGGGGCATTGTCGACCCATTTGGTGGCGAAGCGGCGGATGGAATGCAGCGAGGCAAGATCGACCTGCTCGGCGTAGATCAGCTCGTTGTTGGTGTCGGTGCGCAGGTCTTCGATGTAGTCGACGAGGAAGGCGTCGTTGGGGGCGTGGCGCGTCAGCAGGACAATCTGCGCGCCGCGCGTGGCCAGCTCGCGTACGACGGCAGAGCCAATGCCGGAGGTGCCGCCCTGTTTTGGGTGAGTCTTTGGTCAGTGACGTGTCCTGTGTGCAAAATTCAAAAAATCAAAAAATCAAAATCAAAAATCAAAAAACCCAGTAGCCGGTGTAACCGCCGTACCGTGACTATCACTACTTTGCCGTGCAGCACCCGCTCAGCACCACATGTGGCCCCGGCAAAATACAACTTCAGGAGCCAGACGAGGCCGATCCAGGCGACGGTCTTGATGACTGTCCATACGTATGGAATGCCGGACAGGCCGCGCCCAAAGCCTTCTGCCAGCAGAGGAATGGGCATCTTGGAGGGCGGGGGAGAGGAGGGAGGGCAAAGTTGAGGAGAATGCAGTGCTGTCAGGCACAATAAGACTCTGACACTTTTGACGGAATCATTGTTGGGGAGGGGCGCTCGATTGAGGGATGGAAATAAGCTTGATTTGGTTAAAGTTGATCAAGCTTAAGTTAGCATGTGTTAAGCTTATCTTGGTGAGCTAACGCGGGTAGCGCGGTGTGGGGCTGCGGTGCTCTGCAGTGGCGCTCTGCAGTGGCGCTCTACAGTGGCGCTCTACAGTGGCGCTCTACAGTGGCGCTCTACAGTGGCGCTCTACAGTGGCTCTCTGCAGACTTTCTGGTCTGCTGGGCCTGTTGCAGCTTGCTTTGTGCGACTCCTCTCCTGCTGACCTCGATGGACGACGATGACGAGTACACGATTCCCCTGCAGGACCAACGCGTCTTTGGCGCGGGCATAAAACGCAAGCGAATTGCCTTTGTGCCAGCCGCGGCGGCCTCGTCGCCGGCTGAAGACAGCCTTTACAGCCTTCGGCGGCCAGCATCCTCGGCAGCGGACAAATATCTCTCGATCGTGCTGCCGAAGCAGCGGATGCAGCAGGACAATAATAATGCGGCCGAGTCTAGCATAGAAATTGAGCGCAGTGCAGAAGCAGAAAGCCGGCAATGTGCCGTGTGCAGACAGCCAGTGGCGGCCACGGCGGCTGCAGGTGGCAGCAGCGACAGTGAGGCAGCGGCAGCGGCGACTGCATGGCACGAATCGTCGATTGCACACCAAGTATGCCTGGAGCATTCGCAGCCGCCGTCACACCTGGACCGCAGCCGTGTGGGAGTCAAATACCTGACCGCGCACGGCTGGGATCCCGATAGTGGGCGCGGCCTAGGCGTGCGCGGCGAGGGGATACGCATGCCGATCAAGGCGCGCGAGAAGAACGATACGGCGGGGCTGCGTGAGCGGGTGGACGAGGATGAAGACGGGACGCAGACGCAGACGCAGACGCAGACGCAGAAGCAGAAGCAGAAGCAGAAGCAGCGAAAGGAGGCCAAGAAAGGCCAAGAAGACGGGCTAATTGTGCGGCTGAATGCAAAGCAAGTGCGGAAGAAGGAGATGGCAGCAAAGAAGCGGGCAGAAGCGTTGAGGGCCGCGTTGTACAACGATGTCGACGTTGACAAGTATCTGGGTTCGGGAGGGTCAGCGCATAGCATAATCTGAAGAGTCAGAGCATAGCATAGTCTGAAGAGTCAGTCTGAAGAGTCAGTCTGAAGAGTCAGTCTGAAGAGTCAGTCTGAAGACTCGGAGCATAGAATAGTCTGAAGAGTCAGATCATAGCATAGGCTGAAGAGTCGGATCATAGCATGGTCTGAAGAGTCAGAGCATAGTAAGTATAGTCTGAAGAGTCAGAGCATAGTAAGTATAGTCTGAAGAGTCAGAGCATAGTAAGTATAGTCTGAATAGTCAGATCACAGATAGTCTTCAGAGTCAGAGCATAGCATAGTATGAAGACTCGGATCATAGCATAGGCTGAAGACTCAGATCACAGATAGTCTGAAGAGTCAGAGCATAGTAAGTATAGTCTTAAGAGTCAGAGCATAGTATAGTCTGAAGAGTCAGAGCATAGCATAGTCTTCAGAGTCAGCTCATAGCATAGTCTTCAGAGTCAGAGCATAGCCTAGTCTGAAGACTCGGATCATAGCATAGTCTGAAGACTCAGCTCATAGCATAGTCTGAAGAGTCAGAGCATAGTAAGTATAGTCTAAAGACTCAGCTCATAGCATAGTCTGAAGAGTCAGATCACAGATAGTCTGAAGAGTCAGAGCATAGCATAGTCTAAAGACTCAGCTCATAGCATAGTCTAAAGACTCAGCTCATAGCATAGTCTGACTATACGGCGCTTCGTGGCGGTGGCGGCGGTGGCGGTGGCGCATACTATGGGATATATTCAATATTCATTGGAAAGAGCCATCGACAATGCAGCCCCGCTCCTTCCCTACTTGTCCTTCTTGCCGAAGATGCCAAGGTGCTTCTTCTTCTCCTTCTTCGCCTTGCCAGCCGACTCGTCGGGCGCGCGGAAAGTGCTGACGGGATGGCTCGGCGGTGGCTTGCTGGCCCCGTCGGCCCCGTTAGATGGCGGCCCGCGGTTCAAATTCATGCGGTTCATCGCGCCCGTCGGCGGCTGCAGGCTCCCCCCGGCCGACCTGCCGTTCTGCGTCGGTTGCGGTGCCCGCTGCTGCTGCTGCTGCTGCTGCGGCGGCGGCGGCGGCGGGTCGGACATCCAGGCCGGCAGCTGCGGGCGCGCCGTGTCCATGGGCATGTCGAGCTGCTTCCGGCCGGCGCTGAGCAGGCCGACTTGGCGCAGAAAGGTCTTGGGAGTGTGCATGTGGGTGGTGGCCAGATACACGTCCCGGCCGTACTGCTGGCCGACGTCGTAGCACACGCGCGACTCGGCGTACGTGGCACCGCCGGCCATGAAGACGATCAGGCGCTGGCGCGGCTTGGCCGGCTGCGACCGTGTCTGGGCCCACGTCGGCTTGCCGGCGACGCGCAGAGAGGTCTGCACCGAGGCCGCCTGCGCGTTGGAGTTGTCCACGTGCGGCTTCACCGGCGGGAAGAGGCTGGCGTCGAGCGTGCCCTGGCACTGCTCCTCCAGCACGCGCCGCAGGGCCGGCTCGAAGCGCGACAGGCTGATTTCGTCCAGGCCGGCGTTGTCGACCGGCTTGGGCGCGAACAGCGGCTGCATGACGGCGCCGTCGTCCTTGAGCTGGCGCTGCACGCGCGCGCCCAGCATGTCCAGGTTGTAGATGATTTCGCCGTCCATGGGCGACAGCTGGCCGTGGTTGCGCAGCTTCTCGATGTCGCCGCCGAGGATGCCGTTGCGGTAGACGATGTACATGATCAGCAGCCGCACGCGGTCTTCGTGCACGACGCTGTCGTCGTCGAGCAAGCGCACCACCTGGTCGGCCAGCCGCTTCGGCTTCTTGTTCTCCTCGTCCAGGCCCGTGGCCAGGGACTGCTCGACCGAGGTGACGTCGAGCAGCTTGCGCTCCTGGAACAGCTTGGCACACCGCTCGGCCAGGTCGATGTGCAGCGAAAAGGCCTCCTTGCCCTGCTGGAACTCGGGCAGGCCGGCAATCATGTCCTTGATCGTGTTGACGCTGACGGGGCCCTCGGCCGAGGCAAATTGCGGGTTCTTGGCCTGGAACTGCCTGAACTCGTGGGCCAGGCGCACAAGCAGATCCTTCATGTGCATGTGCCGGTGCTGCACCCACAGCTGGTCGTTGTCGGTCAGGTCGACCACCCGTTCCTCCTGGTCGGGCTCGCCGCGGCGGATGACGCTGCGGTAGCTCAGCTTGGCCCCGTCGTCCTGCACCGGCAGCAGGTCCATCACCATGGCCTGGTACGTCAGCTCGTGGACGAGCGGCGACAGCAGGTCCATCGTGCGGTCGGTGATGACGAGCACCGCGCGCGGCCGCGGCGACGGCGGCGGGAAGGAGCCGCGGTGGGCGCTGGCATAGCCGTCCAGAGCCTGCTGGACGAAGGAGGCCAGGTGCGAAGACAGCACGCTGGCCTCGTGGCGCGGCCTCGGCGGCCGGTAGTACTTGACGATCGGGTACTCGCCCAGCGCCACACACACCGACACGATCTTGGCCGTCAGCCCGTCCAGGTGGGCCTTGACCAGCGAGTCGCACGAGGGGTGGAAGAGGGCGAAGAAGCTCCAGGGCTCGCAGAAGCTGACGACGTGCGACTCGCGCGGCACAAAGTCGACGTCGATGCTGCGCGACGCCGCAATGAGCCGCGCGCGCGCCTCGGCCTGGAACAGGTCGTCGTGCAGCCGGCTGGCCAGCCGGCCCGTCCAGATGATAAAGCCGCGGCGGTAGCGGCGGCGGCTGAGGTCGGCCTTGAGCGCCTCGACAATGTGCGGCCGCGGCGACAGCAGGTAGATGGCGTCGGTGTCGGGCTGGCTGGCGCGCCGGTCCTCGAGCTGCTCGACGTTGATGATGTTGCAGTTGAGCACGTCATCCAGGCTGGCCGCGTTGAAGACGATGTCGCGGCTGTGGTCGTCGAGCACCAGCACCTTCCAGTCGTCGCCGCTGGTCGTCTTGATGGCCTCGAGCACCGCGGCCCGCTGGAGGTCAATCATCGACGAGGCCATGGTGGGTGAAGCATTGGCGCCTCGGCCTTCGTTTGCCTTGGTTCGCCTGTTTTCGCCTTGAGCACTGGTCAGCGTGGCGCCCAGAAGCCGAGAGCGCGCGTCGATGTCGCCGCGCGCACCGGGGCGGGGGCCTTGGCCGAGTCGGGGGAGTGGCGGGGGCGGTGACGGCGGGCACTGCGGGCGGGCTGAGGCAAGGCCGGCGACAGCCTCGTGGCTAAGTCTGCTACAAGGGTGATGATATTTTGCCGCGCGCGCTATTAACTAGTGGCTGGCACCAGGGCCACATCTAGGCTCTTCTGGTCCATTAATTCTGTATACAAACAGCCATATATGATATACGGCGCTAATGGCTGGTGCTAAAATCAGGTCTTAGCGCTTGCATGATAGATATATTAGATAATATATAATACAGACCAGACACCATACACTCGGCGAGACTCTGCTGTCACGTGCCGGCCTGTACTTGGACGTCATGTATCTGCGAAATCATCTGGATAGCTGTTGGAAATCTTAGTCTTGCAAAGGGTCAAATTGCTCTCTCTGATTTTCCACGTCTGAGCGGGAGCTCAAGGTCGGTATATATAGCTATATGGTGTGAGGTTTTGTGGTAGGATTGATACACTACCAACAGTGACACTATATACAAGGAGGTTTCGTTGGAGGAGAAGCCCTCCTCCTAGAGGTAAGGCAATATTATTATATCCCTTTAAGTCAGTTCCCTCCTGTCTATCTAGCAATCTCCCCCTGATCCAGGCGTCTGCCGTTCTGAGTTCCTTCCTGCGCTCGTACTAGTGGCTCTTATAGAGTGTCTCTACTGCCATTAATAGTTTACAGAGTCCTCTCTCCCTGTTAATAGTAGTTTACTAGCTCAGGGGTTCTGTAGTAGATAGTCGCCCCTTTTGCAGGTGCACTTGACACTGGTATCAGTAGTGGGGAGGTCTGCGACAAGTATCGCAGATTCTCTTACGACAAGTATTGTAGATCTCCCTGTGGAGCGAGTGTTGTGAGTTTGTATTCCGGGGACGGTAGGTGGCCGTCCTCTTTAATCGTTTCCCCGAACCCCGCGGGTTGGTTCGGGAAATGGGGACCTTTCCTAAACGGGCAGGTTTGCCGCCTGGTTTGTCGTCTGTGCTTTGTGTCGTCGCCGGCGACTGCCAAGACCTCATAGAGCGCAGCCCTTGACATTGGGAGCTAATCGTACACGCAGGCAATCGGGCTTGCCATTAGGGCTTGCCATTAGGGCTTGCCATTAGGGCTTGCCTCATATCCCAGGTGTGTTCTAGCTGATATCCCTTGTCTAGCTGATCTTTCAGCTGTTGATATACTAGCTGACACTTACTTGAGCAGAGCTGGTATTGTCGTCGTAGCTGACATTCAGCTTGATATCATCGAATCGAAATGTGGAGTTGAATTGGATCTGATTGGTCGAGCAAAGTGTTCACCTGTGTTTGCACTGTTTGTCCTGTTTGCACTGTTGGTTCTGTTTGTATGAGGAATGAGCGGAATGGTCGTTGTACGGCGGCGGCTAACGTCGTCGAGCGTCGATTTGGGGGTCGATCAAGTCGATTTCGTCGTGGATCAGGGAGCGATATGAAAATATGATCGAGGGAATCGACAGCAGATCTGGTTATAGTAGGTCATTAGAGTTCCATCACGTGATCATCACGTGCTTCTTGGCATTCTCGATGGTTCGGTGCACGTGATCACGTGTGTCGCAGCAGCACGTGACCTGGAGATCGATCTGACAATAGCCTTGGCGTTAGGAAGTCGCGTTGTTGCCTGACGGCCGACGGCCGACGGCCAGAAGAATGGAAGAACGAGCAGATGAGAGAAATCTTATAAAGTGATTGATTGAACAAAGTGATTGATGAATGAAGTGATCGATTGATGATCGAGAAGCTATTACCAGGTACGGACGAGCAGCTACCGCCAAGTCCAACTGTGGCGTCGCTCCTTCCTCCATGACATTGTAAATAGCCTCTACCAACAGCGTCGTCCCTCACATCGTTTGTGGTTGACAATGGACATAACACCGGCACACGGTCGTGAAGAGACCACTCCTCCTTCGACCTTTCACACCAATCCCCTTACCCCTCCTCCTACAGACGAGAAGCAGGCCCGTGACACAGACTATATTCTTGGACAAATCGCCAAACGCAGGTCCGGTAATACGGACCAAGCAATATACAAGGTCGACAAGAGAGTGTGGGCGGCCGTGAGTCAACTCCTGCCGCCTGACGACAAGGTACAGTATGTCGCGTCCGTTTACAAAGTCGACGGTGGTATCATGCTGATGTCAAAGCACAGGCTTGATTATTTTCCTTCAATCGAACGCCTCGTCTTGCGTATGCATGCGAGAGTACATGAGCAGTTCTTACGCAGCCTTACTGCACGTATTACCGATCAGCTACGTCTAGTCTCGCAAGGGTCTGGGCCAGCTGCGGAGTTTGCAAAGGGTATCAGAGATGTTGGATCTACAACAATAAGCCCTCGGGACCCAGAATATGGGACCCATGACCCTGACAGTTCCTTCCAGCATAGTAAATCGCCTTTCCCAACAGTGATTATTGAGGTAGCTCATTCACAGAGGGGAGTGAAGCTGAGCCTGCTCGCAGAGGAGTATATTCTCGGTTCTCGTCTCGTGATCGGTGTTGTTGTTGGCGTGGACATCGAGTACAGGAAGAGTAAACGGGCTACTTTCTCCATCTGGCGGGCCGAATTGCAGGGCCCAGACGATGATCAAGCTTGGGTTGTTGAACCTGCAGTGGCGAATCAAGTAAGTTTGATCAAGTCTACAACCTTGCGGAAGCTGACACAGCGCAGATATTCCGACACGATAATGGTACACCAAATCTTGACCAAAATGCCGGTTTACGTCTTCGCCTGGAAGACTTTGCGGATCAGAAAACGTGCCAACAATTCAAGGACATAGACAGAGACATCTTCGTGTCTTGTCATGAGCTATACCAGTGTCTTGAAGAGGCGGAAACTAGTGCCAAGATCACAATGCCGGAAGAGGACACACTGCCGAAGACGCGTCGTCGAACATGGGCACCTGAGGAGCAGCTTGACGAACGTGACGAGAAGGCTTACGTCGAGGATGAAGAAAGGGTCGACGATGATGCTTCAAAATAGCACTACTTTAGCCACTATAGTAGTGCGCCATAGAATACCGTATAGAATACCTTATACTTAGTAGGCATTACTATTACTATATTATACGCTGAAGTGAGGTGCGCTAAAGTTTATTATTTGATAGAGGAAGGCCATGATTGGACAGCCAAAGGCACTAAAGGACGCTAAATTGCTAGCGTATAACATCTGCTACTATGCCGTAGTAATCCCTATCCTTGGGCCGCTGCGTCTTCTGTTGGCGTCGCCTTGTCCACTGCTCTGCCACCTCCTGCTTGATGCCCCGATGGCCCGCGCCGCGAGGCCCGTGTCTGCTGCCGCCCGCCGCCCGCCCTGCGCCGCTGCACACGTCGGCCGTGCGCCTGCGGGCCGAGTCCCGGTCCAAGTCTCGATCGCGGCTAGACAGCAAGCCGGGCTGGATCGACCGCGCGCTCTCCCGACGCGACGACCCCAAGATCTGGACTAAGAGTCCTCCGTTTAAAAAGGTCAGACTGCCGACGATCAGGAACGGCGGCAACGGCAAGGGCGACGGCGACGGCGAGGGCGACGGCGAGGGCGACGACGACGATGATCGTGGCAACGACCCCAAGAGTCGGGCTCGGCGCCTCGACAAGATCCTGAGCCACGTCTGGACCACCGACACCACACACGGCGTGGGAGACCCGGGCCTCCTGGCCGAGCTGGACCCCACCGGCGACCGGTGGCCGGCCTTCACTGCCCGCGTGCGCAAGGCCATCGCCCACCCGGCCACGGCCTTGGACACGGCCCTGGCCAAGCACCTCGGCACGGCCGACAGCTCGCGCTCGGCCGCCGTGCACCTTCTCCGCTTCGCCTTCATCGACGACGCCCTCGCCGCCCAGGGCTTCGACTTCGCCCGCGGCCTCGACAACGTGCCCGACACCCGCAACCCCACCGAGTGGTACGCGCAGGCGCGCCAGGTCCAGCGCAAGATCCATCTGCATGTCGGCCCCACCAACTCGGGCAAAACGTACCATGCGCTGAAGAAGCTCGAGGCCGCCGCCACCGGCTACTACGCCGGCCCGCTGAGGCTGCTCGCCCACGAGGTATACACGCGCTTTCTGGCCCAGGGCAAGCCCATGGATCTCATTACCGGCGACGACGTCCGGCTGCACACCGACCCAGACACGTGCAAGATCTCGTCGACGGTGGAGATGGTCAGCCTCGGCCGCTTCTACGATGTCGCCGTCATCGACGAGATCCAAATGATTGCCGACCAAGAGCGCGGCTGGGCCTGGACGCGCGCGCTGCTGGGCTCCAAGGCCAAGGAGCTGCATCTCTGCGGCGAGGAACTGGTGGTGCCGCTGATCGAAGAGCTGGCGGCCACGATGGGCGACACGCTCGAAGTCCACCGCTACCAGCGCCTCAACCCGCTCAAGGCCCAGGCCCGGAGTCTGCGCGGTGAGCTGCGCCGGCTTCGCAAGGGCGACTGTGTCGTCTCCTTCTCCGTCGTCAACATCCACGCGCTCAAAAAGCACATCGAGAAGGAGACCGGCCGCCACGTTGCCATTGTCTACGGCAGCTTGCCACCCGACACGCGCGCACAGCAGGCCGCGCTGTTCAACGACCCCAACAACGACTACGACTTCCTCGTTGCCAGCGACGCCATTGGCATGGGCTTGAACTTGAGCATCAAACGCATCGTCTTCGAGGGCGTGACCAAGTTCAACGGCAAAACCCACGAGCCCATCTCTGTGTCGCAGCTCAAGCAGATTGCCGGGCGCGCTGGCCGCTACAAGCCAGCGCGCGACGACGACGACAAGGCCGACGCCAGCGCCGCCACCACCGTCGGCCTGGTCACCTGTCTGGACGAGAAGGACCTGCCGGTGATCCAGAGGGCCCTGAACACCGACGCCCCGCCCATCCAGCATGCCGGGCTCATGCCTCCGGGCCAGTGCTTCGACGAATTTGCCAATCGCCTGCCCGAGCGTCTGCCTTTTGAGTACCTGCTGAGCCGCGTCTGCCAAGCGGCTTCGACCAACCCCCGCCACCGCATCTGCGACATCCGAGCACAGCTGGCCATCGCGCGAGCCATCGAGCCCGTCCAGGGCCTGGACCTGGCCCAGCGGCTCTCGTTGAGTGCTGCGCCTGTGGACCTTCGCACCGCTGACGGCGCCCACGTCCTGCGCGCCTTTGCTGCGTGCATCGCCCAGGCCAAGGAAGTCACCATTGCCGACGTGCCCGAGATCCCGCTCGAGATCTTGGACGGCGAGCCCCAGTTCAACAAAGCCTACCTCAGCAGCTTGGAAGTCCTGCACAAGGCCATCATTCTCTACTGCTGGCTCGGCTACCGCTTCTCCTACGTCTTCAAAGACTTGGACATGGCCTTCCACGCCAAGCAAATCACCGAGGAACGAATCAACACCTGCCTCACCAACTTTTCTGCAAATTCGCTGTGGCAGAAGCGCCTGGAGAGGATGAAGCAGGAACTCCGCCACCTGCCTCCGCCACAGCCCGACTGCGCCGACTCTTCAGCCTCTGAGCCCCCGCTCGTCGGACCCGACAATGTCGGCCAAGTTGTCGGGGCCGATCGAGCAGAGGCTCCGAGAGAAGACGACGGCCAAGAACTCGATCTCGCCGTTGAAGAATTGGCTCGGCAGGCTGAATCGTCCGCCGATGCCAGCAGCCCCCGGGCCCCTCTCTACTCCTTTGTATCTGCTAGTTAAGCTTGCTCAACAGTAGCTTGATGAGATTAAAATCTCGTGAGCATAGAGAATAGAATACCCTTCTTGTCAAGCTTCTACTAGAGTTCAGTGCCCTCATCAAGAGCTAAATAATAAGCAGTCAAGTGGGGTCTATAAAGAAATGTCATGGATGAGAGTACGCATATATATTGGAATGCCTGGATCTTCTTGGCCTTATTGGCAAGATTCCGCGTCTTACATTCCAGGCCTAGCAGAAAAATTGGCACGCCAATCAGAGCTATTCCCATTGGAGATTGCGACAGCCTTGAGGTTTGAATGTTCATCCTGAAAGCTTGCCTGTTCCGACACTAGATGGTCTTAAGCAGCAAAACCATGACTAAGAGACTGTAAGATGATAGGAGCTTGAGAGAAATTCATAAATTACCAGTGTAGAACTTTGAAGAATAATGTTATTTATGTACCTGCCATGTACAGTAGGATCGAGCCAAGCACGCCCTCACCGCCTGCCTTGTTGTGAGGTTGGCGGTTTGATCTGCCAGACATTAATCCCATCTTTTCTCCCCTCTCCTCACTCTCTGGCCCCCGTGGCCGGCGTCAACATGCCAATCGCGGAAGCTGCCGATGGCGGAGAGATGAAGGTGAATGACGATTGGATTAGATCGCGATGGAGTCTACGCCTATTATATCAGTACGATTTGTGCACTTCTTGCCACGCTAGTCCCTTTGTGGTACTCCTTGTCACGTGCCTGTGTGGGCGGTGACATGTGACTTTTCAATTTCGGACTACTGTCCTCCCACTCTGACAAACGTGCCAAGTCTGCTAATTAATGCATAAGTAGCCTGCAATCACTTGCAACTCGTTCATAGAATCCAATTCATTTTCTCGCTTCCGCTATTGCTACAGACATCTACTCTTTCCTTTTCGAATACCCTGCTTCTTCATGGCAAGTGCTGACCGTCCACGAGTCAGCATAATGTAAAACTCTAGTAGCACAGCTCTACCAGGGCAAGACGCCTCCATCAACATCGACCATGCCATTCTTTGCAATATCTTCGTCTCTCTTTCCCGTGACAATGTCAACCAAGACACCGGCCGGTTCCTGGGGGTCTCTAGCCCCACCCTTGATACGCATTTCGCGGCCCTTCTCTCCGCTAAGGTTAGAAACGCACCAACCTGGGTTGAAGGCAAGCACCTTGCACCAGTCGGCGTAGTTGTGACGATGGCAGGCGGCCAGCATGTTGAGGGCAGCCTTGCTCATGCGGTAGGATTCGCCGCGGATCTGGGCAAACTTGAATTCCGGGTCGAGGCGCTTGGTGATGGAGCCCATCTCGGACGAGATGTAGATGACGTACGGCTTGGTCGCCGCCTTCTTCAGCAAGGGTTCAAGCGTTTCAGTTACCAACATCTGGCCGAAGACATTGACCTCGAAGGTCTGACGGAGCGCGGTCAGCGCATCGACAGGCTGGTAGACGATAATGCCGGCATTGTTGATCAGTACATCGAGCTTACCGAACTCCGATTCAATTTGGCTCTTGGCTGCCTGGATCGACTTCTGGTCGGCGACATCGAGCTGCAAGACCGAGATGGGTGCTTTCAGCGAGCTGCCATGGGCCGACTGCAAGTCGCTCAAGGCCTTTTGGCCCTTCTCTACTGATCGGCTGCCAAGCAGCACGTGGAAACTCGGGGAGGCGGCAGACAGCGCTGCCACGGTTTCGTAACCGATCCCGTTGTTGGCACCTGGGAATCGCAAGGGTTCATTCAGGATTCTGGCCCTCTCCCAGCTTTGCGTGTGGCTGACTCACCAGTGACAAGTATTACTGTCTTGGATGCCATGTTGTGCGGAACTTGCGCCCGGTTTATTTTCTTGGTTGGTGATGTCTTCTAGGCTGAAGATGCACAGTGTACTAAGGGTAGCAAGTGCCGAATTTTCTGATACCTCGCTTCGGCCTGGATTGCATGACTATTGCTACTTGTCGGAGGTACGCTTTTTAAATGAGCAGTGTGGCCTGGACTTCGGAGCATGCTGAGGCACTTAACTCCGCCTCGCTATCCGCAAATCTGTCTTATCGCCAGGCATTAAAGTAGCAGGAAGGTGCTTTCCGTAGACAGAAGAGGCGTCCTGCATGTGATGATGATGTATCAGGCTAAGGGATCAATGATCGTATCACTCGGATAGAGAAGAGAGCAGAGCGCAGAGAGCAGAGAGCGTATGAACAGAGCTAGATCAAGACTAGAGAGAATTGACGACCGTATCCCCGGCCACCTGGATTGAGAGACTCTCTGCTATATATCCTGGATTGACCCCTCGTCAGGAGCCCCTCACCATCGATGACTGGGGAATTTGTATGGTGCGCACACCTAAAACTCCCAATGTCCCATTGATTGTCTCGTCGACTGTCTCATCGACTGTCCCGTCGCAGGAGAGTCGGAGCTTGAGTCACGTGATCGGATTCTCAGGTTGCACACAGTGGACTGCTGCTGACATGATGCTTCTTGGTTGTTTGGTGAAGCTGTTTCGTAACTGACGTCATTTCGGAGGAAGTATTGTGGCAACCAATGGTGGTGGCGCATTGGACGGCGAGCTGGCCACTGGCTAATTAGCGGAGAATTTCTAACTAATTAATCGCGACTAGACTCGATGCTTTCACAATCCATCTCTGCCGCCGAAACAAAGTTTGACAACTTTGCCAAATGATCTTTTTGAATACACGAGCGGTCGTTTTCTGTATGATACTAGGCCAAAATCTATTCAATCGGACTTGATGACGAAATGCTAAAGGCGTGTAACACAGGCACAATGAAGGAGTTCGCCTTGCTGAACGTCGACTTCGCTTCAATGTAGAAGCCTTACTACACAAGATCTGCCAGGCGACGCGTCGCCAACGATCCAATTTGAAGGCCTTCAAGAAGCTCGACGACGGAGGTTTCAATCGTATCTTTGAGGCTACCTTCACTGATGGTCAGTAGACGCCCGCCCGCCTCCCATATCCTTCAACACTGCCTAGACATTATGCTATTGCAAGCGAAGTCGCTACCCCAGACTTGCTCAGGCAAGAGGGACTCCCAGTTCCACGTGTCCTGGGTTATTTTTCACATGACTCGAATTCGGTCGGTTCAGAGTACATGATACTTGAGAAACTGCCAGGAACTTCTCTTGGCGATCGGTGGTTTGACTTGGAGCCAAAGGACAGAGTAGAGGTTTTGAGGCAAGTCGTGAGTCTAGAGGCGCGTTGGCTCCGTCTCAATTTTCCAGCAAGCAGCTCGATATCTTACAAGAAAGACCTGAAGGATGACGCCTCGTTCGTCGAAATCCCTGATCATTCAGGGCTCCGTCTCAATTTTCCAGCAAGCGGCTCGATATATTACAAGAAAGACCTGGAGGATGACGCCTCGTTCGTCGAAATCCCTGATCATTCAGGTCAGTTTGTCCTTGGCCCTAGTGCTGCGGAGGCTTGGTGGGACCGGGGAAGAGAAAATCTGGCAAGATACTGCGATCCCTAGACGTGCTAAGATCAATTGAATAGGGTCGGACTTTATGTCCTGCTTTCAAGCTCCTGCTAAACGGGAAGCAGCTTTTTGCCAGCAGCATAGCGAGCCCCTGCTAAACGGGAAGCAGCCTTTTGCCAGCAGCATAGCAAGCCTCGCCATCACGTAGAAAGGCATCTCCGTAAACTGCACAATTTTGAACTTCGACAACGGTCAAAGTATCTTGAGACGCCACAAGACTTCCTCAAAATCGCGCCTTTTCTTGACATCCCGTCGTCGCATCCATTTTCTCGACCGATTCTGCGCCATCCAGATTTTTCCCCAAACAACATCCTCGTATCGGATTCTAATATAGTCACTGGAATCATTGACTGGCAGCACTCTGTGATTCTCCCTCTCGCCCTCCACGCTGATGTCCCAAATCAGTTTCAAAATTGGGGAGATCCGGTTTCCGAGGCAATGACCAAGCCTGAGATAAAGCTGGCAGAAAACACGGATTTATTGGACACCAGAGAGCAGGAGAATGTACGGGACGAGTTTCGCAAACGACTCGTCCATTTCTACTACGTGGCGTTGGCGCTCAGATCAACGCCTGACCTCTACAGCGCAATTCGAGATACCAACACTAGACACGTTCGAACCCTCTACGAACGCACGAATGTCCCTTGGGAAGGTGACTGCACGTCATTGAAATACGCTCTCCTCCAAATCCTAGATAGTTGGCCATTTAGTCTTAAAGGCGACCTGCCAACGAAACTAGGTCCTCAGGCTCTCTCAGATACGGCAAAGGCATGTGCAGTATGCCCAGTGAACTACAGCAAGGAGGAAAAAGCTGCCTGTGTTAAGCTACATTTCGAAGAACGAGATTGTCTAAATGATGTTGACGAGATGAGGGAATGTCTAGGCATCGATGCCATGGGATGGTTGCCCGAGGACCGCTTGTCGGCTTCCAGAGAGATTCGAGCTGATATCAAGCAGAAGATGTTGGCGGCTGCGGATACGGAAATGGACAAGTTGACGATTCAAGATCATTTCCAGTTTGATGGTCACGATGAGGAATAAACGATTGGCCACAGATATTTCTCTATCTCTAGTGCATACACCAAGTCGTAGGAATAGGTCTTGGGACAGCTGAGATTACTGTCCTAGGACTCCTAATTGGTCCTCATACCTACATGTAGACCACGCTATTCGTATGGACATCTGTATACCAGGCCTCTGACCTGTCCTAGACGCAGGCGTTTCATATCCAAGGAGAGTGGAACTTGACCTGTCGCAAGACCGATAGTCATACCTGTCAAAAATTGTACTCTACAATATTGTAAAAGATTGTATATTGTGGCAAACAATACTCGGTCTGAAAATATTGTTACAATAAATATTGTACAGTAACAACTTGTCGCAATTTTGGACAGGTATGCCAGTAGTGTGATGTGAGGCAAGCTCTCTGTGTCCCAGGACTTGAAGATTGTCTTTGGACGTGCATGTAATAATATATCAATACCACTGTCCTGGACCCTCTTCCCAGTCTCTGTGTCAGGCAGAGGCAAGTGATATTCTTCAGCAGCACACCATAACTTGCCATGCTGACAATACATGTGAAGCTGCCCATGTGAAGCTGCCTGTGTGAGCTGCCTGTGTGAGCTGCCTGTGTGAGCTGCCTGTGTGAAGCTGGCTCTGTGAAGCTGCCCATAGAGTCACTTTGCCTGTGACTGGTGATTGCCAACTTCATCATCTCGCCGTGGACGGCCGCTGTCAGGATCGCGATGCCTTGTGAACAGGGGAATGTCGACCAGTGAGCACACTGTCGCTGGGAATGGCACTATCCAGGGCCACGAGCGGCCTTTTCTCTACAACTGGGTGCGCCGTTCATCTGCGTGCAGCTGTGTCTGCGGGTTCTGACCTGTTGATAGAACCGCCGACTGCGGCACTTGCACGGCGTCTCTCTGCGCAGCCTGCGCACCTCTGCCGTCGCCACTCGAGCGCGCGGAAAGACCATTACGGATGACGACGTGCCCTACAATCTGGAAACGCCGACCAAGCGGGCGCTGAAGAACGAAAGCCGCGGCTTATCCCATTCGCAGTCCTTTACCAACCTCGCCGTCGCCGCCGCTGCCGCCGGGACCGCCGCCGCCACCACCACCACCACCATCCCCTCTTCCTCCTCCACAGCAGCGACCCCATCCCGCCTCGACGGCAAGTCTCCCGCACGCCCCAGCCCTGCAAGTCCACGCAGCCGTCGAAACACGTTGCAATGGAACGCGGCCGGCCCACGCACGCGGCAGCAAAAGGCCGACGACGTTGCGAGCGATGGCCTGCCCGACACATGGTTCTCGCTGCACAGCAAGAACAAGCAGCTGACGGAGCCCATCTATATCAGCGAGGTGATGGAGAAGAGTATCAACCCCAGCTTCGCCTTCTTCGACCTCGAACACACCGAGCCGGCGGTGAGCCGTGCCGATGACTGCATTGTTCGGGTGTGGGCGCGAGAGAGCAATGCGGACGACTGGCTGCTGCTCCTCGAGGCCGACGTAAACTTGCGGTCGCTGCAGTTCGTCGGCCGGAACGTCGACGCCTTCCACCATCCGCTGCCGCCCAACTGCCTCCTGTTCCACCTGTCGGACGGCATCTACACTGCATTCACCGATCTGCCGGGAGACTCGCGCAGTCTGGCCGGGCGAGAACACAAGGCGGGGCCGAGAGAGGCTGCAAGCTCCTTTGATGGGCTGATGCAGCTTGCCAACCTGGACGACTGCATCCAGGACGCGCTGAAGGTGCGCACGCAGCTGGAGCACGACGTCAACGAGCTCCTCGGCGGGAGCCATGCTCACCGTGGCCTGCGCCGGGCTTTGGCCAGCGAGAAGGAGCAGCACTCGACGGTGTACAACGCGCTGCAGTCGCTGAGAAGGCAAAGCCTGCAGTTGAATCGGCGGACAGCCGACCTCCGCGCCGCCTTGGGCTTGCGTCGGGCGGCAACCGGGGCTGTGCTCGCGGATGCGGCTTACCAATCGCGCCGGCGACAGCGGCTCGACGATGAGCTCCGAGTGCTCCAGGAGGCCGAGGCGCGGGTGGTTGATCAGTGCACGGGTCAGATGCGTCGCGTGGGCGAGGACCTGCTCGCCATCTTCCCCATTGAGCCTGTCAAGACGAAGCCGCTGCAATTTACCATCCGCTCGCTGCATCTGCCTAATTCAGTCTTTGACGACACCGATCGCGACGCAATTGCCGCTGCCCTCGGCTTCACGGCCCAGCTGGTTCATCTGCTGTCGCTGTATCTCGCGGCACCGCTGCCCTATCCGCTCGAGGCCAGCGATGGCAACGCCTTCGTGCACGACCCCATCTCCATGGGTCTGGCCCAGCGAAAGTATGCTTTGCATCCCATCAGCGTGGCCTACAAGTTCGAGTATGGAGTCTTTCTGCTCAACAAGGACATTGAGTTCTTGATGAACCGGGTCAAGCTCCGAGCATTAGATACGCGTCACACGCTGCCGAATCTGAAGTATCTTCTCTACATGCTGACAGCCGGCTCGGGCGAGCTGCCGGCCCGGAAGGCAGGAGGCATTCGCGGCCTTGTCGGTGGCCGCAGCCTATCTCGCCAAGCCAGCAACGACAGTGGACTGGGAGTGAAAGAGAGCCAGGCGAGGGTGCACTCGGAGTGGCCAAGAAGTGGCCGTGCTGGCTTCACGCGCGTCACTGCAGGGTAGAGTGGTGATGCCGATGGCACCTTTGTAACCGTGGCTAAAGCCACTGCTTGGTTGCCATAGAGACCAGTGATGAGGGACCACAGAAAGCAGTGATGATGGACTACAGAAAGCAGTGGTGATGGACTACAGAAAGCAGTGGTGATGGACGATAGAAAGCAGTGGTGAGGAACCATAGAAAGCAGTGGTGAGGGACCACAGAAAGTAGTGGTGAGGGACGATAGAAAGCAGTGGTGAGGGACGACAGAAAGCAGTGGTGAGGGACGATAGAAAGCAGTGGTGAGGGACGACAGAAAGCAGTGGTGAGGGACGACAGAAAGCAGTGGTCAGGGACGATAGAAAGCAGTGGTGAGGGACCACAGAAAGCAGTGGTGAGGGACAGAATTGAGATGAGATGCTGCTTCACTCATTGCCCATGACCCTGCTGTGTTGTCACTTGCCCGCAATCCTTGCTTATCCCGCCACTGTCTCCTTGGGTATCAAGCCTCTTCAACCACGTCCATCTGCTTCACCCACCTACCTAGTTCCACCATCAACCATCGATAAACATTCATCTGCAGATCATCTACCATCACTAATCAACAAGCATTCATCTGCACATCGTCCCGCCATCATTAATCAACACGCATTCATCTGCACATCCTCCCGCTGCTGATCAACTGCCAAATGGATGCGCCCAAGGCGACGGGGCGACACGCCAAGCCATACACTCCCCGCGCCCATGGTTCACCGTACACGCCTGCCACATACGGCAAACCGCACGGACCACAAATGCCAATGCCAATGCCGAGCCCGAGCCCGAGCCGGAGCGGGAGCGGGAGCGGGAGCGGGAGCGGAGTGGTCGATGACGGCGCCGCGCTGGCCGTAGCCGCCGGTAACCGCGGTCGATTCCACCCTCCTCCCACGGTCGATGCACAGACACTGAGCATGGCCTTGCCACCACTGGACCATGGAACGCGCGGTCTCTCCCTGCCGCTCAGTGCGCCGTCGCCGTCGCCGTCGTCGCACCTGCCGGGCCTGGCCAACAACACCACTGCAGCTGCCGCCGCCGCCACTCGCCATCGCCGCAACTACCAGGCATGCAACCGCTGCCGACAGCGCAAGGTCAAGTGCGATCTGGGCCCGGTCGATGCGCCACACGACCCGCCTTGTGCACGCTGCCGCCGCGAAAACAAGCAGTGCCTGTTTGCGACTGAGCGACGCAAGGCTAAGGACGGCAGCCCTACGCTGAGCAGCGACGGCAGCCACGTCGGCAGCCGCGCCGGTAGTGTCGACACCGACGGCCGGCCAGTGAAGCGACTAAAGGCCCTCCACGCCAGTAGTGATGCCCTTGCGGCCGCCTCGCCCGGCTACGCCCTGCTTGGCGGGCCAACTGGCCCCCCCGGCGCGTCGTGGGGCTTGCCCGCTCTGTCCGCTCTGTCCGCTCTGTCCACTCCGGCCACGCCGCCAAGCCAGCGGTCTCCGCCGCGGCCGCCGCTGCCGCCATTGTCGCATTCCCACTCTGGCTGGCCGCGAGGAGGCCAGGGCCGAGGCGCCAACTTGGAGGCCGACGCTGTGGCTGTGCGGCACGGCGCCCGACTGGCAGAGCTGAAGAAGGAAGGCAGCAGCAACCTGGCCAGCAGCGCGGCCGATCAGGCCATCCGCCAGGACCTGAGCACCACCACCCTGAACCACTTTGGCGATCTCTTGGCCGCGGCCGAGACGCTGCAGGCCGATGATGTGTCTGAGCGGAACGCCCAGACGAGGCGGATGATGGCCATCAGCCTCGCCGGCGGCCCTCCGCCCGCTGCGGACGCGCCGATGAGCCAGCTGGACCGCCACTATCACGACCGCGCGCTCCACGCCTGGCGCCACATGCGCCTTGTGCGTGCCGGCTGGTTCACGGCCGAGGAGGCAATGGCCTACATGGCCCATTTCGCCACCTATCTGCAGCCCATGACGCCGACGGTGATTGGCGAGTACCTGCATCCGCGCAAGCACCCGGAGCTGCTGATGAACGAGCCCGTGCTGACCGTGTCCATCCTTCTGGTCACGTCGCGCCACGTGCGCCTGCAAGGCCACTCGCACCAGACGCGCGCCTTCCTCATCCACGAGGCCCTGTGGAACTATCTCCGCAGCCAGATCCAGCGCCTGATGTGGGCCCAGGAGCAGTTCGGCGGCGGCTTCACCGGCGCCGGCGCTTCCGACGTCAGAGAGGGTCCTGCCGGCCAAATCATCTGGCAAGGCAGCCTGCGAACGCTGGGCACGGTCGAGGCCCTGCTCCTGTTGAGTGATTGGCAGCCACGCGGCCTGCACTTCCCGCCCGGCAACGACGACGACTTGCTGCTTGGAGCCGACTACCAAGACTCTGAGCTGACTAATGGCCACGCCGACCAGGAGCAAGCGTCAGGCACCTTGCAGTCGGTGCCGTATGCGGCCTGGCTTGAACCGGTCTGGCGCTCGGACAAGATGTCGTGGATGATCCTCGGCATCGCTCAGGCCCTGGCCTTCGAGTTGGGCGTCTTTGATCGAGACCTGGACAAGATGGCCAGCGACCCCGAGCGGCAACGCAAGCTGCGCCTGCGCAAGCTGGTCTTGATCTACGTCTCCCAGACAAGCGGCCGCATTGGCATTGTGCCCTCGCCCCTGATCCTCGATGACTGGGCTCGCGCCGATGGGCGGGATGACGAGCCGGTGGACAAGATGCTGGGCCTGTGGTTTGACATTGCCCACATCATGAACCACGTCAATCGCGACATCTTCCCCTCCAAGGAATACACGCGCGACATCATCATCAACTCCAAGCATCGAAAGCTCATTGCCGAATTTACGCCCAGGCTCGTGAGGTGGAAGGAGCGGTTTGACGCCGACAAGGCCTTCATCGGCCAAGTCATGCAGGCCGTCCTGCTCATGGAATACGAGTATGCGCGCCTCTACCTCAACTCTCTCGGCTTCCAGAGCGTCGTGTCTCGTTTGCTCAGTGACAACGACTCGCAGCGGTCGATGCTGGTTCGATCCAATCTGGTGGCGGAGAACAAGGCCTACATTGACGAACTGACCGAAGCTGCGTCCAACATCCTCGACCGCTTCACCATCGACCTCGGCGACGGCGGCCTTATCAACGCGCCCGTGCGAACATTCCTGCGCAACTTGTCTGCCATGATGTTTGCTATGAAGGTACGTGGCGATGCTCGCTCGCGCGCTCTTTCTCTCTCTCTCTCTCGCGCTCTCTCTCTCTCTCTCTCTCGCTCTCTCTCGCTCTCTCGCTCTCTCTCTCCCTCCCTC
Organism: Chaetothyriales sp. CBS 132003; assembly: GCA_003709865.1. NCBI lineage: Eukaryota > Fungi > Ascomycota > Eurotiomycetes > Chaetothyriales > Chaetothyriales sp. CBS 132003. The sequence continues at coordinate 45,239 of QRBJ01000005.1, read as the reverse complement.
CCTCTCTCTCTCTCTCTCTCGCTCTCTCGCTCTCTCTCTCTCTCTCTCTCTCTCTTTCTCGCTTTCTCTCTCTCGCTCTCTCTCTCGCTTTCTCTCTCTCGCTCTCTCTCTCTCGCTTTCTCTCTCTCGCTCTCTCTCTCTCTCTCACTCTCTCCCCCCATAAAGCATGCACTATTCACTAACTCGGTCTACAGCGACTCAGTCTGGGTGCCGATGAAAAGGTGGTGCGCCGCATCATCGAGAAGCTGGACCGCGCGACCATCAAACTGGGCAAAGAAGTCGTCGACGACGTCCATCTCAGCTCGCAGATGTCCCGCTTGATGCACGTCCTGGTCGACAAGGTCAAGAACACGCTGATCCGTGTGGAGCGCGCGACCAACACGTCCAACGCGGCCAGCCGCGACCTGTCTCATTCGGCCTCGCCGCACTGTGAGGCCGAGCCGACACGCCGCGCTGCACACGCGGAAAACGATCCGGCCATGACGCTTCCGCAAGTCAGCAGCGCTCTGGCCTACGGCAACCATGATCCGCTGGCTGGCATTCCGGCTCGGCCAATGACCGATTTGCAGGACAAGACCTTCGTGCCTCCGCCCAACTACAACATGTCGACGCAGGAATACGACTTTGATGATCAAATCCTGAACGACAACGCCGTCGACGCCAGTGTTATCAGCGGTGATCCCGGCGACTGGTTCGCGGCCGACATTGGCAATATTTGGAACTCTCCACTGGCACAGGCCGACCAAGGCGCACACAGCATTGGACCCACGGTCGGCAACCGCGACTGGATCGAGCTGGTCCACGGCAATCTTGGCGGCGCCAGCAGCAATTCCATGCACTTTCCGCTCGACACTCCCACCACTTTTCACGACTACCAGGCCACCGTGTGGGCGGGGCGGGGACGGGGCTGAAGCTGACGCCGCTGAGGCCGAGTCAATTGGTTGTTGGGGCTTGGGCCTGCTGTACTTGCACCTGACCACGGTGACGACGACGAGACATGCTAGCGATCACTTGGTTCTTTTAACCTGACCACGGTGACGACGACGAGACGTGCTAGCGATCACTTGGTTCTTCTAATCTGTCACGGTGACGACGACGACGACGACAACGACAACGATGATTACTTGCACGGCCACAACGATCCCAACAATTGTCCATAGTTTTTCTACACGCCGTTTAATGCCGTTTAATACCCTTTGATCCCTCTGCCATGCCCCACTGCCATCTCAGCCGTTTCCCCGCATGATTTTCGTCCAGTGCATGCACCCACAGCAAAGCTAATTTACTTAAGCCTCTTCAGGGGCGCCTAAGTTAGACCCCTGGTGCTGATTACCTTATCCCCCGCCCAGCCGGGGGCGGCTGTTAGCCGGGCCGGCCACGCATGCTCATGCGACCTTTGGCCGAGTCGCTGACGACTAGCTCGTCGACGCTCCGACGCCCCTCTTTCGCCGCTGCTGCTTTTTTTGCCTCTTGCGTTTTGCGTTTTGCGTTTTGCGTCTTGCGTCTTGCGTTTTGCGTCTTGCGTCTTGCCTCCCGCCGCTGCACTAAACGCCGCTGGCCCAGGCTACATCCAACTCGCGCTCATCTCGCCGCCCTCGCTTGCTCCCCTCGCTTGCTCTTGCCTCTCACTGCCTCGCCCATTCACGCGGCAGGCACTCACCTTTTGCAACTTGCAGTGACGATGCAGCAGTGTCACGAGCGTGTGGTGAGCTGGTTGGACCGATAGCAAGAGCATGTCCCGTGATGGGCTCATCACCGCTCGCCAGCTTTGGGGCGCCGTTGCCACGTCGACAGCGTCAAGCAACAACACCTGGTGCACGCCGCTGATTCTGCCCACCGGCGGTACGCCCCAACCCGCCACAGCGCCCCCGCCACAGCGCTGCCACCCCAGCCAGGACACCGGTCCCGCTAACAGAGTGCAGGCATCATCGTCATCAACGACTCCACCATCACCATCTCTGGCGCCAAAGCGACGTTCAAGCTGCCGTGCGATAGCGACCAATCTATCATCAGCCCCGACACCACCGGCAATTCAAGCATCATCGGCTTTTCCGGCCCCTTCTACTCCTCCATCTCGCCACAGATCTATGCCCTGGCCACGGCAACCGTGATCAGCTATGTGCTCGTCATCCTCATCTTCATCACCCCCCGCACCTTCTACGTCGGCGGCCCCAGCGGCGGCGGTCGCGGTGGCTACCTGTCACGCGGTGGTCTGCTGCCCGGCATCGGCAGCTCCAACTCAGTCATCGGCGTCGGCCGGCGGCCGCTGCTGCAGAAGATCGCCACCGTCGCGGTCGCCGCCTCGCTGACCATTGCATCCGCCGACACCTTCAACGTGGCCGAGTCGCAGTACTACCAAGGCTACATCGACTCGAGTTCGCTGGTCGACGACGTGGTCAACAGTCTGGAAATCCGCATTGTCCAGGTCATTTCCGACACCTTTCTCTGGCTGGCCCAGGTCCAGACCCTGATCCGCCTGTTTCCGCGCCACCGCGAGAAAGTGGCGATCAAGTGGCTGGGCTTTGCCATGGTCACGTGCGACACTGTTTTCAGCGTGCTCGACTCCTTCGTCGCCGGCGACGGGCGCGAGAAGCCGCGCAGCACCCAGGATGCCATCCCCGCCCTCAACTATCTCTTTGACCTGGCCATTGCCCTCATCTACGCCTCGTGTGTCGTCTATTACTCGCTTTCCAAGCGCCGCTTCGCCTTCTGGCACCCCAAAATGCGCAACATCTGCCTCGTTGCCCTCATCTCATACCTCGCCATTGCCATCCCCGTCGTCTTCTTCATTCTCGATGTCAGCCTGCCAGATGTGGCCGGCTGGGGTGAGTATATCCGATGGGTGGGCGCAGCGGCCGCCAGTGTCGTCGTGTGGGAGTGGGTTGAAAGGATTGAAACTCTCGAGCGCGACGAGAGAAAGGACGGCATCTTGGGCCGTGAGATATTTGACGGCGATGAGATGCTCGATCTGAACTTGTCCGACGATGGCGACAGCCGAACCGGCCGGACAGGAGGCCGACGCAGAAGAAACAAAAGAAGGGCCAATCTATTGACCCTCGATGTGGAGAAAGGCCCGGCTCTCAGCTTTGCCAACGGCGTCGCCCAGGCGCGCGCAAAGCTGCCACTTCGCCGCCGCCGGAAACTGGCCGCCAACCAGGCCACGGCGCAACTGTCAGACACCGCGGGCGGCGACGCCTCTGGCACCATCGTCACACGTTCGCGCGATATTGCAATGTCTCGCCCAGCCAATGCCATCACCCCGCCCAGCAGGAGCGACACCGCCAGTGCCGCCAGCACCGTCTATGCGGTTCGCTACCACAACCTCACCAGCCCCTCACCGGCGATTGCCGAGCACCCTGAAGCAACAGACGGGCAGCAGGCTGAGTCTGGGCCGACCCACTCCGTCTTTGCAAATTCGACCGACTCGTCGGCAACATCCAAGGAAAAGGTGCTCGCCGCCCCCACCGCTGCACTCGCGTCCCCTGCTGTCAGCAACACCCTGTCTTTCTGGCCATCAGTCTTTAGTCCCTTCAAGCGGCGTCGAGCCGAACCACCAGCCGAAGTGGCCGGCGCCCAGATTGCCTCAGGCCTACGGCGCAGCCCCACCGATCGGGCAATGAATTTGAGGGAGCGCCTGGGCGGATGGAGCCATGGGCAGCTGGAGCGATTGGCGCGAAGCAGGGAGGTGGACGTGGCTGATCTGCCCGTCACAGTCATTCCCGCACCCAGGCCAGATGGCCGGACGTGGAGTCCGGACGAAGTCGCAGTGGACAGTAGTCAATGTGATAGTACAGAGCCGGTGCAGCAGGACCAGGGCCAGGACCAAGACCAGCAGCCGCAGCCGCAGCCGCAAGCGACACCGCTCTTGCCGGCGGGAAGCTCGCATCCCGAGCCGTCTCGCGCGCGTTCAGAACACCCCTCGACAGCGACGCTGCCGCGCAGCACCGTTCTTTTTGAAGCGAGTCCCAATACTCCTTCCCGTCATAGTGAGAGGAGGAAGTCGACAGCGCATGACAATGCCCATATATGGCCACAGAGTCAATCCCCCCTCACAAACGGTCTATCTGTGGAGGACAGACGGCCGCCGACAGCGAATATGGGCGGTGGAACAGAGGCCCAGTACGCGGATACACGGGCGGAAGCGTCTTCAGCAACCCCGGCCGAGGCATTCAAACGGACGACTCCCAGGCCGGTGTCGGTGGTGTCAACAGATGGGTTGCAACCTGTGGCTGAAGAGGCCGATGGTAATGCTAGTGCTGGGCACGCTACAGAGGACAAAGATGAAAGCGAAAGAGATGATGATGATGATGATGGGAAAAGCACCAGCGGGACCAGCCCGCAATAAAGATGTGACAGCATTTTACAATATCATTGCCCAAGACTCGAGTTGGATCTGTGAAAATTATAGAAGCATACAAATATGACTTTTTTGAAATGACAGCATTGGGACAACCAGGCCCCTTTGCCTCCTTCCTCTTCCTCTCCTCCATCTCCGCCCTCTGCTCCTTCTTCAACTCGGCACTCACCCCATCCCACGCACGGAAAGACCACCGCCGATCCCACCTGCCCTCATCCGGCCACCCGCATCTCTCCATCAACTCCACCGTGGCCACCCACCTGCCTTCTCCCAAAGAGGCCCCTCATTCAATACCCCGGCGGACCCACCTCACCCAAATTCATATCCCTGTCGCCTTCATCCTGCGGATCCAGGAAAGACAGCCTCCTCAGCTCGCGCCACCGCTCATACAGCACGTCAAACCGTCAAGCTACTGCTTCGCGGGCATGGACGGCATCTATTGGTGCCGAGTAGTTTTCTCTGTAGCTCCGAGTGGTATGTAGTCGGGCTTGAATAGATTATTTCTCACCACCCTGAGCATCGCTTCCAGCTATCTATAACCCGATCCTCATTCCCTTGACTAGAAGAATCGACGACCAAGTACGACTTATACATCGCGCCAGTGATACACGCGTGATTAGGATAGATGAAGACGTGCTGGCCGACTGCGAGTGGAATGGCTGGTAAAGAGGCCCGGTCTTCGCTTCCCTGTCTCTCCCAGGCCAAAATCGCGTGTTCCTGACTGATCCTGTCGACGATGAGGCGACGCCGGGACCCTGCGAGGCCGCGGATGTTGCGAGAGCTAACCACGCCCCATCCATGATAACCCTGGCAGGGCTCCCTTCCTAAACCCAGGGTACCCACTGCGACAAGGACTTCAGGCTGGTCCCGTTCACCCGTGTTATACACGCTAATAACCTCAGCAACCACCGACAGGGCGATTTCATCTTCGTAACTCCGAAACGACTCTCTGGACTGGGTAGCTAGCTGCTGAAGATCTAGGACTGTGTACACGCCGGCGTGGATCTCTAGGGACACCTTGACGCCTTCGATCTCACCCGAGGCGAATGTTCTCAGCAAGCCTCGTAGCTCTGAGTAAGAATTTGAAGTTTCTGCCGAGAGATCCATGCTCGCTGCGTTGTTTTGCAAAGCAAGTGCCTGGGGCGATGCACCCACGCTTACGTTGGTGATGCGGCTCCTACCCTTGTACTGGCTGCGTAGCTCAACTAGAGCCTCAACACAGCCCTTCAACTCGCCGACAAGGCTGTCAATCGCATCTGCAGGACTGCAGCCTGTGTAGCTTAAGCTACTGTGCGAGTAGAGTCCGATGAGATAAATCTTGCCCTGCTCTTCGAGTAGAGACAACTCTTGAATGAGGCCTCCTTTATTGAGAGAGGCCGGAGGGAGGCCGGCCCGATGATAGCCAGTGTCGACCTTGACATAGATGCCCGCTGCGAATCCAGCCTGCCCATGGAAAAGACGGACGGCGCCAAGTTGGGAGGGGTTATCGATCAAGAAAGCCATTGATTCAGGACCAAGTTGGCGCGCAAGCTTAGCGAGTCGAGAGATTTGCGAGCCCGGCAGCGGGATGCCGTAGAGAACGTTGACGCCACGTCCATCTCGCCCGCATTTCTCGAGGAGGGGCAGCAAATGCTCGAGCTCTGCCACTGTAGAAACAACAATCTTGACATCCTTAGAGTCTCCAAGCTGTAGCGACGTGACTTGAATGGTCTATCGCCACTCACGCACACACACACTATTAGAACTGACGTGCGACAATAGGCAAGTTATGGTTTAGGGGGAAGAGCCGGCCTTTCTCTCTCCCTCCCTCCCTCTCTCTCTCTCTCTCTCTCTCTCTCTCTCTCTCTCTGTCTGTATGTAATATATATATATGTGTGTGTCTCACCTTGTGCGTCTTTACATGGGCCCGGAATCCTATGCCCAGGTTCTGGACAGCATCCAACATGCTGCTGCAATGCCTTCGAACCTTGGCAATATCGAGGATGGCAGCGGGTTTAGGGACCTCGGAAACATTTTTACCAACCAGGTCTGGCCCAGGGATGTTGTTGTCACCCATGCTCTTTTGCTGTGGATATGATGGGAGTTTTGAATATTCAAACAAGTCTTGATGAAAGCTCCAGCTCCGTCTTTGTGTTGAAAAGAGCGTAAAGTATAACTAGCGCTGCAAAAAGTTACGCCCCCCATTTTCACCAATCCGTCTCTAGTGAAACAAGTAGAAATTCGGTTGAAATTGCCACTTATATCTGTGAAATAAAAATCCTGCCTTAACTGTACCTTACAATAAGTACGTCTGTAAAGGTCCTTGACTTTTACTTGACCCCCCGAAACATCCGCTTGACCCTCTCGACATCCAGCTTGCGCACTGTCGACTGCGGCAGCGGCGCCTGCATACTCTGACTCACTGTTAACCCAGCCACGCTTGCTGTTACTCCCACTGCCAATTCATCTCCTCCGTTCTTCTGCTGCTGCTGCCGCCTCTTCTTTTCCAGCACCTTCCACACATCTTCTTCATTCCCGCCCCTAATCTTCTTCTTCCCCTTCCTGCTGTTCTGCGCAGCCACGACATCCATCCACAGCACAGCGTCCTCTTCACGCTGGTCGGCCGCGTCTTCGTCCGCCTCGGCACGTCTCGCCTGCAATTTCGTCTCGGCGTTGCGCCATTCGCTTTGCATCCGCTGCAGGTGCTTGTTGTGCCGTGTTAGTGCATCTTTGGGCACTGGTAGATCAACCTGCTGCTGCTTCTTCATCTTCTTGTCGTTATTAGAAAGGGGCGGTGGATGGGATTTGGGAATGCCGGAAAGTGGTAAGCTGCGGTTCACCCGCTGTGCAAAGGCGGAGAGAGATTCGCCTTGTTGGATTTTTAGGCTTGGGTCTGGTTGTTCTGAGTCGGTGGTGATGGCGGCGGTGCTTGCCAGTGTCTGATCTTTGGGTTTCGATATGGCGGTTTGGATGGAATGTTGTGGTTGTCGCTGTGGTTGCGGGTGTGTCTCTGCTGTTGACAGGGTCCTTGTCGTCGTCGTCGTTGTTGTTGTTGTTGTTGTTGTTGTTGTTGTTGTCGTCCTCGCTGTCGCCTTCTTCTCTTGAACTCGAGCCTGCCATGCCATCATCCGTGCAAACTGCTTTGGGGTATCGTCGTCCGCTCTACCGCCCTTCTTGCTTGACGACGTCCTAGTCGTGACCTTTTTAGATTTATCTTCATCTCTTCGATCTTTGACTTGGGGTTTCCGTCTTTTATTTCTCTTATAGTCTTGCCCCTCTCCACCTTCTGCAGCAGCAGCTGCTGCATCACCAAACCCTTCAAACTTCTCTTTATCATTAGCATACTTTCTCACCGCCGGCCGAGCATCCAACGGCCGCGCGCGCTTCTCGGGCGGCAGATCAAAGTCGGCATTGCTATTGTTGGAGTCGTGGGGAGTGCGCTTGCGCTTGTGTTTGTGGGGCATAGCCTCATTCAGTATTTTGGCATATGTTGCTAGGATGGAATGGCTATTGCTGGTGAGATAAAAGGCATCGCATTAAAAAGCAAAAAAAGTCTCTGGAATCTAATAATCTTAATATTAATTACGTCAACGATGCCGTATTAAGTTAGGGGTTCACCACACTTTATACCATCACGTGATGTCAATCTGTGCATATGACGATTCTTCAAGTCCAGTCAATGTTACTCTAGTTGCCAATGTCTGTCTCTCTCGGCGCGCGCTTCCCGGTCTCTAATCCTATGACGCGGCCCCCGGTTGTTCAAGGATGTCTGTAAGCTTTCTTCGCTTTGCGGAGCTTCTCGAGGTGTTGGAATTGCCGCTGCAGCCGAATCACTCCTGGCTTGACAGAAATCAATAATCCATGGATGCCCAAGCAAGTCAGCCGTTGAAGGCCGCTCAACAGGATCATATCTCATGATTTGTTTCAGCAATTTCTCGCCCGCTTCCGCTTCACGTCCCGCATGAATCGCCCCTTCCAAGGAATGTCGCGCGTGTAGGTATCTGAGTCGCCATCAAGACCCTCATCATTGTGTAGCAAACCGACAGTTTCGCAGATTTCAACAACTGATGGGACTAGATGAGCGGGAAGGGGGCATTGATCAGGCCTTTGCAGGGGACCTTCGTCATCAAACCCATGCTCGACGCCTTCCCCTCCACCGATCGCGTCATTTTCATCGACTTTGTCCTCCCAATGTGCAGAAGGCCAACTACTGGACATAAAGTCCAGCTCAGAGGTCTATTCGTTTTTGAAACTCGTTTGGACATCGTGCTCATCAGAATACTAGCTACAGTTTGACGAAGCCTGTTTCAGATTATCGGCAAGAGGACCAAGCAGTTCAATCATTTAAAGTATGTGATCGTTATCAAGTGCCTCAGGATTGCCTATATTGAATAGTGAAAAGAGAGGTATATTGGTAAGAACCCTGTATGCGATACATCTGAAAGCCTAAATTAAAGCCCCTGTGACTTGGAAATCTCTCAATTTGGGACTTCGAATATTGATAGGTATTTGAGGGTTATCTGGCTGCTTATTGACACAAAATGCTTGAGATATATTAGTATATAGTTGAGAGCGTAATCAAAACTTACACACCATTTCCAAAATCAGTAATCCTAACACAGAATTTACTCCCAGTCTCTATCCACCAATATAGCAATTCATCGAGAGTAAGATGTCGAGGATCCTGGGCATTTTGTGTTCCGTTAAGTCTTCCAACGGGTGCTGAAATCCTGTCTGAGGCTTGCGATAATCCTTCCTACAAGGCTTTATTTAAGTCCTGTAGATCTAGTAATCAATTGCCTGTATAAAAGTCACCGTGGATGACATCATCTGTCTTGACGCTTAAAGAGAGAATCACTTTGATTTGTTAATCAGTATGTCTTCGCCTGGTATAATATCATGAAGGAGGCTGATAACCCTTGGACCTATTCCTGAGAAACCAAGGCATGAATGAGAGCCGTTTAGCCCTTGGAACATAAAGTGGTCAATTAGCTTAGTGATATATACCCTCTTGCTCTGATTCTTAGGGAACACTAGGTCATTATGTCGCCGTACATACTAATTTCGTGGGTGTCGCCATACTTCGCCTTCTTAATCTTGAGTGCTACATATCTAGATTCTCTTTGGCCGAGTCAACAGTTGTATTGCTCTCTGCAACCGATAGGGCCGAGTGTGTACCTTGGATCGCGTGCAAGCCACGTACTGGAATAAGATCTGCGGTCCAGTTTTCTTAGGACGAGATATTGTCCATCAAGGAAGGAGTCCCCCAAATGGAGAGGGTCATAACCTCCGGGTCTATATTCCTTGACATTTTCAACTGGCGCAGTTAGGGGGCGGAATATTTGTTTCTCATCACCCATGGTGTCCCCTCGTAGCAGAGTATATTAAGGCTGTGCCACTGGAAGTGTGTATGGCCAGGCGGGGTTGATTGAAGTGTTGATCGCGGCTTTATGTCACCTCTGAGTCATGGCTATCACACCAAGGTTAGTTAATACTTTGCATAGTAGGTATGTCAATGGTCATCTTTGGCCTCAGCCCTCCCGGGGCCTTGAGCATTTCGAGAGGCTCAAGAGCTCTTGTCCGGACCCAGTTGTAATTCTTTGCAAAATACAGCTTTTGAGGAAGGGGATGAACGAATCTAAGCCAGGTGATGCTATTGTTCAGGATGCCGTCGCTGTCTATGATGATGACCTCGGTGTTGATGGGTTGGAGTTTCCAACACCATTACCTATAAGGGCAGCAACTGACCTGCGTGGGCGCTAATTAGTCCGAATCTGCTGTCAAACGAATCCATTTCAAGGACCTTCACAGACTGTGGTCAAGCTGTCAGGTACCCAAGGCAGATCAAACATGACCAATATTTAAACTTGTCCATGATTGTCGCCAAGTGTTCTCGAAGGCAGGGGTCAAATCAAGCGAATCGGAAGGGAAGTGAGCCATTCGCAATGCACCTTGCAGGGTTGCATCCTCAATTTGAAACTGGCATATGAGAGGCTAGAGAGCTCGGTTCTAGCTTTGACGATCATACGTGAGCTTCCAGATGAGGAATGGCGCAACGCCTCCCGAGCTGGGATGGAGAGCTTTGTACCTAGATGCTTTCCTTATCGCCATTCAATTTGCTGCATGTGAGCACGGGCTTTCCGACTTCTCGATACGAGGGTGGGGGAGATGCTCCACGTGCAGAACCATTGGCCAATAGGTCTTTGGTGATTTCAGATAGCAATGTTACTATGGTACAGTGTGTTCAGCGGCGGGAATTACAGAACAAACAAAATACTACCAGTCGGTGGTTAGCACAGGCAGTTGGCAGGGGAAGATACTTAATGAAGTCGTGACGGCGCAGAAAGAGGGTGTCTGTCCTAAAACTTTTGACTTGCCGTTTAAGCTACTCCTTGGCAAAGCTTGATTGAGCTTCGGCGTGTTTCGTGTTTCGGGAAGGATGAGGATCTTTGTAGGCAGCAACTCCGCCTTCTTCTGGGCGTTGTGTTTGGTGCTGGGTGCCCATGGAGCCCCAACAGTCGACACCACTTACCCATACACAGGGCCCGCGGTTCCAGTGGGAGACTGGGTTGATCCTACCGTCACAGGCAATGGCAAGGGCTTCGCTCGCCTGGTCGAGTCTCCTGCTGTGAAGCCCGCGAGAAAGAACCCGACCAACAACGTCAATGTGATTCAGTTATCTTATTTGCCACAGGGCATCAACATCCACTACCAGACGCCATTTGGCCTGGGGGAACCTCCTTCAGTCAAATGGGGAACCAGTCCGGGCAACTTGCACAAGACCGCCACTGGTTACAGTCACACGTATGTTCTTATGTCCCCACACATCGACGTCAGTGGTTTAGGAGAATCAATAATAACATCATCTGGCCCAGATATGATCGAACACCACCATGCTCTTTGGTAGCAGTCACACAATGCTCCCAATTCTTCCATGAGGTGGCCATCCACAACTTGCGGCCAGGTACCAAGTATTATTACCAAATTCCTGCTGCCAATGGCACTACCACCTCTCAAGTCTTGAGCTTCACGACTGCTCTGGCAGCTGGTGACCAATCTGAATTTTCCATGGCAGTGCTCAATGACATGGGCTACACCAATGCAGCCGGTACTTTCAAGCACCTCGCCCAAGCCGTTGAGGAGGGAGTCGCGTTTGCCTGGCACGGAGGTGATCTGAGTTATGCAGATGATTGGTATTCTGGCATCCTTCCTTGTGAGAGCGACTGGCCTGTTTGTTACAATGGCACCTCTACAGAGTTGCCACCCGGAGACTCCGATGTTGAGTACGACACTCCTTTGCCGGCAGGTGAGGTCGCGAACCAGGGTGGCCCCCAGGGCGGTGACATGAGTGTCCTATACGAGTCCAATTGGGATCTCTGGCAACAGTGGATTGGGAAAGTCTCCACCAAGGTTCCATACATGGCGTTGGCCGGAAATCACGAGGCGTCTTGTGGCGAATTCGACGGACCTGGCAATCTCTTGACTTCTTATCTGAACAATGACGAGGCCAACACTACCTCGCCTGAGACCAATCTCACATACTACAGCTGCCCGCCCTCGCAAAGGTATGAAAAGAAAATTGTTCCTTGATGTTTGACCCTTCAGCGCTGACAAGAGCAGAAACTTCACCGCCTACCAACACCGCTTTTACATGCCCGGTGCTGAAACCGGTGGCGTCGGCAACTTCTGGTACTCGTTTGACTACGGCTTGGTCCATTTTATCGCCATTGACGGCGAAACCGATTTCCCCTATAGTCCCGAATGGCCTTTTGCCAGGGATATTGAAGGCAACGAGACCCATCCCACCGAATCTCAGACCTTCATCACAGATAGTGGACCGTTTGGCACAGTGGACGGTAGCTGGAAGGACAATCAGGCCTACGAACAATATAAATGGCTGGCTAAGGATCTGGCGGCTGTCGACCGTGAAAAGACACCCTGGGTTATTGCCATGAGCCATCGTCCGATGTATAGCTCCGAGGTGTCTTCGTACCAGAGCAATATACGGGCAGCTTTCGAGGGTCTTTTGCTCGAGAACAAAGTCGACATCTATTTGTCAGGGTGAGTTAGTTAGCTGTCCTGTCCTGTCCTGTCCTGTCTGCTCCTTCTACAAGTGGTAGCTAACCATTTTCTCTCCCTCTATAGACACATTCACTGGTACGAACGCCTATGGCCCATGGGGGCCAACGGCACGATCGACTCGGCATCCATCGTCAACAACAACACCTACACGACCAACCCGGGCACGTCCATGACGCACATCATCAACGGCATGGCAGGCAACATCGAGTCGCACAGTTTCCTCGACTCCGACGAGACCATCTCGAACATCACGGCTGTCCTGGACCAAGAGCACTACGGCTTCAGCAAGTTGACCGTTCTCAATGCGACGGCCTTGAAATGGGAATTCGTGCGAGGTGACGGAGGCCCACCCGCCATTGGCGATGAGCTTATCCTGTTGAAGAAGGGGTGTTATGATGTGCGGTAGATAATCGTGTCCAATATTTTTGTATATACCGCGGAACCATCGGACAAGAAAATGACGGTGACGTAGTCCGAAAATAAGTTACCCCAAAACATATATCATGACAAGAATATCATATCTGAGTGCAATGAAAAATGTAAGCTAGAGCCTTGCTTATAAGCCGGAAACCGGATTCGTCATGGGCGATTCACTAATGGTATGTATGAATCAAGATATCAAATCGGTGATACAGAATTAGGATTGATCCTGAATGAACGGGGTTCCCTTTCAAGAGACACCAGTACACAAATATATATATCTCTATTTGTTTGTTGTGGCTGGCCTGCAACCCCCCCTCGTTAATTTGGTCCTCCTTGTTTCCCCACCGCCGACATGGCTGGATTGTTCTTCAACCAGTGGGTGATTCACAACGCCAGGCGCTCAGGTTATCCGAACTCTGGTACGCACTGACCATGGTCTTGAAGCCAGCAATCAAGCCTAGGATGGCGGTGCAGCAGGAACCAAGGTAGTAGATGGTATCGAACAAATTCCACAGCAGCTCCTTCTTGTAGCCGCGGATCCATCGCTTGAAGCCGCTGTCGATGTGCGTGGCAGTGCGGGTGGCCGGGTCGTAGGTATCACCTTCGGTGATGGCGTCGCGCTGGATCTTGAAGCCGATCATGAGGAAGGGAGGGAAGGTGTAGGTGAATTGCAAGATGGCGCCAGCACCGACAATGACAATCCATGAGTTGATTTGCGGTACCGACTGGGCGACGATCCAAGAGAGCAGCCAGTAAACCGGCACGAAAAACACCCAGATCCACTTGCCCTTGGTGCTCTCGAGCCGGGGCCACCTGAAAAGGTCACGTCCGATATTGTTGTAGAGCACCTTGATGCCGATATTGCCGTACAGCACCGCGGCAATGATGCCGGTGATGAGTTCGACAATATTGCACACTGTCTGCCACGTGTAGGGAGAGATACCCTGGTAAGACACGTTGTACACGTACTGGCCTTGCATGGCGTAGCAGTAGATGCCGTACACCATGTAGCAGAGATAGATCAGGATGTCGGCGGCCAGGAGACCCTTCCAGAAATCGAACGGCCGTCGCATCTCAGCCAGCAGTTCGGTGAAGAGTGTGGCACCGCCAAAGGAAAAGACGGCGTTCATGAGACCGTTGACGTTGTCATAGATTGTCAGGCCAGGCGGGGCCGCTGCCGAAACGTGAATGGGCTCGGGGTCGTTGATGTTGAAGTCGGGATCAGTTCCCTGGGCGGCGTACAACTCGTAGTTTGGTGGGCTGTGGGCCATGACGCCCATCGTGGCGAATATGACGAACAAGTTGATGAAGACGGACAACGAGGCAAGCCAGCCTAGTCGCTGTAGGGTCCGAATCTGCCCGATAACGCAACCAGCGATGGCGCATACAACCACACAGACAATGAAGCACAGGTTGTTGTGTGACAGCTGCGAAATTGACTGACCCGAGCTCAAAACGATCATAGTGACGTTCAAGAAGAACTGGAACGACTGCAGCGCGTTGACCGTGTGGCGAAACCAGGTGCCGTAGATTCTAAACGCGATATCACCATAACCCTTCATGGGATATCGGTCGGAATCTAGCTGAAGAAAAAGCTTCCACAGCTGCAGACCAGAGTAAAAAGCAAGGCCACCGAAGACGGTGAAGAGAGCGACACCGGGGCCCATGCCCATCTGAGAGAAGGAGTAGCCTGTCGAAAAGGGGCCGAGAATATCGGTGGTGATCAGGTAGAAGATAGCACCCCTACACCAAATCCGTTCAGATCACATCACACGCAGGCACACTCGGTGGGAATGGACTTACCAAGTAGCAGTCCTTGCTGCACGGGAGGCGGTCACCCATTCCTCATCAGAGATAACAACCGGCTCGAATTTCTTCTCTTGAGCCCCCTTCTCACTACCGGCCTTCGGAGACTCAGACATGGACGGGCGCTTGATCTCACCCTCACCTTGCGCACTGATGGACAAGCGCGGCTGCTCGATAACACGTTCCTCCACGTACTGGCGCAGGATCCTCTTCTTGTAGAAGATGGTGAGTTGACTAGGGCCATCGACGTAGTTGCTGCCGGGTCCATACAGACGGTCTTCTTCAGCGCGAGTCATCTTGGCATAGTGAATGTACTCTTCCAGCGGCAGACTGGCATCGTGCAGCTTCTCTAGCACTGTGGTGGGGTAGGTGGACTGGTCGAGTCCATCAATATCAATGCGAGGGTCATCGACCGCGCCAATGCCGGCGACGGATCCAACTCCCGCAGCCATAGCGACTGCGTGTACGTATGTATTTGTGTTTGTATGCACACACAAGACCACAAGAAAGAAGGGAAGTTCTCAAAGAGCCAGCGAGGTTAGGAGGGGTGGAACAGGGTCAGTGCAATCACGCTCTTATAACCAATTGCTCGTTTAATGGCCGCAGCAGCTTAATGAGTTATATTGTAGGGATAGGGGCGTTACAATGGCGTACACGACATGGTTAGTCCCACATTATACAGTATCCTCCGGTAGCTCGAGGCTAAAGGTGGCAGACCAAGTCTCGTGCACCTCGGGCAAACGAGCAATGTCTGCCATCTCGTTGGCTGAAGGCGGGTGGCGGTGATTGACAAAGCTAGAGAGAAACAACATTCGATTGCTGCATGCTTCCGTGCTACTGATAGTCGATCAGTTCCGGGCCACCGGGGCCGCTTGGTCGGGGGGTGAAGGGGGGAAACAATTTGAGGAGTGACATTGGAGCGGGCAATTTGAGGTAACTTGAATAGGCAGGAGAAGTGCTATCTGCCCAAGTATGTTGTCTGATTTGCAGACATCATAAGCGCGGAAGAATTGTCACATGGTTCCCCTTAGTCAGAGTACGATGGTACAGCAAGGTCTAAGTTAGGAGAATGCGAAGCAACGCTAAGCTTTGGCCGTCATTCTACCTGGTGCAAGAAAAAGCTTGTCTCTGCACCTAATTTGGGCGCCACGGGAAAAATCAAGGCAAATGATGAAGTTGTTCGGGGGTGCCGCTTCTCAGCCACCCGTCTTCTCGGACGCAGGCAATAAACACATGACGGCGGGGTCGGTTCTTTAGATGTGCGGCCAGATCATGAGCGATAAGACGCGGGAGGATGCATGCGTCAGACCCTGGGCTGTTTGGCAGATAAAGACTTGATGTAACTGTCCGTTGCACCTGCAGATCGGCTTGTTAATCTTCCTGTTTGGTGAGAACTCGCTCGTATAAGCCCCACTCCGCGACTTTGATTGTTGTCGCATCGTGCAAACTCTAGGAGCACCGGGATATCCGCCGTGTCAACTCCTGGGCTTTGCACCATTCTCGACGCTGATGAGAAACTGACAATCTAGGAACGTGTCAAAACATGATCTAGAACACTACAATCGCCAAAAGCTTGGAGTCCACCTCCCTTCCCCGCTTTACAAGTGTGTATGTAGTGTGGAATTGCCGGAGGCAGGAGAAGAGAAGCTTGGAGTCCACCTCCCCGCTCTGCAAGTGTGTATATGTAGTGTGGAATTGTCTGAGGCACGAGGGGAAAAGCTCGTGGTCAACACTCTCGCGTGTTGGGCTACACACACGACACTCAGCATCTGTTACTGGTGCGGTCGTTGTGCTCGTACACGTACACGTACACATACACGGACACGGACACACACGTTCAACTGTAAATCATCCCCAGGTCCCTCCCCCGCCTCCTCTACCTTGCTTTCGCTGCGCACTTATCCTCCACTCATCTTCGCCCCTGTACTTGTCATGTAAGGGCTGGATTCGCTCGGCCTTCTTTCTCTTGCTCAATCGATCGGTGGGCGCCACTTTGAAAAACGTGGGCGCAGCCTCCACCAGCCACTTGGGCTCAATCACGGTTGCGCAGTGCATGTACTCCTTGGTGGTCATTACGAGTGTATGGAAGATGACGTGCTCGGCGGGCTTGCCGAACAAGGCCGACGACGGATGCATATATACGGGTGTGCCTTCGATAAGGGTCTTGTAGCCTTCCTGCGGATCCTTGCGCGCTGAGTTGCGGAAGAAGCCAGAGCAGAGGGCCTGGCGGACCTTGACAGTGTTGCGGCCGCACGAGATGACTTGATGCTTGTACCGTTGGAAGATTTGCAATATCTGCTGGCGGACGTCGCGGGCACGCAACATCTGTCGCTTCTGGATGAAGTTTTCAAAGCACCAGGGGTCGGAGAAGCGTGAGTTCTTCCAGCCATTGTACACATTGAGCAGCGTGAGGTGGTCGCCGTGGGGGTCGTGGAACTTTGCCTTCTTCTTATCTGCCTGCTGCTGCTTTTCCTTGGGGCGATAAAAGACAGACTGGACGGAGAGCATGGCGACGATGGCAAGCATCTCTTCGGAGCAGCCAGCGTCAACAGAAGCGATGAGGACCTTGGCGAGGCCCGGCTCCATGGGAAAATCGGCCATTTTGCGCCCGAGGCGGGTTAGCAGGCCCTCGTCATCGAGAGCGGACAAGGCGTAGAGTTCTTCGAGGGCTGTAAGCATGGTGTTGGTGGGCGGAGGGTCCATGAAGTCGAAATGAAGAAGGTCGTTGATGCCCATGGCCTTGAGCATGAGAATGGTATTGGACAAGTTCTGGCGCTGGATCTCGGGGATTGTGGTTGGTAGCATCTCCGACTGGTAAGCGGCCTCGGTGTACAGGCGGAAACACTTGCCAGGGCCGGTTCGACCAGCACGGCCGGCCCGTTGCTTGGCTTGGGCCTGCGAAATGGGAGTGACAATCAGGGAGTCCATACCCAGCTTCGGATCGTAGGCATTCTGCTTCACGAAGCCAGGGTCGATCACGTAGTAAATCTGATCAATGGTGATGGAAGTTTCGGCGATGTTGGTGGCTATGACAACCTTGCGGCTTCCTGGCGGCGCTGGCTCAAAGATCCGACTCTGCATCTCACTGGGAAGGGCCGAGTAGACGGGAAGAATGATGAGCTCGGGCACGGAGGGACCAAGGGCCTTCATGCGTTCGTACAGCACCTCGCAGCTGGTGTCGATTTCCTCTTGGCCGGTCAAGAAGACCAGGATGTCGCCGGGCGGCTCGGTCAGGTGAATCTGCATGACCGTGGTCAGGGCTGCATCAAGGTAATCGTCCTCGGGCTCCCTGGAGTACATGATCTCAACTGGGTAGGTGCGGCCGGGTATGGAGAAGATGGGACACTGGTTGAAGTACTCTGAGAATTTGTCGGCATCCAAGGTGGCAGAGGTGACAATGAGCTTCAAGTCGGGCCGTCGCTTGAGAGTCTTCTTCAGCAGGCCAAACAAGACATCGGTAGCGATGGTGCGTTCGTGGGCTTCGTCAAGCATGATGACGGTGTAGCGTCTGAGATTGGGGTCGAGCAGGATTTCTCGCTGCAGCATACCGTCTGTCATGTACTTGATCTTGGTGTCCGGTGACGTGCGGTCCTCGAATCGGATGGTGTAACCGACTTCACGGCCAAGCTGGCAGCCAACCTCTTCGGCCACTCGCTTGGCAACGCTCATTGCAGCAACTCGGCGAGGCTGGGTACATCCAATGGCGCCGTCGTTGGCGTAGCCAGCTTCAGCCAGATACTGGGTCAATTGGGTGGTCTTCCCGGAGCCGGTGTCGCCAACGACGATCAAAAGCTGGTTCTGGGAAACGGCATCGAGAAACTGCTTGCGGAATTTGAAGACCGGCAGCGATTCTCGCTGTTGCTTGATCGTCATATCCGTGCGTCTTCCAAACGACTGTCCCGGGCCCTGCGTGGCCTGCTTCCACTCGGGAATGGCAGAAACGGCGTTTGAGGCCTGCTGCTGGGTGTGCCTCAACTCGGATGCGAACTTTCGATCCTCAGGGTTGATCATGGGGTCTTGCCATTGTTCATTCAGGTTAACCTTGGACGCGTCTTCAGCGGCGCGGTCAGCTGCTTCTTGCTGCTTCAGTTCCTTGCGTTCCTTGGCCAGCGCAGTGCCGGCTTGAGCAGCGCGGTTGAGGGAGCCTTCGGGAGCCTTGATGACGCGGATTGGCGACAGTTCAAGAGACTGCTTGGTCTGGCCAGCTAGGAACGGGGGCTCCTCGTCCCTGACCTCGATGTCAATGTCCTCTTCGAGCTGGTCGGCGTCGCCGCCATTGAGAGTGTCATTGTACTCTTCGTCAATGTCAGGATAGTCCTGGGCAGATATGGCTCCAGAGGCAATAAGCTGCTTGATCTCCCATCGTTCCGGCGACGTCATGCGCTTTTTGGTCCTGTGAGGCTTGGCGCTTATGTCATCCTCGATCACGTGTGCGTCATGGGCCGTAGATGTGCCATTTGATATGGCCCTTAATCTTTCCATGTTGGCACCAGACGCAAAGCGCTGCGAGGGGCCAAGATCTTGTCCGGTTGCTTGGTCGACTTCTTTCATTGACAATGCGATACGGCTGCCTTCGATCTTGACCACCTTGACCTTGACCGCCTGTGCTCGAGACAAAAGATCAGAGGGATGATTGACTCTTGCACCGTCCTGAATGGCAGAAACGTGCACCAAGCCATCGACGCGGCCGCGGACGCCTTTCAAGTTGACAAAGGCGCCAAAGTCTTTGATACCGGTGACAATACCGTCGTAGACCTTGTAGAGCTCTGGGTGCTCGTCCACGCGCTCCTCGTGGGGGGGCTTGGAGTAATTGTCTTTGTCGTCTTCGTCGTCATAGTCGTCGTAGTGTCTCCGCCTGGTCGAGTGATGCGAGTTCTTCTCTCCTTTGAGTTTGTGCTTGTGCTTGCTTTCAGAGGCATCGTCTTCCGCGTCGTCGCCATACCGCGTCCTGAACTTTCTGTCCTCGTACTGACTCGAACCCGTCGACACATACTTTGGCCTTGGCTTGCGGTCTCTCGCATACTCATTCAAGTCCGGGCTCCTGCTCCTTTTCCGCGAGGAATAGCCGACGCCGTTCCTGCTGGGGGCCATGTCTTCCAAGAGGGCAAAGGTGTCATCACGAGCAGTCTTCAGCGGGCCGCCTGTCTCCTCAATGGCCTTCTGGCCGACCATGTCATCCTCGACCTCATCCCAGTTGAGCTCTCGATCGGGCATGGTTAAGCCCTTGAACACCTTGGCCTTTTCCTCCAGCGCGTCGAATTCGGCCAGGGGATTTCCCGAAGTCTTGGTGGCGGCCGTCGGCTTCGGCTTCGTCTTATAGTCTGGGTGCATAGTGCGGATCAGCCGATCGATGCTTGTGATGAGACTGGGCGGGAAGTCGGCGCCCAAGGCGTGGATCTTGGCCTTGAAGCGGTCGACATCGCCAGCGGCCTCCTGATGCTGATTGATGACAAATTCGGCAAGGGTCTTGTCGTTGATGCCCAAGTGGTTGTTGAGTTCCGAGGTGATTTTGGAGACGAGCGAGAGCAGTTCGAGGGAGGCGAGGTCGTCCATGGCGAAGAGGCGCTATTAATGGAGGGGGCGGGCAGGAAGAGGAAGACGGCGGGGGTGTAGCAGGCCGGCTGCCATTATTAGCTAGCAGTGGTCGTGGTCGTGGCGGAGAGGAAGGGAATATTTACTGTCTGCAGAGAAGAGGCGGAGGCGCGGATGAGTGGGAAAATATTGTGTCACGTGATGGTGTGAGCTGACAGGGGGCGGCAGGAGCGACCCGCCGTCGACTCTGTCGGACCTGCCAAGCAGGAGGCTTGGCGGATCAAGCCAAGTAAAATCTCACTCACCCTCGCCGTCGCTGCTTTTACCACCTGCTTCCATTTGCTCACCGTATGCTCACCCTTACCTCGCTTTACCTTTTTATTATGCCTGGAACGCCAGTAGGCTGGAGAGGCGTATAACGCCAAAAAGGTAGGGAATCTTGCCACTCTCAGGCCAAGAATCAGGCGTTCCAATATATGTGTGTCATTCATGGCAGGGATGAACGAGTGTTTCATATCTGGCAGTTTCGGTCAGGTCGGAAATCCAACAGTAAGTAAGGTCGTGCGCAAGGGACAATATATGATGTGGGGACCTTCACCTTGAATGCTTCCCTTACGGTGACCTTCTTGTTTCGTAGCAGCCTCTGCACATAGCGAATCTACCCATTGCAAGCCTTTAATTACAGTCAGAGGCAAAATAAAAATGCAGTGACACTGCTGTGTTATGATTGGCTTGGTTAGTCATTCGTGCGACATGATTGGCTAAATGTTTCGCAAGAGTCCGCCCCAAAATCCAGAGTATAGATGGCCATATCGTTCCCGGCCTATGATAGCCCTTAACACCCATTTTAACTCTACAATCATTTGTTATAGCTAGCTAATTCCGACTTTGAAGAGGGCCTGAGATCGCTTTTCCTTTACCTACTTTCACCATGACGTCTTCGACAGCATCGGCAACTGAATCTCGGTATGAGCAGCCAAAAGTTGACTCTGTCATGCGCCAGGTTGGCGATACAGAAAAACAAGCTCCAGAGCAGAAGATAGAATCGAAGAAATCTGTCTATACAGAACTCGGGTGGCTCGACCGACTGCTGGTCCTTTGGATATTGTTGGCCATCGTCATCGGCATTCTACTTGGAAACTTCGTTGAGGGTGTTGGGCCAACCCTCCAGAAGGGCAAATTCGTCGATGTATCTGTGCCAATAGGTGAGACCACAACGCACTGATTTATTCAGTCATTACTAACAGATGCAGCAATTGGCCTTCTGGTTATGATGTATCCAATTCTATGCAAGGTGAAATACGAGACCTTACATCGTGTCTTCGCACATCGCCAGATTTGGGTTCAACTTGGCTTCAGCATTATCGCGAACTGGATCATTGCTCCTCTCTTTATGGTGAGCCTTCCCCTTTAAACCCAATACCCCAAACAATTAGTAACAAATTAGCTCGGACTTGCTTGGGCATTTCTCCCAGACGAGCCAGGTCTCCGCAATGGACTCATCTTCGTCGGTTTGGCACGATGCATTGCCATGGTCTTGATCTGGACCGGCCTCGCAGGCGGTGATGAAGAATACTGCGCCATTCTGGTTGCAGTCAATTCCATCCTCCAGATGGTTCTTTACGCACCTCTGGCAATCCTGTTCGTCAACATTATCAGTAATGGCCAAGCATCCCAAGTCTCATACTCTATCGTTGCCAGGAGCGTCGGAGTCTTCCTCGGAATTCCATTAGGCGCAGCTGTCGTGACCCGATTCGTTCTCCGAGCCATCAACGATAAATTCTACGACCACACATTCCTCAAGTACGTTGCACCGTGGTCACTCATCGGACTCCTTTACACCATCCTCGTCCTGTTCGCTTCTCAGGGCCACCAGGTTGTCCACCAAATCGTTTCAGTGGTCCGTGTCGCAGCTCCACTCATCGTCTACTTTGTAACCATCTTTTCTATCACACTTTGGATCGCAAAGCGCTTCGGGTTTGGCTACAAGCTAGCCGCCACTCAAAGCTTCACCGCTGCCAGCAACAACTTTGAGCTTGCCATTGCTGTCGCTGTCGCTACATTCGGTGCAAACAGCGATGAAGCACTTGCGACTACAGTTGGCCCTCTGATTGAAGTCCCGGTCTTGATTACGTTGGTCTATTTCGTAAAATGGATTGCGGGACGCTGGGGTTGGAGGGACTAGTAGTATAGACACCATAGGTTTTTCTATGTTCCGGGGAATAACAAGACATCAGGATAGCCCCATCGTTCACTGTGTGCATTGTACATAGCAGCATAAGCATTTGAGCAATCACAGCTAGAAATATTAAAAATAGATATATTGGACAATTGCTCCACTTGTAAGCAAATCCACACTCAGCCTTTCCCTCTCACGTTACTTTGCCCTTTTCACACTAGCTCCTTCCACGTACATTGTCTACAGCCAGCTTTCAGTAGCTTCCCCTTCCAGATCATGTTGAAGCAAATCAATTTTCGGAGAGATTCAGGTATGAAAGAGACCGCAAAACAGACAGCGCGTAATCCATTTAATGCAGCTAAAGCCTCCCCCACGATTACTTCCCATTGGATATACTCTGTACTCTTATAAGACAAATTAGCCCCAGTCTGTCGAGTGAAAACATTTCTCTTTGGGCACACCTGTTATGCCCGGAACGCCAGCAGGCTAGAGAGCCCTGTAACTCTAAAAAAAGGTATGGAATCTTGCCACTCTCGGGGCCAAGATCCAGGCGTTCCAATATATATGTGTGTCATTCACGACAACACCTCACTACTACCAATTAGCTGTGGCGCAAAGTTCATCGGAGGCATTGCGGATGGATCCCATCGTGTTGATCAGCAAGGTCAATCCAAGTCGCTCCTAACATACCGCTTTCGGAGGCCTGCAGAGGCTGAAGTGAATTTTGGCTCTGGTGCCAGTTTTGGATATGATCCGTCACCAGTAGCCATTGTGCAAGCTGATACTGTGTAAGGGGTGTGTAGATAGGCACTATACTGTAGAGCAATGTGTATCATTCGGAATACAAACTAATATCTGGAGAACCTTGTTCTCCTCTCTCAATCCATTACTATTTATCCTGTCTCCCAACATCCGCTGGTCCGAAACCTCTCCTGACGCGGAGAGACAGGAATGTTTCGTCCCTGTACTGGGTTTGGGATTCTGTTTCCCCGACATCGCGGAAGCGATGTTCCGACTCCGAGACTTGGCATCTGGGTCGTTACATACTGTCAGGTGGAACTTCAGTAAGTGGTTATAAGTGATAACTACATCAGCTGTTTCTGTTCCGTGAGTATAAACTGGCTCCAGTCTTGGTGTAAGAAGTGTCAGAATCTGGGGGGATTCGTAATGCTCTTCTTGAAACCACAAGGAACGTCTTTGTCAATTGTCATTGTCCGCTTTTACGCAAAGTTCGCTGACAGAACCAACGTCTAGCCCCGCAGCATGTCCTGCAGACTCGCATCAATCATTTCCGGCCCTCCCTGCCTTTTGGCGTGCGCAATGCGGCCATGGCAACGCCAAGTTATCGGGGAGCTGTGTTGCACTGCCAGCTTTGTCATTAACCTACCCTGATTAGAAGTTGAACACAACAGACGAAGCTGAGGAGGGATCACGCAGTGCTCTAAGTTCGTGTTTCCACCTGTTCTTCTTTTGTGATGATGCTTAATCTCCAGCGTAACGGCTTGAAGCTCGTGCAGTGGTCAGAGAAAGAACGGCGCATCCTTTTGACGATAAAAAGTCACTCATGATATTGGACCAATTAGCTAATACTAGTTAGGATGAGTCGGGGTTGAGGCCCTCACCAATCACATCAAAACAGTGACTAAGCCAAGACTGCCTTGTGCCGTCTAGCCCTCGAAGGTGGTTATGCTCACAAAGCTCCTCTCCTGAAGCTCAATAAATGCCGTATGGCCTGTATCAGCGGCCACCCAGTATCTCTCTTGTATTTTGCTGGGCCGCCTCACTGATCACAACTCCCCTTCTCCTCAGCTCAAAACCACTACCGTCGTGCAATCCACTGACCTTTATTCTCCTGACAACTACCCTCTGTCGACGACCAAAATGGGCATGTCTGACAAGCCCAGTGTCCTGTTCGTTTGTGTCCACAATGCCGGCCGCTCCCAAATGGCCGCCTGCTTCCTCAACCACCTCGCCGGCGACGTCATCGAGGTCCGATCTGCCGGATCTGCCCCAGCCGACTCAATCAACTCAATTGTTGTGGAAGCCATGCGCGAAGAGGGTATCGACATCTCCGACAAGCAACCCAAGATCCTCACCACTGACGCTGTCCAAGCCAGCGATGTCGTCATCACTATGGGCTGCGGTGATGTCTGTCCCTTCTTTCCCGGTAAGCGATATCTCGACTGGCAACTCGACGACCCTGCTGGCCAAGGACTCGATGCTATACGCCCCATCCGGGATGAAATCCGTCGCCGTATTGAGAAACTAATTACCGAACTCCTGCGCTCTGGCTGAAGGCAGTCAGAGCGAGGGAGGAAGCCATGAAGAGAAAGATCCAATCAGGAAACTTTAGTCACTCTGTTTCAGTCCACTTATCCACCACCTTCCCATCACGCCCATTCGAAGAGAATCTGGTCACGAACAAAAGCTCGGCCATCTGGATATCTCCTTGAATGCCACCCGATTCACTGTTCAAGGAGTTTTCTCCCGCCAAATCTATCACCGAACAGTCCTAAATGAGTTCGCATGAGGATTGTGAACTTCACAAACTCTTCTACTGTCATGAATGACACACACACACACACATATATATATATATATATGGACCCAATCTAGTAGCTGTATGTGGATTTCCACATGCACTAAGTCTAACGTTTTCTACCTGTCGGCATGCTTGACGGACGCAACTTTTGGACCGGCTAATTGAGGGACAGAGAATGTAGCCAAAACGTAAACTAGCGAACCTAGATATTTAACGCGATTAGACGCGAGCAAAAAGCTATGCATCGAGACTCGGTGATCTGAAAGAAAGGGAGATAACTGCGCCTCGTGATTCAGTCAGCCGCTGCCCCCTACCCTTCTGCAATTGCTGTGCTGTTCTTCTCCATCGTCTTGCTATCGACGCCGCCTGCAGCGTGGGCAGCTCCCAACCCTGAATCATCTTCCTCATTCAGGGCTACTTTCCCCGCGCTCTCCGTGGTGTCCAATTTTCTCTTTGGCTCCAGCCAGCCGTATATACCGATGAACGTCATGCCCAGCACGGCGTTGATGGTCGAAAATACAAGGGCAACAATCCCTCTCGTTGTGAACCCTGCGGGGATCCATCCGGGCTGCTCGGGCTGACCTGATAGGTCGAGGAAGTCCTCGGAATTACCGGCTGCGTTACCCGTGGTGGGAATTGAGGCCGCCTTGCACGCGGCAAGGTGGTCGCTCGGAACGCCGTTGGGAAGCTGAGCCTGGATATGCCGCGGGCCTTCAATCAATAGCATGCCCAAGCCCTGTGACAAATGCCAGTCGATGTGGCAGTGGAAAAACCAAACGCCCGGGTTATCAGCGACAAAACGCACGACCCAGGAGCCTTGCGGGGGAACCACAAAGGTATCCCGACGTGCAGGGACCTTCGGGAAGGCGGTGTGGTTGTCCGGATTGAAATTGACAGGGCTGTCAAGGTCTGAGTAGTCATAGAAATGACGCCCCAATGGAGGGTCGCGATTGATTAGCTGGAAGTTATGGCCGTGCAGGTGGAATGGATGCGTCCCCGTGTCGTTATTGTTGAGGACAATTTGAACAACTTGATTGTGTTCCAGGACGACAGGTTGTGTGAATTCGCCATAGATGACTTCGTTGGTACAGAGATCGCCGGAAGACAGGACGGTAAGCACAGTAGGGACAATAGCTGCAGTATATGAGATATTGTTTAGGAACGCATAGCCCTTGCCGTTATCGAGGTTTTGCATCACCACCGTTAAATCTATGATGTGGTCTGGCTCTGCAAATAGTGGCATGTGATCAGCAGGGACCAACGTCATGTCGTCGAAAGGGACCAGATCGGACGACG
Organism: Chaetothyriales sp. CBS 132003; assembly: GCA_003709865.1. NCBI lineage: Eukaryota > Fungi > Ascomycota > Eurotiomycetes > Chaetothyriales > Chaetothyriales sp. CBS 132003. The sequence goes on along the minus strand of QRBJ01000005.1, from coordinate 19,043 downwards.
TATCAACAGCCATATTGGCCTGCAGATGCGGAGCACTTTTATTGTATTCCAACCAGTTGGTGTTGTTGAGCTGAAGATCTGATGGGATTGTGTCCAGCAACTCGGAATCTGCAACAGTAACAATTGGATAGTTCTTGGCTGTAGAGTTCTTGGTAGTTACCAAGACTGCATATCGTTGAGCAATCGCGATATAAAGGATGTCTGCTTTGGTTGGCTCCGTATACACTCCGTCAATTTCGACTATCGTCAATTCATGGTCTTCGATATAGAAGTACTGGGCCACGAATGCGCCGATATTGATCAACCTCAGCATGTATGTGGTCCCTGGTTCCACCTGTAAACTAGTGTTCTGCGTGTCGTTGAGTAGGAAAGACTGAGGGATGGGTTCTGCTCCAGTTGGATTGTAAAGCGACATAAATTGCGGTTCGATAGTATCCGTCAATTCGTGGTACCAATCACTCATTGTTAAGATAAATTCTTCCTTGTAGTCATCGGCAAAGTAAGCGTCTGAATCGTGAACGATCAATGCCTGTCTGTAGCCGTCTGGGTAACCTGGATACAAGTTAATTTCCGTTCTGGTCGTATGCTGGCAGATATTGAGAGCTTTCACTTACACGCATCCACATGGCAGTGGTACCAATATGTGCCGTTTTGGTTGACTGTGAAATTATACGTGAAATCCACACCAGGTGGAACTCCACACTGAGAAACACCTGTTGCTCCGTCCATTTCAGTAGTACCATTCTGGTACATTCCATGGAAGTGAATCGAGGCAGTCTTGTTACCAAGACCATTGTGAAGGTGAACGAGCAACTGGTCTCCTCTGTCGACTTCAATAACTGGCAATGGCCAGGAATTGTTGATGCCAACTACCGGTCGATAGGCCAAGCCATCTGGATTCGCAGAAACCCAGGTAAGGTTGAAGGTATACTCAACTGTTTTGGCGCTGCATGTGACGGCAAAGAAAAGCCCAACAAGCAATAATAACAAGTGGTATTGCCCCAAGCCTTTCATCTTGTCCGATGGAGAATTATAGGCTTCGAAATTATTAGACAAGCACCCTTAGTAGGAGAGGACAAAAGTGGCGCGGATGGAATGGTCTATCTTTCTTCAAGAATCGAACGATTCCAACTCCCTTGACAGGATCCAGACCCATAGCTCCGTCTGCCGCGAAATCTACACACGGGGTAGATTGCGCAGAGGGGACGGATCCTAGTCTGGTACGCAAAGACGTTACACGAGGCGGGTTTCTCAGTATTTTACGCCCCAGAGAAGTCGTCAGACCATACAAGCCTTTCAACCAAAGCTCTTAGCGCACCTTGTTTTATAAGGTTACTAAAACTAAAATAGGAAGGTTGCGGAGACTCTGTGTAGAAAATCGGACCCATTCTGCAATTAGCCTTTTAGCCCCCTGACAAAACTATCGGCTGACGGTCATTTGACACAAAAGTAGCGGTCAGACTTGTCAAGATTGCTTCCCGCCTTCGAAAAGAGTGGCAGCTAACAACATGGGCAGAAAAGCCAATTCAAGGGTTTCGGAGGGGTACTTACCAGTAAGAATTCGTTTTCGATTCTAGGAGGTGCCCACGAGGATATGATCATTACCAAAGAACCACTCAATACGAGAGACCCCTGGACTTGCCATGTGTAAAAATGCCTGTCTAGTCCGCTAAACGAATTCTGGGGCTGACTGCAGCGGCGATGCTTCGGCTCCCATGCCTCGCCAGAGGAGATTGAATAATTCAACTAGACATTATTACGCCTCTCTCTGTAATCACACCTAACGTCCTTTGCCTGTCTGCCCGTTGCATCGAACACAGGATTTCATCATGGTCAACGTTTTCGCTCCCCAAGTCTTCTTCATTGTCTTTCGAGAATGTCTCGAAGCTGTGATCATCGTTTCCGTTCTTCTCTCCTTTCTGAAGAAATCACTTGGCCAACCTGACCAAGATCCACACATATACAAGCGACTAGTTAAGCAAGTCTGGGTGGGCGCAATTGGAGGCATAATCGTATGCCTTATCATCGGCGGGGCCTTCATTGGCGTCTTCTACGGTGTTGGCCACGACATATGGTCTCAATCCGAGGACCTCTGGGAGGGCATATTCTACCTCATTGCTTGCTTCATCATCACCATAATGGGGCTTGCATTGCTACGGATCAACAAGATGCAAGACAAATGGAGAGTTAAGATTGCTGAAGCTTTGGTCGCAAAGAGAAAGACGCACGGCCTTGAATGGTTTGGCGACTGGGGCAGAAGATACTCGATGTTTCTCTTGCCGTTCATCACCACTCTTCGAGAGGGCGTCGAAGCCGTCGTCTTTGTCGGTGGGGTTTCACTCGGCTATCCAGCTACTGCATTTCCCATACCTGTCATCACTGGACTATTGGCAGGTCTGCTTGTCGGCTTTCTCATTTATCGCGGAGGCAACTCAATGTCCATCCGCATCTTCATGATTGCATCGACATGCGTTTTATACCTGATTGCGGCGGGAATGTTCTCGAAGGCAATCTGGAGTCTGCAATACCACCAGTTCGCGGAGAAGGTAGGGAGTGATGTGTCGGAAGAGGGCAGTGGTGCAGGTTCATATGACATCGCCGAGACAGTAAGTATGTCTAATCAATTGAGGAAGTTATGCTAACGATGTATAAGGTGTGGCATGTAAACTGCTGCAATCCGGAAACAGATAATGGATGGGACGTTTTCAATGCCCTCCTTGGCTGGCAGAACACTGGCACATATGGATCAGTGATCTCCTACAATATTTACTGGGACTTCATCATTGTTGTTGTTCTGATCATGCTTTACGAAGAGCGGACCGGTTCGCTGCCGTTTGCAAAACAAGCTCGATCTGTTGGAAGGAAAATTCCTGGACTTCGTGGTTACGTTACCCGCAAGGAAGCTGAGCGTGCATCAGCCACGGGTGCGGAGGAGAAGATTCGTCAAGCCCAGGGAGTAATAGCGGAGCAAACAAGAGGCAACTCGGACAGGAGTGAGAATTAACTGGAAGTTTCTTCAAAATGAGAGGATGCAGCAAACTAGATCAAGAGGCAGCCAAGCAGTGTCAAAAAGAGTTGAGAGGCCCTCTGGGGTTCAGGAGCCTAACATGTTTTTCTTTCTTACGCCGTCGAAGCCACGGGAGCTCTGCTGGGCCAGCGCTAGGCACCTTCGGCGGCACCATTTGGACAAATCAAACAACCGTGAGGCGGGCGACGAAGAATGGAACGAAGGAGATGAAGATGACAAGCGTTCCGGTCTTTAGTGACTGCTTAAACAGAGATTCAGATACATGGACGGGAGTACTCCATGAGCTTTCTCCTGTGAAAGTTCTCGTTGTGAATTTTTCTTCTTCAATTTCGATCTTTCTCAGTAGAGATGACACGATTTGCAAGTAGCCTAGAAGTAAGTCCTCATACCCTCTTGGATTTCAGGCCATCACGAGAACTAACAAGGATCCTTCCAATCTCGACGGTCTAGGCAGTACTGCTAGACGCAATAGAAAGTAGACACTCGTATCTTGTTCCAATATCCACAGCCCATGTTCTGATGAGGGTAAAGATCCGACACCGGAGTTTGTCGGGGCATAACTAGAATGCGCTGCGAAACTGCAACATGAGTGTTGCCGAGAAGTCACACCAGTAGTCGCATGTCGCTGGCGTTGACTACAGGACAAGAAAAGCTTCTCGATGCTTGGACGGAGCTTCTCAGAGCTTATCCGAGCTTGTCTTCGAATTGACTTTAGCCTAGCGCAAAGACCCGCTTTACGGTACAATACACATCTTATCAATCTGCAATCTGCAGTACAATACCGTACTGTAATCATTAGTCGACTAATCAGATAAGATAAACTCGGTCCACCGCGAAACTAATGTCACCCAACCTCGACTCACGCGAGCCGTCCGTTCCTCAATTTACTCAGGGAAAAAATCGGCACACAAAGCCACAGCCGATATCGGGAGCCGTTTATCGTTCGTGGGCGTCAAGAACGCGTGGAAGTTTGCGCTCGAGGCAGCGATCAAGTGAAAAAAAAGTGGGATGTACCCCTACTTCCAAAGCCCCGGTCGCGTTCCAAAGAAAAAAGTATGGCGCACGTTTAACTTCTATCCGTGTCAGCTGTAAGATGCCCTCCACGTGGGAGAGCTCCTGGGGTTCTAACCAGCTACCAAAGGTAGCGGAGTTGCTCGAGAATCTTTCGAGGATAAAATGCAGTAGCCGAACGAGCTCTGACGTCAACAGTTCAGAAAAATTATTAATTAACGAGCGACTAAGCTCCATCCTCTTACCTACGGTAGTTGCCATGCCTGTGTTAGGTCTAGCTCAAATTCGTGCATTGTTTGAGAGCTCAGTGCTGGATGCTTATGCCTAGGATCTGATAAGATTTGATGATCTTCCGCCTGATGATTGACGAGTCGGGCTTGAAAAGCTGTAATAGCTCGAGAGATAACTAGTCTCCTGGTGAGATCGATTGATATGGGTGCAAACCAAGCAATGATTGAGCCAATTGAATGGTGAATCCGCTGGTCTTTCAAGTAGGCATGATTCCTTGGTGCCAAGAAATTATCTGATTGTGATCAATGACTGTTGCTAGTCCTGAGGAACCCACGAAAGGCACAGCTCGAAGGATACAATAGTATGACCTACGCACTCTTCGAATGGCAAGGCCTACAACGTTTACAGCCACGTATTCCGGACTAGGCTCCGCTGGACTCCAGGCAGAGGTGAAGATTCAGGTTGCCGGAAGTGTGAGACTCACCAGGTGGCGGCCGCTTGGAAGCGACAATGGCATTACAGCAACACGTTCACAGTTACGTCTGTCGATTCTACGTTGCCATTCATTAACTCTGCTATTCACTCTCATCTTCGTACTCCTCGTGCTAGATGGATCAGTTGCCTCAAGTGGTCCCTCATCTCCTCCTCATCAAGTATTTGAATGATTAATCTGATTGGTTGAATTCGTATCATATGAGTGTCAGCACCCAGAACGCCAGTGATGGGGGGATCCCTGTACCCCTAAAAAGACAGGGTATCTTGCCTGATCTAGGCAAGATTCGGCGTTCTGATATATATGTGTGTGCCACGGGATAAGCGTCCGTGACAATGAGGGTGTGTGGGATTGTGCGGCTCGACTGAATAACGGCCGGCTCAGGCTTGCCAAGGCGGGTGTATTAATAGTCCGTTGCAACGACTTTTGTGTGTCAGGTGAGGTGCAAAGAGAGGCAGGGGGTGTAGGGCGGCAGTGTGCCCGTTGAAGTCACTCTTACCGCTATTGCGCTTAGTCCTTGGGGTGGCTAATCCTAGGTCCTAGCATGTTCCATTTGTGGAGAACTGTCATGGATCAGATGATTTACTAAACGAGGCAGGAATGTTTCTTTCGCTGCCTTGAATTCTAGGGTCTGGCACGAGGTTTCAACCAAATGACAATCAGCCCTCAAGAGATGAATATGAATTTTTTCGAGGTTTAACGGCTTTTGCATGTCTGTGACATTATCGTCATGTATTCCTATCTGTGCTAAGGAGAGTGCCATTACATCGTGTCACATATATATCAATTTCGTGCTCACTGGGCGCTGTTTGACCCCACTAACAGTTCGACGGATGCAAAGAGCTTACAAGGCCAACCACCTAGGAGAGACGATAGCTCGGGCTATCTACCAGTTACCCCAGGTATGAGCAGCAGTAACGGTGACAGTGACAGGAGGAGCTGTGACGATGTCGGTGATAGTTTCGGTGACAGGAGGCGCGGTGATGGTGTCAGTGACAGTCTCGGTGACAGGAGGAGCAGTCACAGTGTCAGTAGCAGTCACAGTGTCAGTGACAGTCACAGGGGGGGCGGTCACAGTGTCGGTCACAGTGTCGGTCACAGTGTCGGTCACAATGTCGGTCACAGTGTCGGTGATAGTGTCGGTGACTGGAGGAGCAGTCACAGTATCAGTGACGGTAACAGGAGGAGCGGTCACGGTGTCGGTGACAGTGTCGGTGACAGTGTCGGTAAGAGTAACAGTAGCAGTAGTTCCCCAGTTGCCCCAGCCGTTGCCACCGCCTTTACCATTACCCCAGCCCTCACCTCCACCAGGAGCAGCGGTGGCCAGAGCCAGGAGAGAAGCGAAGATAATGTACTTCATGACGCTTATTTGTTGTGAATTTAGGAGGTCTTTTGAGAATTTGTCTTAAGCGAAAGTGGGTGTAAACGATTGACTTTGCAGATCGACTGTTTGATGGTGCTGAAAACTGTGGCATCAATTGATGGAATTGCATTGCATCTTATACTCACCGGCTACAGGCCTATTTTTGCTTCGTTGGAGACTCTCGGAGGTTGGAAATGCCAGTGGTGCTCCTCATTTGCTGCTCATGATTCAGGTAGCTAGCTGTATGGCGTGTGCTAGGCCACCCTCGGGGTCTACCCTCGGGGTCTACCGTTGTCTCATATGTTCTGGTTAGAATGTAACCACAACAGACCATACAACAAGCTCCGTCTGGGACATGCGCATAATCCCAAGCGTTGAGAGCTTTGAAGGATCAGTGCGGGAGGTTGGCAAGTTGGTCCTATGATGTCGCCATATTCTTGCGATGCAGACTCAACCTGCAGTCCGTGTGTTAAATATAGTACGTCCTTACCTGAAATGGATATTCAGGCTCATAAGCAGTACTCCAAGTGAACCGATTCCTCGGCCTCGCGAGTTTCCCCGCACATTTTACGTCGGGCGCGCCATCACGTGAAAACTCTCACATTGGTCAGGTCTTACATTTATGAGTGTTGTGGTCAGACCTGCTTAGGCCTCAGCGTGCTCGAGGTTGGACTGATCTTGGCATGTTCCCCATGGCAACCTCCTCTGTCGGTCTGGCTGGCCTAGATCTGGTTTTACACAAATCATCCGGATACGAGGTTGGGAGTTGTACTAGGGTGCTGTTGCTGCCGAGTTTCCATTACCAAGAGAAATCCAATTGATACTCGATCGTCCGTCATTCAGCACGGAAGAATGAGGGACGAGGGAACAATCTGAGTAATATTGCAGCTGAGTAATATCCAGGAATATCGTCCTCAGACGGATATCTTGTTGCATGTCTTTGTCAGATCGATGGCTTTTCACAATCCACACAACCCGAGTCCGCACGCCGCACAAGAAGGTAAACACAGGGACGAAAGGCGGTGGGAAGAAGAGGTCGGGAGGAGAACATGGAGGGTAGGGATCTGCTTCCATCCATGCACAAGCCGATTCGGGGGCGCCGGGCGGGGGACCGGATTGTTCTCTCAGCTTACAGCCCTCACCCATGCATGCCTAGCAAATTGCCGCATTGCCGACAGCATCGAATATGCAAGATTTGCATTTTGGTCCTGTTGCCCTAATTATTTTTCATCTTGCTCTCGTTGATTGAGTTCGTCTGTATTTTGGTGCAAATTCCTGCGCGGCGAGTTGTTGGCAGAGCAGCGTAGAAGGGTCTTCGAACCAGACTAGGCCAAAGCTGGCTCAACTCAAAGACACATACGGATCCCGTCGGATCCTGTGTCGGACTTCGGCTCATGCCAAAAGGCAAAGGTCCATATTGGTAGCAGTCGAAGAGAAGCATAGGTTAGGCCTGAAGTCTGACTTTGTTTCCTGTCTTATCACATTGTCCCTGTAATGAATGACACATATATATTGGAACGCCTGGATATTGGCCCGAGAGTGGCAAGATTCCCTACCTTTTTTAGAGTTATACTATAGTAGGAGTCGAGAACTGAGCCCTCAACTTCAGGGTCAAGGCAAAGAGCGTGTGAATATTGGTGAAGGAAATGTTTGTCCGCGAGTGCGAGTTGAAGAGTGTGCTTCTAGGGCTGTTGAGCGATGAAACTCCTGTGGCTGGCATACGTCAAGGCTGAATTTATCTCCTTCGATCACATCTCTGCCCTGTTTGAACAGTGTCAACTGGCTGACAGTACAGGAGAAGACAGCGACATCTTGATGAATTGAAATAATGCATAGCAAGGCTTTGCTGTCATTCTCAAATCTCCGTTCACCTTGGAACTCGAGCTGCTGTCGTCGAGAGATACTATCGCAGATCCTCCTCGGGATACGCAGTATGTTCACAAGCCAATCCGGACTCTCGGAGCTTATCAAGACTTAACAGTAAATATTCTTGCCGGGGAAGTTGGGGAGGGGGCTATTGACAGAACACATGTTAGCGGTATAAGATAGCTTCGACTAAAATGTATAGGTTAGCCTAAGTGAGGTATTGACTAGATCTTAGTTGTGCATTTTCAACTTTCTTAGTCAATTGTTGACGAGGGGTTGAAGAGAGCGATGCAGTGGTATGTCGCATTTATGGAACGTAGAACGGAGGGAAATGGTCGTAAACACAGATGTCGAGAAATTCTCACCGCTTAATTATATCTTTCGGCTTATCTTGGAAACTCTTTGCCAGCAAGGATCTCTCGTTCCTGCAGGTCGGCAAGCCAATCTGCGTATGATCTGTTATCGGTATGCAAAGAAGGACGATTGGGTGTCAACCAATCCTCTAACTAGATCCCAGCGCCTTAACCCCCGCCGTACGAAATATCAAGTTGATAGTTTTAAAGCTTTGGCTTGTCAAGGCGACGAATCCCCAGTGCTGGGCCATCTTGCGTGCGCTCAAGCAGGTGTTACAAAAACCAAACACGTAGACATTACATCGCCATAAGATATCACGTCAGGTTTCTCATCGTCTTGGACCTATTAGACGGCCATCTGCTCAACCCACGGCTCATTTCGCCAAATCCCGAGCATCGACCTCCAAGCTAGCAAGCTGTCAGGTAAACTTAACCAGACAGCGAATATCTGCAACAAAAAAGATTTCGCATTCCGCACGAGGTCTTCGAGGGCCGGCGACAGGTCCATGAGCCTTGGTGTTATCTCAACCTGCGCACCATCCTCTCCGCTGGTTCTATCTTGCTCTTCGTCGAGATGATTCTCCCGAGAGGCTTCCGTCGGTTCATTGGACGTACTCCTTGGGCCAGATAGCGTCTCTCAAGGGAAGCCTAAGCTAGGGCGTGAGTATATTTCGCCACCAAAGCATAATAGACTTGCGGAGATATGATGTGAAACAGCTTTGCCTATTGTGAAATGTTAGTGGATTTGAGCCTGGCTCACAAACATGTCTAGATTTGTTGTAGCATCGCGAGTCTGGTTTCACGGCATGGCCGGGCCGCAGCGAGTTTGTCGGCTTTGGTGCTCGTCATGAGACATTCTCCAAAGCGGTTGACTCTAGCCTCTCACTATTTAGAGCAATGCTCACTGAGGGGATATGCATGCATGGCCAAGGCGCTTCGCAGAATAATGCCGTGACGGTGACTGTAACCCTGACTGTAGCCCTGACTGTAGCCCCGACTGTAGCCCCGACTGTAGCCCCGACTGTAGCCCCGACTGTAGCCCCGACTGTAGCCCCGACTGTAGCCCTGACTGTAGCCCTGACTGTAACGCCGACTGTGGCTATGACGATGCCAATAGGGTCAGTGACAAAGCAGAAACAGGGCGTTCTACCTCGGCAAACTGTCTAAGCGACTACCTCCGCAAACTGTCCAAGCGAGCCTGTAGGTCGTCGTCTTCTCCTCCTCCGCCGACTGCCTGTGCCACGCGGGTCTCGGGCAGGGCGTGCTTCTGCAGGCCCGAAGGCGTCTCGCCCAGCTGGAGAGTGGTTAGCAGCGGGGAGGGACGGCAGATTGGACTATATGGGGCACCACTCACGGTCTGATTCAGGTCAACGCCAATCTCATCGAGCACCTGGTTGACGACCTCCTCGCCCTCCTCCTCATCTTCGAGGCCGGTGACGTCGTCGATGGCGTCGTCCATCATCTCTTGCCGCTGGTCCATGATGTCGTTCTCTCGCTCGAATTCCATGGCAATGCGCTGCAAGGCCGGCAGGTTCATCTGCCGGTTCATGCTGCCCAGCAGCTGAGTGGCGCCTTTCATCGACTGCATCATCTGCTCGTTGCTTCTCACTGTCTGCATGACGACCACAGTTAGGCCCAATGTGGCCGTGGCCGCGGCCATTGTGGGGGGGGGGGGGTTGGGGGAGCAACTGACCTGGATGCGCAAGGAGATTGCTTGCAGCTGTGTGCGCATTTGGTAGAACTTGCCAATGTAGCTAGTGACACGGTCAGGCCTGGACAGCATATTGCAGCATTGCAGCATTGCAGCACTGCAGCATGGCGTCGCCGCCTCCTACCGTCGAGTGCGCACCAGGTCCTTGGCCTGGATTTTGCATGCGCCCATCTGGCCGTTTTTGGCACTCCTCTTAATGTCCTGGATCAGTTTGCGCTCCTGGTTCTCCAGCTTGACCCGCTCGCGGTCCAGCTCGCGCTGCGTCTTCTCCAGGGCGCGTTGGTGCTTCCGCAGTCGCTCGGCCGGCGTCAGGCGCTTGCCAAACGCCCATTCGATGATCTGCCGGGCTGATCAGTCGGGAGCGGCGGGCGGGACGAGGGGGAATCGGCTCACTCACATTCATGACGGGCGATGATGGGCAGAGAGACAGAGGGATGAAGCAGTTTGCAGCAAAGCCCGTCCAGGAGGACACCGTCGATGTTGGCGCCTGCCCGCAATGCCGTGCCTGCCCGCAGTGGCGTGCCTGCCCGCAGCGAGTGTGACGGTCGTGCCTGCCCTCGACGAATTAAGTTGAGGTTAAACTTAATTAGTTGGGCAGGCACCCGGAATTCGGAATTTCTCCACCGCCGACAGCGGCTCGTCCACATCGGAAGCAACACACGGGCGAGGAGGCATCGAATCGAATCTCTTTCTCAAGGCGTCGAATCTCTTTCTCAAGGCAACGAATCTCTCTCAAGGCGTCGAATCTCTTTCGCGAGCCATCGGATCTCACGATCATCGACCACGGCTTTCTCACCTTCTCCGCTGTCGCCCACCAACCCCGCTCGCCTTCCATCTGCTCCGATGTTGAGCCCACGCCGGACATGAGTCAGCAGTATTTTGAGGGAGAGCAAGAGACGTCGGCGGCGGCAGCAGCAGCGGCAGCAGCGGCGGCAGAAGCGGCGGCAGAAGCGGCGGCGGCGGTGGCGGCGGGAAGCAGCACACAGGACGCCACTGCGGACGCGGCGAGCAAGGACGGCTGGGCAGTGCCACAGTATGTCACGGTCGGCACTGGCTCGCAGCCGTCCCACGCTGCTTCCCTGATGGCCGAACTGGAGCGCGACTCCGGCTACGGATCGATGGCGGGCGACAGCCAGGCAAGCGGCGGCGAGATGCGGGCTTGGCACGATCAGCTGCTGCAGGACCGGCCGACTCCTGCTCACACGCCGCGCCCGCCGGGCCACGAAGACTCGCTGACGGAGAAGGAGAAGCGGGTGCTGGCCAGCCACGTGCACCAGCTGCACTTCAACCAGAACCGGGTTGCGCTTGCCAAGGCCATCGGCCAGACGGTCGAATTGCTCAAACAGCTCCAGCAGATGAACAACCAGTGGCCGGCTCACTATCCCTCAGTGCAACGACCCGACTCTCATCAGTGGCCCACTCACTCTCCATCAGGGCAGCAACCCGCTCATTATTCATCAATAGGGCAGCAACCCGCTCACTATTCATCAATAGGGCAGCAACCCGCTCACTATTCATCAATAGGGCAGCAACCCGCTCACTATCCATCATCAGGGCAGCAACCCGCTCACTATCCATCATCAGGGCAGCAACCCGCTCACTATCCATCATCAGGGCAACGACCCGACTCTCCTGCGCAGCGCCCGCCGCTCATCCAGGCCCAGTCATCGCGCAATGCCGCCGATCGGGCCAGTGACTTGAGGACCCGCTCGGATGTGGCGCGGCCCGGGCCCGTTCGCGCCGAGACGTCGGTGGGAGAATGCTCAGCCTCGGCTGGCCACTCAAGCAGAGACGCGCAGATCAGGAAGTCGACAGAGCCGCGCCTGCTGACGCCCCAGATTGCCCAGGAATTCTCAATCCTCAAACTCGACCTCAAAGTGGGCGCCCTTTCCCAGACTGAGCTGGTCCATTCGCTGGAAAAGAAATCGATTGCCGCTCTACTCGACGGCAAGATCAGCCACAGTGTGCGCCATCTCCTGGCGTTGCGCGACCGCATCGAAGACACGGCCAGCAAAGTCCTCGTGACCGGCGATCTCAACGCGGGAAAGTCGACCTTCTGCAACGCTCTGCTGCGGCGGAAGATTCTGCCCGAGGATCAGCAGCCGTGCACGAGCATCTTCTGCGAGGTGCTGGATGCCAAGGAGAACGGCGGCTTCGAGGAGGTGCACGCGGTCCACAAGGACGCCATCTACGACCGCAACGACGAGCGCACGTACGATGCGTATTCGCTCCAGGAGCTGGACCGCATCGTCGTCGACAATGACCGCTACATGCAGTGCAAGGTCTACGTCAAGGACAGTCGCAGCGTCGACCAGTCGCTGCTAAACAACGGCATTGTCGACATTGCCCTCATTGATGCGCCCGGGCTCAATTCCGACTCGGTCAAGACAACGGCGGTGTTTGCGCGCCAGGAAGAGATTGACGTCGTCGTCTTTGTCGTCTCGGCCGCCAACCATTTCACGCTCTCGGCCAAAGAATTCATCTGGCAGGCCGCGCACGAGAAGGCGTACATCTTCATGGTCGTGAACGGCTTCGACAACATCCGGGACAAGGATCGATGCCAGCGGCTCATTCTCGAGCAGCTCAACAAGCTCAGCCCACAGACCTTCAAGGAGGCCAAGGAGCTGGTGCATTTTGTCTCCAGCAACGCCGTCCCCGTCGCACCCGCCCTGCCGCCCGGCGGCCCTGACCGTCCTGGTGGCGGCGGCGGCGGCGGCTCGGCCGCATCAGGCGCACCGGGAAGGCCTGGTGACGGGGGCGATGGGGGCGACGGGGACGATGGCTCGGGGCCAGACAAGGGCAAAGGAAAGGACAGGGAGAAGATTCAAGACTTTGAAGAACTGGAAGGCGCGCTGCGCCGCTTCGTGCTGGAAAAGAGAGCGCGATCCAAGCTGGCGCCGGCCAAGACCTACCTGATGAACTGCCTGAGCGACATGAACGTGCTCGCCAGCGTCAATCGAGACGTGGCCCAGTCGGAGCTGGATAGGCTGTCGGAAGAACTGGCAGAGCTCGAGCCGGCGTACGAGAGCATGGCGAAAACAGGGGTTGCTGTTGCCGAAGAAGTCGACAAGGACACCGAGGCCGCGACGTCAGAGGTGTACAATCACTGCCGGTCCAGGCTGTCGGACACCATCTCCAACGTCGGCCAGGCCGACTTGGGCATTGAATACCCCGGTCTCCTGTCGGTCTTTCAGTATGGCGAGGACCTACGCCTGGCCATGCTCGAGCAGGTGGCTGCCTCGGTTCGCCAATGCGAAGAATACGCCAGAGCCAAGACGGTCAGCGGCGTGAACAACATCAAGGCTCTCGGGCTGATGCACGTGGGTGACGCGTACCAGAACCTGGCATTCCGCGCCGACATGATGTTCCAGCGCAAAAAGGATGCCTTGGCTCGCACTGTCGACACCCAGGTCGACATCTGGGACTTTTTCGATGTCGCCAGCCTCTGGGACCGGCAGGAGAAGGCCGTTGGTACCGGTCTGGCCCTGACGCTTGCCGGCACCCTCGGCTCTCGCGCTTTCGGCGGCATCGGCTGGGTGGACGGGGCGTTTGGCGCTGCCAGGCTGATTGGATCTCAAAACCTGCGACGCCTCGCACTGCCAGCGACCGTGGCGACGGGTAAGTGGGCCAGCTCCCCCTCTACGACGTTGACGACGTTGACGACGTTGGCGACGTTGATGTGTGCAATACTAACAACAAGCACAGTCGGCCTCGTTCTTGCTTACGTCTTATCCGCCATCCCCAAGACCTTGCCCACGCGGCTTGCGCGGAAGCTGTCGGCGACGTTGTCGTCGATGGACTACACACATGCCAATGCGCATCGCATCTCCGCCGAGGTGCGGCGCGTGCTTCGATACCCGTCGCAGCAATTGATCCTCGACCTGCAGCAGGGCGTGGAAGAATTGAGGCAGAAGAGAGACGCGTCCACCAAGACCAAGCAGGAGTCTGAAGTGGCGCAGAAGTACTTTGGAAACCTTGTGCGTGACACGGGCGAAATCCGACGGCGAGTCGGGGGCATCGATCTCGACGGCCCGTTGCCGGGAGCAGCAGGCGCCTACATTTCGTAGGAGCCTACATTTCGTAGGAGCCTATATTTCGTAGGAGCCTACATTTCGTAGGAGCCTACATTTCGTAGGAGCCTACAGTTCTTGGGAGCCTATATTTCTTGGGAGCCAGTCCCTCGTCGTAAGATGGCGCCAAGGCACAAGCTGAGAGCTATACATGGTATATCTAGAGGGCCAGTCTTTGCTCATAACACTCCGAAGCACAAGCTGAGGGCCGGTCTTTCCTTATAACACTTCCTGAAGCACAAGCTGAGAGCTATATCTCTAGAGAGCCACACATCTAGAGAGCCAGTGCCTCGTCGTAATACTCCGAGGCACCAGCTGAGAGCCACCAGTCTTTGTTCATAACACCCCCTGAAGCACAAGCTGAGAGCCATGTCTCTAGAGGGCCACACATCTAGAGAGCCACCAGTCCTTGTTCATAACACTCCCCGAAGCACAAGCTGAGAGCCATGTCTCTAGAGAGCCGCACATCTAGAGAGCCAGTGCCTCGTAATACTCCGAGGCACCAGCTGAGAGCCACCAGTCCTTGTTCATAACACTCCCTGAAGCACAAGCTGAGAGCCATGTCTCTAGAGGGCCACACATCTAGAGAGCCACCAGTCCTTGTTCATAACACTCCCCGAAGCACAAGCTGAGAGCCATGTCTCTAGAGAGCCGCACATCTAGAGAGCCAGTGCCTCGTAATACTCCGAGGCACCAGCTGAGAGCCACCAGTCCTTGTTCATAACACTCCCTGAAGCACAAGCTGAGAGCCATGTCTCTAGAGGGCCACACATCTAGAGAGCCACCAGTCCTTGTTCATAACACTCCCCGAAGCACAAGCTGAGAGCCATGTCTCTAGAGAGCCGCACATCTAGAGAGCCAGTGCCTCGTCGTAACACTCCGAGGCACAAGCTGAGAGCTATATGCCAGCCAAGTGCTCAAGGGGCAATCTCCAGCGCGCACATTGGTTGGTCGACTAGGGCGTGCCTGTCGGACCCTGCGTCAGGGCTGTGCCCCAGTTGTCAGCGTGTGCATAAAAATAATGAGGCGTGGGCCGTGGGTATTGCTCCGAGGCAGAAGGCATTGAAATTCCCCGCCATAAGCTCTGCCTCCCTCAATACACAGTACCTAATTACGTAGCGTCTCGCTTGCCGTCTCCTCACTCATCCCCCAGGACAAATGACTCACCGGCCTAGCTCGTCCTTCCCCCGCCCCACTGCTGACAGCCGCTTGCCCCTCCACAGTGTGTCTGCCGGGCAAGCAATTCGCTAGAAATTACAGGGACTGACCAAACGGGGCATTGGAACGGAAAGCATAGTGTGAGGAAGGCTGGCTGGCCGGATGAGGGCCGTTGTCTGCCTGGATGAGCTGTCATCTATCTCACTTGGTTCATTATTAGTCAGAGAGAGATGGCGGGAGAGCAAGGGCGGGAGAGCAAGGGCAGGAGAGAGAGGGCCAGGAGCTGTGGTGGTGATGATGATGATGATGATGATGATGATGATGATGATGATGATGGTGACGATGATGATGATGATGATGACGATGATGATGATGATGACGATGATGATGATGTTGGTGGTGGTGTAGGGCTGTGGTGTGGCAGTTGCATTACCCCAACCCAGCCCTGCTCCTCGCCATCGTCATAATTCGCCACCGGGCCGCCCCTCCCCCGCAAGCCCCGACTGTGTGTTGGTCTGGTGGTGGGAGAAGAGCCTGCTAAGTTAGTTTGCCTCGTGATTGTAACTATGACTGGTAAGCGTAATTCCAGGCTTTGGCCGTTGCAGACTTTTGCTCTGTCCGGACCCCTTGGCCCATTTGCCCGTTTGCCCGTTTTGACCGTTTGGCCGTTTGCAAACCTCATTCTCACACACAGTCTGTAGGCTCACTATTTGCCAAGCGTGCCCCAGTGGGTGGTGAGTGGGTGCATTTGAGTGAGTGAGTGAGTGTGTGTGTGTGTGGCGTAGGCTCGGCTGTATTGCCTTGGACTGGCCTCATCTCGCCTGCCCTACGCCGTCCGGCTGTGCTACGCAAACAACCATTTTCTAACTTGCCCACGGCTGGCTGTACGTGTGCGTGTGCGCGCCAATCGTTGCCTAATTGACACCGTTCTCGGCGCCTAAAGTGCCAACTCTCTGCCAACTCTACTGCTTATCTCACTCAGTCGTCGGCAGCACTGTTGTAGCCATCAAACTGGCTGGCACCACCGACCGAAGAACCTCCGTCCATGGGGGGATCTTCAACCGCATGTTTGGAGGGAAGAAGGACAAAGACGACCCCGACAGCAGCAGTGCAGACGGCAGCTCGTCGTCGACGACGACGCCAGCCTCGGCCAGCGGTAACGTCGGCAACGCCGGCAACGCCGGCAACACCGGCGGCAAGACTGAGGGGCTGAGCAGGACCGACAGCACCAGCAGTGGCAGGGCGAGCGAGCCGGCGACGGACCGGAAGCGAAAGGGCAGCACGGCCAAGGCGCGCGAGATTTTCACCCAGGCCAAAAATTCGCTCATCCACGGCGACAAGGACGGCCCGCAGACGCCGATGCAGAAGCTGAGCAGGACCGACCCGGCGCTGGGCGTGCCGCAGGGCACCAACAACAACTCGGCGGGCGAGTCGCATCCCACGGCCAACTCGTCCTTCAGCGTGGGCGTGACCGAGGACAAGAACAAGAAATGCCGGCGCACGATGGAGGACACGCACTCGTACCTCTACAACTTCCTCGGCACGCCGGCGCCCGTCGTCGACTCGGCCGCGTCGGCGTCGACGCGCACGCAGTCGCTGGACGACAAGGCGAGCCTGACGACGGTGCCGTCGCACAACTCGCGGCGCGTGGTCGAGACGGACAACGGCTATTTTGCCATCTTCGACGGCCACGCCGGCACCTTTGCGGCCGAGTGGTGCGGCAAGAAGCTGCACGTCATCCTGGAGGAGCTGATGCGCAAGAACCCCAACATGCCGGTGCCCGAGCTGCTCGACCAGACCTACACGGCGGCCGACAACCAGCTGGAGAAGCTGCCGCTGAAGAACAGCGGGTGCACGGCCATCACCGCGGTGCTGCGGTGGGAAGACCGCGTGCCGGCCAGCCACTCGGCCACGGGATCGCAGGCCATCGCCGTGCTGGCGGCGGCGGCAAGCAAGAATGCAGAGGCGGCCGAGCAGGCCGAGGCTTCCCACGAGGCCGGCGACGATAGCACGGCTCGCACCAACTCCACCGCCGACGCGGCCGCGGCGGCAGCAATCCAGGAGGCCAAGCAGAAGGCGACGCGGCAACGCATTCTGTACACGGCCAACGTGGGCGATGCACGCATCGTGCTGTGCCGCAATGGCAAAGCGCTACGCCTGTCCTACGATCACAAGGGCGTGGACGAGAACGAGGGCCGACGGATAGCAAAGGCAGGGGGGCTGATTTTGAACAACAGAGTCAACGGCGTGCTGGCGGTGACGCGCGCGCTCGGCGACTCGTACCTGAAAGACCTGGTCACCGGCCATCCGTACACGACCGAGACGGTCATTCAGCCAGACCAAGATGAATTCCTCATTCTGGCCTGCGATGGGGTAAGTGCAAACCCACCACGTGGATTGCTTGTCCGAAGAAGCGTGCTGACGACGACGACGCCTAGCTGTGGGATGTGTGCTCCGACCAGGAAGCGGTTGACCTTGTCCGAAACGTGCACGAGCCTCAACTGGCCTCGAAGATGCTGGTGGACCACGCGCTTGCGCGCTTCTCCACCGACAACCTGTCGGTCATGGTGGTGCGCTTCGACGGACAGATGCTGCAGCACAACGCCATGGCCGACATCGGGGTGGAGCACGAGGGAGCGAGAGAGCAAGGCACGGTGAGCGAGGTGGAGATGCTGGTGGGCGAAGCACGGCGGCGATCCGTCCTTACCCAGGAAGGCGCGCTGGACAGCCCGGACGAGACGGACGAGCTGCCGGACAGAGCAGTCAAGGACGAGCTACCAGACAGAGTGGTCAAGGACGAGCTGCCAGACGGTGTGGTCAAGGACGAGCTGCCAGACGGTGTGGTCAAGGACGAGCTGCCGGGTCGCGAGGTGGCACCGGAAGGGCCGGAGAAGATGGATGGCACGGTGGCGGAGAAGCACGGGGCCAGCGAGTCGTCAACTGACGTCGACGAGTCCAAAGCGGTCAACAGTGGTCCGCCAGCGTCAAGCTAGCACTGAGCCCGAGTGCTGTCGCGTGTGGCATCAGCATCGCCGTCACTAGCCACTACTCGCTGCATTGCGCACAGCTCATCCATCCATCCATCCATCCGGCTCTGCCGCTTCCTTTCAAGCAATTGGAAATGGGCTGTAGACAGTCTCGCAGAACTAAGCATAGGCACAGACAGCCTTGTCACAGCCTTGTCACACAGAGCATTGTCACCACTTTGTCGCTGCTTTGTCGCTGCTTTGTCGCTGCTTTGTCGCTGCTTGTCGCTGCTTGTCGCTGCTTTGTCGCTGCTTTGTCGCTGCTTTGTCGCTGCCTTGTGACTGCCTCATCACTGGTCTGTAGCTTCCTTCGGCCCCCGATGTGCCATCTGTTGATTACATAAGCGCCAAGGAGGCCAGGAGGCCAAATGAAGCGAGACAGAGGGCTATTTGGCGACCGCCGGACCAACGACATGGCTTTGTCGCTGCTAACGGTCGACCGGATATGTTAGTCGGGCCAACCAGGCGAGCGGTGGCCGGGGCGGCGGAGCGGCGGCGGCGCTGCTTATCGCGCTGTCGACTGAACCCGGATTTCTCCTTGGACTAGCTCCACTTGGAGGCCCCATCAATAGATAGCTAGTGCCGGTCCAAGGCAGAAAACGATTTAATTATTATGCGTTGGGTATTTTTGTAGACGACTCCTCGTTGTCGTCGCCGTTGCTGCTGTTGCTGCTGTTGCTGCTGTTGCTGCTGTTGCTGCTGTTGCTGCTGTTGCTGCTGTTGCTGCTGTTGC